>CADDXX010000483.1:0-67008 GCA_902810485.1 Alauda arvensis
GAATTAACCAGCTCATTGGTAGACAGCAAATGAGGCAGGGATGATACCCATGAGGCTCAGTCCTGGATCACCTTTTTGTAATCACTGTACCTGTCTGGCACTTTGTTGTGTGCTCTTTGTGTAAACTCCCTGGATTAGAGGGAGATTTTATTTATGGTACCACCTTTTGATTGTGATCCCATCCACAGGCACTACTGATTAATTCATAAGAATCACAGAGTGAAAAATATGCAATATACTGCGAGAAGAAATAAAACAGATTGAACTTCTTAATCTGCTGTGTGCTTCATCCTCACTGCCTGGGATTGGAACAACTTCCAAAAGCTCAGAGAGCAAGTCAGCCACCCTTCCTGGTCTGTAGTGTGTCCTTACATTCTCTACACCAGGATAGACTTTGTGAATTATTCTGCTCTGACATTGTTTTGACTTAGTTTTAACACACCTATAACCTGTGGCTTGGTGCAGGGGGGGTCAGGCCAGAGGCCAGCAGGGTAATGGGATTTGTAATCGTAAGGGATCTTGTTCCATCCTATGAAATTGCTTCACAATGCTCCTGCTTAGCAGCCTGCAGTCATGTACTAGAAAGCCAAGTAATACCTGAGGGTGATGTAAACCAGCTTGGTCTGCACTAAATCCGGGGTTACACTTGATGTAGTAACCCTGCATTGTTTTAAATAACAGCACAACACCCCTGTTACAACCTACAGAAGATCAGAAATACCACTGTACATGAAGAGAAAGTAATAGATACACTTAATGCAAATACTTAAATAAGAAAGTCAACACAAAAAAACTGGTAGATGAAGTAAACATTTTTTGCATTCAAATAAAAAGTTTAGATATGCTAATTAAAACATTCTTCTCTACATGTACAGTGTATTTTATATCAGCTGTGTCCTGAAGCCAGACTGCAAGTCTATCAATAAAGGCTTTTGTCATGTGTTTACAAAATACACCCCCCAAGCCTGTTTGGATTACATGAATCCTTTTAAGGTTCTACAGAAATGTGGCGTGTGTAGGCAGACATATTGACAGCCCATGTCCAGGAGCATTAAAAATAAACAAGCAAGGGAAAAGATAAGTACAGAGAAGGATTTTGTATGTCCAAGTTAATGCAGCATGTCAGGGAGCCGAGCTGTCCTCCCCCCTCCCACAGATTGAACCATACATTATTCCTCAGCACTAACACAGACAAGGATTTCATTATGACTCTTTGTTATAGTCTCAGAGAGACTTTGCCAACTGTGCACCACACTCTCCTGCTCTGAAATATATTGGCTTAAATTCCTTTAGTTGTAAAGCATGCTTATTGACACTGTATTTCTTCTGTTTATTTACCTCATTACTCACTTATGTTACTCTTCTCATGTTGGGCTGACTTATATTGATAATTTTACTGTAAAACTGTACAAGCCATTCATGTCAAGACCTGTTCTTGTAGTCGGTTGCAAAAACTGAATGAGAAACTCTTAATTCAAATCAAAATACTCTGCAATGCAAAAGACATTAAAAGCCTGTAGAGTATCTGTTAGCTTAATTGCTAGCTGAGATGGTGGGGTTTGCAAAGTCCTAACCTCTTTAAACAGACATTAATAAGGAAAAGAAATAAATACATACAATAAATAACGACATACAAATTGATAAATGTTATTTTGTGTTATCAGAAAAAAAATTTACAGTTTTATGAGAGAAAAAAAAAAGGAATAAATAGGAAAGCTATAAGAAATTAAAAATAATTTGAATAAATATTACTTCCTTATTTCATAATCAAATATTTCTGTTGGCAGTTGACCAAGAAACCAAGCACATATTTTGCTGATGTCAATAAAACTACTTGGGCTAAACTCTGGTTTAGTCCATGTCAGAATGTGGCCCACCATCAGCTTCAGCAGGGCTCCAACAATCCATTTCCCAGGTGACTGAATTCAACATGTGCAATACCCTTGGGACATTGTACCACCTGCAAGCAGTGTCTGAGAGATGGAAGAGGTAAAAGCAAGGCTCTGATGAGGTCTGAGCAGGGTGGGCTTTTACTACACCTCACTTCTGGGAGTAGTTTAATTCTGTGTTTCACCACAGCTTTAAGGAATACACAAAAAAGCCCATTGGTGAGTTACAAAATGCATCTCCCCTCGCTGTGTTCACAATGTTATTTTGCTGCTCAAGGAGCTCTGAAAGGAGCACAGAGATAGAAGGGGGTGGGAGAACTGGAGCACTTCTATTAACCTATTAACTCACAGCCCCCCAGGGCTTGTTCATCATGGTGCCTATCAAAGTGTCAGTCTTTTCTATTACCTTCTCCTTCAGAAGATGTCTGTCTATCATTGTCATGCTCTTCCAGCAGGATTATCCATCATTTTGGGTGAAGCCAAATCATTCATTTTCATGGCTGTCGCTGTTAGCGAGCCGGGATGGGAAAAAAAAGCGTTTTATTCAACAAAAGATAAATGATGGAATTTCACTCTTAATCATTTTCTTTTATTACTTAATCCAAAAGGTTGGGAGGAGGCTCTGCAGTTTATTATACCACCAGTCACAGGCACCATTATATTTCAGGGTGTAGCAATACATCCTGCTTTCCAGCAGCTTATAAAACCAGCCATAAACATTAACTCCAGGCAAGAGTTTGTCACACTGCTCTTGATTCAGAGCAGTGCTTGACTCCTGTGGTTAGCACTGGGATATCCCTTCCAGGGCATTTTTTTTTTTTTAAGTTAGGCTGAGATAACTGGAAACCACCATGGGTTGATGGTGATGAGCTGCAGCCTCGTGCTGCTGGACCAAGGGTGCCCTGCAAGGGATTTCACCAACTTCAGTTCCTCCTAAATGTCAGGCTCAGAGCACCTTGATCTAGGTTGTTATGCTTTCAAATTATGTCTTGCAACCAGCAAGACAACACAGGGCACACCCTTCTTATCAACAAAATTATCAAAAGTAAATGCTTAAAGCAAAATAATCATGTTGTTTAGCCCCCATCAGCCTCAGCCATTTAACAAGATGGATAAAATAATACAAGGTGAACCTTCTGGAAGTTTGAACATAATTGTTTTTCACTGTTCACTGCCCTAGCACACTTTTCATTATCCACATAGCTACTAAAGTTCTCAGAAGAATTTATACTGAAATATGTAGATACTTCAGAAAATGTATTAAATAAGGCAAACAACTCAAGCTGCACCCTATTTCATATTAATGTCCTGCAAAATTCAGTCTCAAATCTTGATAATATACAAACTAAGGGACTTGTGTAAAGTAAAATTATGAGTCTCTGCTTTTGACTTACTCCATGGTGAATAAATCCTCATCTCTTCTCCATTTTTTAACGTGAATCTTTATATTGACACTCCAATCACAAGAAACTAAGATCCCACTGCCCCTATTCATTCACAAATAACCACTAAGTTTATATATTCTGTTTCCTACCTATTATTATTATTATTAAATTTTAGAAACTCAGTGTCTCTGGGATAACTTCTGCCATTTTAGATTTGGTAAAAACTGGCTGCACATTCAGAATTTATTAGCCATTGGTATGGAGGCAGCTTCAAAGAGATTAGTCATGGGCAAAATAGCGGAGTGGTAATCTTTGTTGTTCAAATTATGGGAAAAATAAAGCATTATATCAAGAAAGAATATATCAGAGAATCGTGACACAGTAAGGACAAACATCCTAAGCTCAGTTGTGTGAATGCCTGGCAGTAGGATACCCTAGTCCTGGTGAATTCCTTCTTCTACCATGTTCTGATTTAAAGACTAACGAGGTAAATGGGAAATCATCTTTTCACTCCACTAGGATTTGGATTAGGCCATGGGGAAGAGGAAGAGATACTGGACAAGCCCACATGGTGTCTGATGTAAACTCCTCATGTTCCCAGCCAGCTGGGCACAAGAGAGCTCCAGAGCTGAGCCCTGTTAGCAGGGCACAGAGCCTGAGCTCACAAAGCCTCTGGAAAGGCAGAGTGAATTATCTTGAACCCAAAACAACTCTGCAGCAGCCCACGAGGCTCCTGGCCAGCTTGGCACTTCCACCAGACAAACATCACATCTGTCTGGTGAAGTGCTCCAACATCTGCCTGAAAAATCCCATGTAAATAAACCCAYCCCTGTGCAGTTACAKYCGTGGAACATCCCTCACAATCTCAGATGTGACTGCACTGCAAAAGCCCCTAAATATTTGTACAGAACTAGAGCTCAAGAAATAATTACTTGGCTAAATCTTGATAGTGGGGAGATGATGTCTCATTACTCTGCAAAGTCAATTGCTGAAGTACTACTAAAGACAACACTTGAGAGACATTGAGTGTCTTCTTGTAATCACACTCCCAAGAGCTGCATTTGTCAGTGCTGTCCATAAGTGGTTCCAGGATAATTGTGCTGACCTAATAAATCCATATGTCAAATCCCACAGAACACTTGAAAATCAACCGGCGCTCTTAAAATGCAAAATTTGGATTTTTAAATTAAAACTTGCACTTTTTACCTTTTCAGGCTCCCTTCACTCCCCAAGAATGTGTATATTCAATATGACAGATGTTCACTCTATAGCATCATCAAAGGATCTGTAAAGGTTCTTATTTTGAAAGGCTGATTAGACATCCTGGTCCTTTCACCTTCCTCTCAGTGGAGGGTAAGGAGGATTTTTCCTACAGATATCACAGGTACCTTAAGGGATTCATCTTATGCTTTTGAACCCAATCTCCTGCAGTGCCATGTATTTTCTGGGAGGAAGACAACTACATCTTCCCTTTCCTAATTGCATTTTTAAAATAGATTCTGAGAACATTTGATACGGTTCCTTTGATTCTTTCAAATTTCCTTACATTTTCCTTACTTTTGTTTCAGCAATAGCATTCAGCAGATAGATCTCAGTAACACCAACATAGTAAAAGAAAGTTCACCAAAATTACTACCCAGTTTTAATACTAGCAATAAAGGACAATAAAGAAAAACTTTGCAGGAGTTAGGGTGTATACACCTCTATTGACTCATCAGATGAGCCATACCCCTGACAAGCAGCACAAAGTGAAGATTCACCTCAATTCTCCCAAGTCATTCCCAATCCTGCCTAAAAAACCACAAGTCCCATCTCCAGCTTCAGGTTTACAATCTCAGACACAGAATCCTGCAACAAGGCACTGGGATCTGGTCTGCTCTAGGTTAACATAGTAACAACATTCATAGGGGTAGTAATTTGCACCCACCAATATGCAAAAAGGACTGGAAACAGTGTGGGATAAATGCTGGAATGCAAACCCATCCTGGCCCACGAGCAGTCAGTCCCAGTGCCAGTGCATGGGATTTTCCCACTGTTCTGGCTCCAGCCTCTGCACACCCAGCAGCAGCTCAGATCCACCCTACACACACACACACACCACGTGCACAAAAAGCTCGTTTGCTCCTGACYTTTAGCCTCACATAAAAAAGAGACWTAGCAGGTTTTCTAGGAATCTAATTTTCTTGCCAGGTAAGTAATAGATATAACTGGGATAAATGTCAGGAAATTTCCACCAAAACTTTTCTCAAGACTTTTTCAGTTCTCTTTAAAATGTAGGGGGAAAATATCTCAAGGAAAGCTGCCTTGAGTCAGAGGTGTGTGTTTGGAGAACACCAAGGACTGACATTTGCAGGACACCAAGTCCACCTTGCAGTGCTGTGATCCTACAACACCTTGAGCAAATCAAGTGCTCATCAAAAAGGAATTCCCATCTGCAGCCACAGCAAAACAGGGAAGTGTTACACTTTGATTTACCAGACACATCCCACGCATATGAAGATCACAGATGGTAAAGTTTCAATCAAATATAGGTGTTCTGGGTATTTGCTGCTACAGAGTAAATAAAAATCATATTAAAGTAGACAAAAGAAGCTGACAAGGAAAGTATTAAACTTAAGCAAACCCAGCAATGATGATAGAAATGGATGTGGATTCTGAAATTCTGGAATAATTCAGTGGTTCCTATAACCCAGGGGGAAAAAAAAGGCAATTCATGAATAGCTTCAAAAGACACCATTTCTATAAAGAAAACTCATGGATTTTTAACTGCAGTTCATAAAAACAAGGGACTACAGTCATTCACTCATCTTCTGAAGGCGCTGGTTAGAATGAGAGCAGGGATGGATATGGCCAGAAGGGTCTAATTTAAATCATATTTAAAAGAAATCAAGATCTATTTCCCATAAGTACAAGAGATGCCTTTTCCTTGTGATGCCTCTTATTCTAAATGCCGATTCAGTCAAGTTCATGAACAACAGGCAGCTGAACCAGCAAACTTTTTCTTTAATTATGAGCACAAAGTCAGCTGTTCACTGGCAGAAATTTAATTACAATTAGAGACACTGAACATCAGTGGAAGATAATTTCTGTTTGCTGTTCTAAACAGATATAATAAAGGAAGCAGAATCTTCATTTTTTTCAAATATGCCTGAAATTGAGTTTGTCCCTGGTCAAAAAACTCAAGAGACTTGATCCCCTCTCTCACCACCTCCCTCAAAAAGGGTTAGAATAAAGAAACGAAAATCAGATGAAACACTACTCTGAGGCATAAACCTCATTCTCATACCCTGTATAGGTGACATGGAGCCAAACATTCGCCCCTTTTTCAGGTCTGACAAAACATAACAGCCTCTCTAGGAACTGATGGATGGATGGATGGAAAGGGAGAAGGGAATCTTTTCTCCTGCCTTCAGCTTTTCAGCTGAGAAGCAGCAATGGGGACACAGCGCAAGCAAACTCCCAGTGCTGATGCAAATGAGAGCAGCAGCTATTGAACGGGCTGCGAGGGGTTTGTGAGAGCACAATCAGAACAATTAAACGCCTGATGTGGCACGCAGGATGTGGTGTCTGTGCACTCCCATCAGCACACGCCTGAGCAGCCTCGCTCCCTCTCTGACAAATTGCCCATCACTGCACAGCRCAGTGCCCAGCCTGCTCGAGCTGAYCATGGGGGGAWTGTGCCCCAGGGAGGCACCTTCCGAGCACACTGGGAAAATTCTCCTGAGAAATTAAGGGAATGGGAGGGATCCCTGCATGGGTTTTTGTTCCTTCGGTTTCTCCGAAGCAGATGAGAGCTCTTGCTCCCTGCCTTCAAGGGAGTTTTGCTCCTCTGTTTCAAAGTTTCTTTGAGTTAATCTCAATAGTGGAGCTCTTTGAAGAAGGCTCTAAAACACTGCACTTTATAACTGAAAATATAAAGCTGGATATTAAATTATTTTCGACAAAAACCTCAGCTTAGCACGGTCTTCCTTCTCACCACAGTATTTTACTTTCTTATCAATAGGATCTGGTTTAATTTCTTTTATTCTGCTCTAAACTATTTTATTTCTATGGTGTTTCTGTACAGTAGCCCTAGTTATATTTTACTGCCATACATTTTTACTGCATTGCATAACATTCTACAAAATCATTTTATGCAACACTTGGGTGTATCTACATGTAATCCTTCGATTGGATTTTCCCTCTCATTGTGTATTCTGCCTCCAGCACTGTGCAGTGCACAGGGATTGTCAATGGCAGGATTTCCATTGACTAACCTGAGAGCTGGAGAATGCCTCTAACTGCTGAGTTTGAACTTTGTTTCGATGTTTTGCCCAAGTCTAAAGAATGTAATTAAAAAAAAACCACCTTAAAATCAAAAAACAAACAGCAAATTCCCTCTACTCTGCAGGTAAGGTGCATTGTTTTCTTTTTTTAAAAAATAGAGATTTACTTTCCTCATTGTTAATGTCCGGATGGCAATGGAGGATTAAAAAGAATAACCTCCTTTCCTCCCACCACCCTCCCACTCATTTTATAACCAGGTAGCAACTACTGTAAATTTCTGCCATTTTTCAAATAACAAAGAATAACATCCTAGGGCAGCAAATTCTGTGAACTATTTCATTTGTTCCAGTTGTGACAACCCTGGTTTTTAATTTTGGGGACTTCCAGTTTAATAAACCTTGACAAACAAGACCTGGTCTGTTTGGTCTCTCTATAATGCACATCAATAGGGAAATCTGTGTGTCTGTAGGGACACACTGATGGGTGAGTACCTGCACTGATGGATTTATATGCACATACCTTTACACATTTTTATCCTGGTCTCACACAAATTTAAACTTTTTCCATTGTGATATTTTTTTGTTTTGCTTTTGGGATTTTTTTTGGTAAAAAAGCAGTAAAAAAATAGTTGCCAGAACAGTTTACAGTAAGAGGGAGAAAAGCAATAACTACAGCAATCACTTAAGTTGGGACCAACTTTTCAACAAATAAAAAAGTGGACTTTTTCGGACTTCTCCACTACCACGATATGACTTACAGCTAAGAATATTTTCTAGCTGTCAGATTCCAACCTGTTATTTGTTGCTGTGGAGAATTTTCCTGTCAGCCTCCCTGTCTGCTTTTCAGGGGGTTACTAAGGAAAGGTGGAATGGGAGGTGAGACAGATCCTTACATTTGTAAAGCAAGTTATTTTTCATAATTCTAAAAATAAAAATTCCCCCTAGGAGAGACACTTGACTGTCTCCATCTCAGCTGCAGTTGAAAGCTATGCAGTTGTGTACCAGCAACATGCTAACACTGTAAATCCACCATGAAAAGCAAGTTCATGGGTTTGAATGCACAGGCACACACAGATGTGTGCACTTTTTTTTGGCAGTGACAAGCCAGCTGTGACTGCAGTGACAAAAGCAGATGTAGGAGGTGGAGAATAAGGGCAGATCTGCTGCCTGTGTGCAGAAAGGTCAGGTCACTATCAGAGACACGAGGCAGAAGAAGGAACCAGCTGCAGAGCATCGTGTCACACAGCACTGAGGGTATTTGTGTGAAAGAACTGGGTGTGAGCTAGGGGTGGTGTGGGGAGAAAGACACAAACATCAGATTTGACACAAGGGCCTGGCAGGAGGGAGAGGATCAGTAACAGATGGTGTGGAGGTGTGTTAGAGCTGAAATGGAACTCCTGTGCACAGGTAAGCAGGAGAAAAATATGTGTAATGGCCTTTGCCTTTTCTTTGTCTTCCAGCCAGCCCCTACACTGCACACAGGCTGTTCACAGCAGCACATCCTCCTGGTGGAGCCCAACAGGTAAAAATATTGAAAAACTACTCAACATTACCAGAGGAACAACCCTGTTATGACAAGACCCTCATGCCACAAGCACACAGAGATGCAGAGCCAGGGCACAGAAACCACAGCTGGGAGGGACAAGAGGCATCTCCACTAACAGAGCAGGGCCATGACATGCTGAGCTTTTTGCTTCCAGAAACAGGGACCTCTAAAGCCACAAAAAACACCATTTATATTTTGCAATCACACAGAGCCAGATAAGGATAACTCAGTCATAACTTCAAGGACTACTGGAGAAACCAAGGACACCATGCAGAAAGCAAGACACTGGTGTGGGCCCAATGAATCCACTGTGATTTACCCTATGCACTAAATAAAAACACCAACAAGGGGGAAAAACAAAGAACTAAAAATTAAAACCATAAGCCTTGAGCAAACCTTACAGACAGAAAGCAGACAACTTGATTTTGGATAATAACACATCCTCCATCCCCTCCCTCCTTCATTAACCTTTATTCTTTTTTTATTAGCTGTCCTGGCACCGTGGTGCTGAACTGAGCCCAGCAGGCTGCCCAGGCAGTGACATTTCAGAGATTGGCAGAGCAGCACAGCCCATGCCAATTTAACATATCTTGAGTTTCTTAACTTCCCAGCAGGAGGAAAACTGGACTGTTCCTTTGGTACCTTCGAGAGGGAGAGGAACAAAAATGGTAGTGGGGGGTGGGAGCATGACAGGGAGACAGGAGACTTAATTAGGCATAGAAAACAGACTGGAAAAATACACCCCTGACATTTTGATAATCTGGAAAGCAGACATTGCATCTCAGGCAAAACATTAGATTATACATTGTTTTCTCTCTAAACTCTATCCTGTAGGAAAATTAACTGAAGGTTTTTAGCTACTACATCTTTCTCTTTCATTGAACATTAGCAAAGTCTATGATTGGTTACTTTAGACACAGGCACAGGGCAGGAAAGGACCAAAGGAGTTCTTTGAGTTCATCCCTTCACCCCAAGGGTGATCATTAAATGCCATCTTTTTCCAGTCTGTCAATATAAGGGTTGGTTCATACTGATGAGCCAACCATGAAAAACACTCAACTGTCAAACAACCAAGCTCTCTGTATTCAGCTGAAGACAAAAGCTTTGTCAGAAGATTGTAAGGAAATTAAAAATTTAAGCTCTTGTTTGGGGTTTGACTGCTCTGACAGAAATGACAAAAGAGTAATAACTATTACAATTGTGTAAAATTTTTATCATCAAAGGACTTATCTCAGGAGGACAAACTTAGCAAATTCCCATGAACAAGCAAGAAATCTGTGGCAAAGTCAAGAATTCAATTTGAGCCTCACCAAATTTCAGGAGAGTTTTTTTTTCCTCAATACTAATGTATAATTACAACGAATAATTACAAATCCTGCGTAGGGATGTTGCATTTAAAGATTAAATCAGAGCTGTTATGGCTGGAAATACAACTATCASGACAAGCTGTAGGGCTTGTTGTCTGCAACATGAAAAATAATAACTGTGTTTTAAAATGTTAAGTTAATTTGAATTTTCCTTATTATTAAGTCACAACAATAATAGAAAACAAAGAGAGGGAAGGAATTAAAAGGGGACAGTATTTATCTGGATAAATACAGCTAAATGCAGTGATGACTATTCTCCCTCGAGCCTTTGTTTAAAGTTCACCAGATTCTTCTCATGGAGCATGAAGTGCATGTGATGGTGAAGCACAGATGGAAAACCCTATCAATAGTAAGATAAAAATAGAAAAGGGTGGTGAAAATGTGTTATCAATGTTCCTTAAGTATTTAAATAAAAATTTTTAAAYCAACAGACATGAACTTGAAAGGTTGAATCTTAAAAGYCATTCACATAATTCAAAGTTCAAAGAATGAGTATTAGCCATGTCATTTTACTAAGACATTTGCACCATGAATGAAAAATTCTTGCTTTTAAAAGAATTAATTGCTTTGCATTGCATGTTTTCATTTTAATTGAYAATCCAGTAGTATGTCTGGTTTTCCCTTTTCTTCCAAAACAGAACTGCTTAAGCAAACACAAGTTAAACTCAGCTCTTTTGATTAGCAAAAAGCTGTTGCCTCCAGTGTTCACTAATTGCTTTCTTGTAATGCAGAGAACGAAGCATATTTTTTGCATGTGGGTTCTGGCTTGATTAATTCTTTAAGTGAATTTTCAGTATGTTTTCAGAAAACACTATGGAAATAAGATATTTTCTGTCTACAGAATTTACACATATTTGGTACATCACAAATGGCTCAGGCCTAAGGAGAGTTCCTGCAGCACTGCTGGCCTAGAACCGAGGGAGATCTCGAAAAGATCTTCTGTGTGATGTGACACTCCAAAAAGTGCCTTCAAGAAATGAGGCGAAACAAAACCCCAAACTTTGAGAGTAGAGTCTTAGCAAATGGTTCTGTTTATGTGCCTGAATTTACATACAGTACACAGGTACTGCTCTGCAGCTGCTGAGTGATAACTGTGACAGGCCCATCAGTGAGCCCTGTGCTGCTCTGCCTGCCAGGGCCATTAMCTGCCTTGGGAAAGGCAAGGAGAGCTGCTGCTTTGATAACACTGTTTACCAAGGCTGGGTTGATGCAGCAGGGTGAGACTGAATTATTCTCATTTCTTGTTTATTTCCCATGACATTTCAATAGGAATATTCTGCTGCATGGGAAGGAAGAGCCTCTAAGGTTGGGTGTGAGCTGCTGGCACTGGGGGTAAGAGTCTCTGCTGAAGAGCCAAGAGCTGCCACAATTCAAGATCTCATACTGTATAAACCTCTGCTGTGCCTTGTTTTTTGGGGGAACAGGTTCTGGATGTGAACCAGAAAAGGTGTTGAAAAGAGCAGGTCAGAATTCTGGACAAYGTCAGAACAAGGACTGTAAAGTGTGCTCCACCCATTTAACAGAGGCAACATGACAGAGCATCTGGATTTATCCTGACCAGTGGGTATGGAATAAGCTATTGAGTCCTCTGAATCCCAGCTGGGATTTATGAAGTCAGAGGGCAGAACTGGCCATAAGAATTCTCCACTGTTTTTTTCCCTGCACAGGAAAGAAAAAATGAACACAACACCTCATTGGTTAAACAGTTCATTTGCCAGTTGAAGAGGGAAATGTTCTTTCAGTGATTTTAATCTGCTTGAAAAGTATGTGTTCATACCAGAACCCCTGAGCTCTCCATTTCCTCTTACCCTTCACTGGATATTTCTTGTTAAGGTTTATTTGCTGTTCACCCATATTTTTTCCTTGCATCACAAAGAACGGCTGCACTTTACCAAAAGGGAAACATTCTTCTCAGAGGGATAACAGCTTTCATTCCCATCTCCTCTTTCAAAACCCAGATATGGAAATGCAGAATTGCTTTTCCTGGGGGGTGTCTAACAGTGCAGCAAGGATGTAAATGAAGAGCCACGTTTCCTAATTGTCCTGAACATCCTGAACATGCCAGCTGCAGCTCCATTTTCTACTCTGATATCCAAATCACAGCCTTGTAGAAACCATCTTGTTTTAACACCTCCTCCTCTCCTGTGGGCTGAGCAACACACACCATATTCCAGCAAACTGCTGGACCAGGGCTCCAGAGATAAACAAAAAGGCTAAAAAAAGACACTCCATCCTATCGGGCTATGCTGATAATGCCAGCTATCAAGTTTGCCATAATTACTGCATTGCTTCTTCATATAACCCTAATTTGTCTTCTTTATTGTGTTTTTCCTGCTTGTACTAGATCACAGCTCCTCTAGGATGAATGCCACCTGCTCCCTCCTGCCTCAGCAGGACAGAAKCTGGTCCCCAGTGAGGACTTGGGACTATGAAGCTTAAAGAAGCAGAATATTTTTAGAGAAAAGTGCTTTTGAAAAGACAGTGGTCTCAGTATAAATGAAGAACTTATACAGGGAGAAAGACTGTAAAAAAAACACTTGATGGGAATTCAGCTGAAGAACCAGAATCAGCACACAGACCCTGACCCAAACTCTGTACTGATAGCTCCTGTCATCACCAGGCAGTGAGCAATGAGTGCACAAGGCACAGCTGGATCCAGCAGGGCTCTAAAGCCTCTCTGAAACTTTTCTCATGGCACAAAAGAAACAGAAAAATCAACATCATTAACARCTGATTACGGGTTGTAGGTTTATACAGAAAGCCTGCATACATGGGCACATTTCTTATTTCGTGTCTTTGACACTAAATATTGGCTTTCATCCATCAATAAATCCCCCCTGTACACACATAAAAATCACTGAAATCATTAYGAGGATCTTCAAATAGCCTGAAACCTCTGCTGAGCTATTAAGGCAGAAATAACAATGCAAGCTCTTACTTCTGCTAGACAAAGCAAACCATCTGATTGTAAAAAAAAAAAAGGCACCTTCACTTCATATGGTGAGGACAATGAGAGAAAGGAGCAGATGCAACTTGTSTGAGAGGCCAGGACATGTGCACAGGGAGTGGTGAGCCCCACGTGGAGAGAGGACACAGCCCTGCAGACCTTGGGGGCTTCTCTCAGTTTAAATTTACAGGACAAATAAAGTGTCAGAGTCCACAGGGACAGCACACCTGATCTGCAATACAGAGCAAAGAAGCATAAAACAAATATTCCAGTTTCTAACTGGAGAAGMAAAAGGCAGTTTAAAAAGATAAATTTTCCTTAATCATTCTTGAAGTGATATTGGAGAGAGGTGCCTAGCCTGTTCCTTACTTAAACTTCTTATCCTTATGGAAAGGTTTTATACTCAAATGCCAATCCCAGGACATCAGTTGCACTCCTCTCTCTTGGTTTCTAAACATGCTTGCTTTTACAAATATTTCATGTTTATCTTTGAACAAGCCTATCCTAGATGTAGACCAGTTMATGAACCAGAGTTCTGCAAATCTTCCCCAACACCTTTTCTCTCTTGAGGAAAGCAGAAATGCCCAAGGCTTTCATGCCACCATTATCTATGAGAAAGGTGGAGCAAGGCACCAAACATKTTCACCTAACTGAGAGTGGAGATCATCATTTTCAAATAACATCTACTTGTTCTTTGCTGCTGCWGGAGCTGGAGCTCTGCTTTGTGCAGGCACACTGCCCCAGCTCCTGCAGCCAACTTCTCTGCCACTGCTTTCCATTTGAGCTATTGAGCCACATAAGTGCTGTTTTGCCATTTGCAAACCCTCCTGAAAGTGTTCAGTCTGCTGGAGGAGCAAGGTGTTTACCTGCCTTGATCTTGTGTGGGAGAGCCTCCAAGCTGGCAGACAGTGCTCCCTCATCCATCTGCTCAGCTGACACTTCCTGGGAGGGCAGTGCAGGGATGGAGTGCTCCAGCTCAGCAAAGGGCTGCACCAACTTCTTTATGCTTTAARCATATAAACCCCACAGAGATAGGCTCAGGGTTTCCCTAAATGCTCCCCCATGAAAACACAGGAGAGTGCAGTCAATGGGAACTCTTGGGAGAGCTCCTCACACGCTGCTGTGTGATTCCCCTGCTTATCCACAAACAATCTGTGTGTTCCTACAGCAAGCACAACATCAATCCCTTTATGGGGTGTAAAACCAGAGGGTCCTCTGGAGGATCTAGACACTTGRCTACAGTCCACCTCTCTCTTTTTCCAGAGATGCATGAGGAATAAACAATGGATTCAACACAAGAGGTGTCAGTYGACAAAGAAATCTCTTTCCAGAAAGACTCCTGCAGACAAAACCTTGCTYATAAAAACCCATTACAAAAAAGATACACTTTGTGGAAACGTTTTTTGTGYATGCTCAAGGATGCAGAGTACATCACCATGTGGAACAATCCTGTAGTTTGTGTGTATATTTGCATATATCAAGGTGTGATATGCCAAAGCCCTTGAATCTGGAGTTCCTGTTCTACTAAACAGAACAAATTCAGTGTCCCTTAGTGAATCTTCAACTCCCTTATAAAGATGGCCTTGAAAATTCTAGTGTAAAAACATGATATAATACAGCTGTAAGAAATTTCAAGAAGGTTTTCAAAAGCCAATACTTCTCACAATTAATTCATGAATAATAATTACTACAAGACCAAAAATAATAGTTATGGAAATCCAGCAGCAAGCACTCTATTGGAGAAGAAAAGAAATATACTGCTTTGGATTCTGAAAGAACAATAGTTATTTATGTAAATTAGCATTGCAGTAGTTATTTTTAAATAGCATCATATACTTGTTTCATATTTACTGCTTCTTACTCTCTTCAGAGATTCCAGTAATTGAGTTGTTATTATTGTAAAATAGACCCTTAACTTTTTTTGGCTAATTCTAAAATAATTGACTGAATGACAGAAGAATATGATCATGTTTGTAGAATACAGTTTTTTGCTTCCCCAAAGCAARGATTTCTACTGCTAGCAGAGACTGAATAAATGAGATGGAAGGATGGAGAGTGATTACACCTGTTGTAACTAATTTCCAAGTAMGTTTCATGTTAGAAGCTGGGTTTCCAGGGAAATGAGCAAGTTACTACAACATCAGGTCATTTTTCTTGTTTCAGATGGAATGTTTGCAACATAGTTATAAATACAAATTAATGCAAAATTTACAAAATAAATATAAATACATCTGTGCATGTTATTTTAGGAGCCAGTGAAATTCAATAGCTCGGATTCTATTCAACACAGAAAATAAAAGGAAGCAAACCTAAAGCTTCCTGAGTACAAAATTGCTCCCATCTAAAAATATCCCATTCTACACAGAGACTATAGAATAAGTTGGATCTCAAGAGATACTGCTGAGTGTGTGGCAAATGCTCCTGCAAAAAGCCCCATTTTAAAACAGAAGCTGCAATAATTCCATGAATGTCTTACAGGTATGCACAGCCTTGCAGGTGCCTTCCAGACCCATCTCCCTCACTGTCACCAAGCTCCATCTATCAGCAGATTTCCCTGTGTAAGAGTGGAAACACAGGCTCAGCCCATCCTTTACTAAGCCATTCCAGAAGAACAAGAGGGCAGCAGCTCATAGGAGGAGGAAAATGCAGCTGTTCAGGAAAGGAAATAAACACAAAGATTCGACCTCTGGTAAGAAAACCCCTTGCAGGAGAMTACAAAGTAATAGAGAGCACAATGAACACAATCTGTGAATGGGGTGGGGAGGCCCTGTTTGAAGTTTCTGAGAAGTATTTAGATCAGCTGAACAAAGTTGGATGCTCAAGATCTCTGCACTACCTTTGGCAAGAGGGGAGAACTTCCAGGAGTGGAAAGGTAAGCTCAGGAGGAAAAGCCAAGTCTTTAAAGCCAAATGTAGCTTTATCTTCTCCCAAGAGACATCAGACATAATAAAACCATGGGATGAGGTCCTGTGACCTCCACAGGCAGGAGATCTGAGTGACCTCTCCTATCARCCTCCCCAACAGCTGTGTGTGCCTGAATTTACCCAGTCAGCAGCCACAGCAACTCTCCCTTTAAAAAGTCTCTGTGGAACATTTTAATTAGTTTGGTCTTATGGCTTGTCTAAARCACTTCTGATAGCAAAGTGTACACTACAGCAGCGTTATGAATGCCTAAAAATATAAAATCTAATTATGGTAGCTCTGCAACCAGAGTAATGAGAAGCGAGGGTGACTGATAAGAAGTGAGACRGGCTAACGAGCTGAACCACTGTAGTTCAAAGGAAAACAGAGGTCTAAAGGAAGCACCTGTGGTATTGCTTGGGGGAAGATATGTGGGCTAGGAAATAGGAACATACAGCATTTAAAAAGATATGGATACACAACGTTGCTAATTATTAGAGCAGATCCTTAGCATATGGGCAAAATAAATTGTTAACAAGGATGTGTAAGACTGAAGATGACTGAAGAAAAATACAGCTGGTGCAGTGAATAAGGAATTACCTGCTGCAGAGAAGAGAAAGCTGTGGCTGCAAGTGCTTGGATTCATTCTGCTGGACAGGCAGAGCTCACTGGAGGCTGCATGGCCACCAAACACAGCTTTGTTTGTGGGCAGTTGTTATCCTGCCTGGGCAGTTACACGTGGAGCAGCCAGAGGGACAGAGCTGCCAGGATCAGAGAGAGGGAAGGAGAAGTCAAAGCAGACATCCTTTGTATAAAGAACATACTCTATCACATCAGTTAGTGCATCCACAGCTGCAACACATTTCCTGCTGGACTGCCAGCTTCTGACCTGACCCTCTGCAGAAATGCTTGCCACCAAACAAGACAGTTGCCCAGTGAAAYATCAGTGAATTTTCTGTGTTCATCCAGACTTTCCCAGGCTCACCAATTACTGATTAATTTATGCTCTGTGAGAAACACTGAAAGCAAAGCATTTAGTAGCAACTTTATTGTTCTGCTGCTATTATCAACTTTAATGTTCTGCTGCACASCAAAATTGCTGTAAAAGAAAACAGCCCTCTGTTAGACAGAATATGGCAAAAGCACAGGAATGTTCCTGCCATTCTGCAACAACCTGCACCTCACAGCAAGTTCTGTGTCTGCATGTCTGGGCCTAAGAAACCTCAGAGTTTACCCTCACACAGAAATACAGAATCACAGAAGCATTTGGGTAGGAAGGGACCTGAAAGATCATCCAGTTCCAACCCCCTGTCATGGGCAGGGACACCTTCCACAGTCCCACATTGCTCCAAGCCCAGTCCAACCTGGCCATGGACACTCCCAGAGGTATTTCCAGAATAATCCCAGAATTTGGGGCAGCCACAAATTCTCTTGACAACCTGTTCCTTCTACCCTTGGATTGTTTCTATGTGGTTAAAATACATAGGCAAGGCACTCTTTTCTGTGTGCATACAGCACTGGGGGGATGGAATGAAATATGGAAAATGCTTGATGAGATTTCCCTTACTTAGTTTATCCCATTTGCATTAACAATAATGTTTTTTTCCTGTTCTTATTGGTCTCCTGAAAAGTTTGTCATAAATTATATAATCARGCATTAAACAGTGCATATATATTTGTTTTAGTTCTCAGGTTGTGATGATGAAGAACTTAACCTTACCAAGTATCAAAGCTGCAGACACAGTCCTATTTAACAATATTCAGTAACTTTCTTACCCTGCTGCCTCCACACCAGTATTTTTAGCTCAGTGCTGACTTTCCAATCTGTCTAGGCTGTCATTCAAGACACGGGGAATACCAGAAATGATGCATTTGGTTTTGACAGTACCCCAGAACTGTTTTTAAAAAAATAACCAAGGAAAAGACTTTACAGCATTGTTTGAAAATATTAAATTTCCATTGGGGTCAATAGAGCTGCTTCCCATATGCAATTTATTCACCAGCAAGTTTCATGGGTTTTATGAGACTACTCACCTTCTTGGTTAATAGAAAATCTGTACTTGCCATGGCAACCCCTATATCAGATGGCTCYACAGCAATACCCTGGAAATAAACCATAGATTTTTTCAGTCTCCATAATCGATCTGGTCATAAATGTCACAGGAACTTGTCATTAAACCCTCCCCTCGAGCAGCTCTAGTGGTTGTTTGATCCTTCCTGCCTCTCTGTCACCCTGCTCCCTGGGCACAGCTGAGCTGTTCTGCATGCAGCCTCTTCCCAAAGCTGTCACTTGCCAGGGGTGTCAGCCCTCAGTGCATCCATGGCTGGGGAGCTGATGACAACAGGCAGAGTCACACACACCCACTGCTCAGAGCAGTGATCACTGCCAGACAGCTCTGATAACCAAGTGCCAGCCAAGAAGGGAAAAAGGGGAAACCTCACAGTTTAATAGCAGGCGAAATTATTTGTCTGTTCCTCACATGGCTCCTTGGATTTCATGTCAGGTTCACTGCTGGCACCTGGAGATGCTGCCCCTGGGAATAAACCAGACCTGTCTCTCACCAACAGCACCTGAAAGGAATGCCCTGTGCAAAGTGATGGGGTGGAATTCAAATTCCAGCAGCTCCTGACTGTCATGAGACTCCCAGGGTGTTGTAGGCCTAATTCCTGCTGCCTTGCACTTTGCATTGCAATCGGAAATGTGGGTGTAAAATGCTATCACATCAAAATTATAATGCATTGACATCAACTGCAGAGAGGGAAAAATGCCAGCAGAAGAGGAAATATTGGGAGCTCAGAGCTAAGCATGTATTCTGAACAAATTTTTTGTAATCTGGAAATTCAACCAGATAGAGATGACATTTTGCTAAGGGAGAAAGTTAAAGTCAGTATATAAAAGGGGGAAAAATATATAAAATTATCTAAATGAACAAGGAGCTAAATGAAAAGTATATGCAATTCATTTAGAAAAAAAACTATGAATTGGTATTGCAGAAAACTGCACAAAAAATGAATACATTCTTTATAAGAGCACACAACTGCAAAACACTGCACAGGCAAATGAGGAGGTTATGATGGGTCACACCCTAAGAGCATCTGAAACCCTCCAAAAGCTGTGTAGCAGAAGTAAAACAGATTTCATCTGCATATCTGGGGGTGCTGATTAAAGTCCAGACTGCTAGAAGTATATAAGCAGTGGCAAACTCTTTATCCAAAGTGTTAGATTTATCTCATCCCATTCTTTTTCACATTATTTAAATACACAGCAGTGCTATCGATTGCAGCACAGCTGATCTGGAGCCAAGCCCAGTAATTCAGGAGGGAATCAGATCCACTGTGTGCCCAGTGCCCTCCCTATGGGCACCTCATTATACTTACATTAATTAAGGGAAAGATTATTAAATAGGTAAATTTTTAAATTTCCTTTACTATATTTAGACCAGTAGTAGTGAAACTGCCCAAGGTTCACAGTATTTAGAAGAAARGCACTTTCAAATGACAGAAAATAAAAAAATTCCCAGCTGGAGAGCCTTAACTTTGTTTGGATCTTATAATTTAAGGAGTCATTTTCTGAAATTACCTCTTGTACAGTAAAATGACAATGATTGGGCTCGCTATGTTACAGTCTCCTGCTGTGCAAAACATTCACTCAGTGGGCTCAGGACACAAAAGTAGCTGCTTTACAAATAATAACACAGCTTAACTATCATTTAATAGCTTCAAAAGCATCATACTAGTTACAAACCCTTTGGAATGAGGACAACTAATTTCAGCATCTCAGTTGTTGTCATGTTTAATCACTTTCTAATGCTGGTGGCTGTTTGGGTTCGTTTCTTTGTTTTATTCTTTTTAATTGCTGGAAATTTTTCATTCCTGGTTCMAACAACTTAATTTCATAGTTTTTAGATTAATCAGGGATCAGTTGAGGTGAAAAAAAATTACTGAAGTTCATCAGAACGTAGTGTGGAGAATCAATCAATGTMATTTTGCAGARAAGCATTTTGATTCTACCTTCCTGAGAACATGGCTTTAAACTCCAGCACTTGAGTGTGATATTGGGAGGATTGTCTGGCTATGTGACTKTCAGGGATTCTTTGCTTAATTTACAGAGCTGCTCTCCACTGCAGAACCAAGGCTGTGTCAGCTCCAGGGCTGCTGTKCTTAAAGGCTGGGAAAACAACTCTCCCCCCAGAACAAAAGTCATTTCCTGGCCCCGAGTCCTCATTTACACTCCAGGGAAATCTGCCTGCCCATCTCCTCTGACTGCCTCGTGCACTAATGCCTCCTTTTGGAAATATTAAAGCACATTCACATCATTTTGGTGSAGAAATTCTGAGAAAGCTGTGAGCAGGAATTCAAACGCCACGTGAGAGGGCGAGCTACTTCTGAGAAAAAAATAAATCTGTGAAGAAATCCTCTTCTCTGTTTTCTGCCTAGAATTTCTACTTCTTCATACAGAATATCTGGATGGTCACTCTGAGACCATGGATGTGGTGAGAGGTGCTGCCAGAGGGGTTTGTGGTACCCAAAAAAAGCTTGGCAGGGGCAGGGTGCAGGAGAGCACCAGAACTGCCCTCACCAACACACCCCGGCTGTGCAGATTGATGGGAGCAATGCTGAGAGCTTCAGAAACTTTCATAAATAAAAACTTCAGCCTTCAGTAAAGCCAGGCAGACAAAGCAATGGGGTTTCTTTCACCCCTATTTGAATGCAAATCAACTGTTTGACCCAATAAATAATTGTGCTTTCCCATTTCCTACACGCTCAGGGATCCAGTGCTTCCTACCCCATTAAATGAGATTGTGTGGGAACCTCTATCCAACAACTGGAAAGGGGATTTATCAGGGTCATTCAGTCAGCTCCTCAGCATTTTTTCCACCATGGCATTTTACCACTGCCTTTTTGTTTTTACAACCTCCCTAAGTAAAGGAGAAAATAAGAGATATTTTCYTGTGGTTTTAGAATGGCCCATTTTTCTTTTGTTTATATATAAATACAATCTTACCTGGGCTTGTTTTCAGGACCAGCTCTGAATTCAAGGTCTACCCAGACATTATTTGGACACCCCACGATAAATCCCTGAGTCTAAGCTTCTATGTATGTGCAGGGCCTTCACATTACAATCCAACCAGCAATAAAAATAATCATAAATCACTTCTGTGAACACAAAAGTACTGAGAACATCTGTAAAGGTCCAGAAAGTCTCAKATCCAATTCTCCTACTGAGGACTTCCATCACAGGTACAGCATCCCTGCTCCTGTAATTAACAGTGCCCACGTGTCTCCTCTCACCATCAGCCTCCCTCAGTCCCTGCACCAGCTGCAATCCTTTCTCAGTGCTTTAACACTGTTAAACAAGATTATCTATATCAAGGCAGCCTTTGTTCACACCTCACCAAATACAGCAGCAGGTTCAGCAAGGCAGCAATGCATGAGAGACACTGACTCGTTTTAAATTATTCTTTGTTAGATAACTTAGCACAGAATCCTCAGTGGACCCTTCTCCAAACAAACTCCTGCCCTGAAACRTACCTGGGGATGCTCAGACTCATAATTGGAGCATTCCATGTAATAGAGAGGAGAATGAAGGTTTTAATGTTTTATTTAGTCTGAAATGAGTTGTTTCAGTTGCAGCTGCAGTGACATCAACCTCTTTGATTCTTATCTCTCTTTCAATGGCTATAAACGGGTTCATTTCTACTGCTCTACTCTGATTTGATATTTATTTGATCTAGGTCAGAATCTGGCCYAGTGGGATCTTAGGAAAAGTAAAGCAGCCCAGAATTTACTCCTGACTGGTCTGGCTCTCATGCCTCTAAAAATATGCTTATCTTGAGTCAAATATTTCACATTTCTGTAACATTATTTCATCATTTTAGAGCTCGTTGTTGTCATTGCTAGCAGCTCGTCCCCCAAAATGCTTTAGTATTTTGACACTATTAAACTTAATATCTTGATGAACTCTTACATCTTATCATATTGGCTCTATAAAACACGAGGCAAATGGTTGGGACTTGATGCAGAGAAAAGCCTRAAAGCATCAAAACACGTGCAAGGAATTAGCTCTGTCACAGAAAATAAAAGCTGCCACCCATTACCAGAATTACCTGCATCCCTAAACTAGAAAAATCCAGCAGATCCATCCCAGTGGGGAAAAAAAACCAGAGCATCTAAAGAACAAAATAGAATCCTGCATCTCTAGTTAGTTCCCTGCTCATTTTGGGTTTATATATGCTCAAGGGACTATTTCAGTGTTAAAACATAACTCACAGAAGACACAGGAGATAAAAGAAGCTGAAACATTTTGATGGAATATTTCTCAAAGGGAAAATTTGTTTTTGAAAGTCTCTTTTTAAGCCTCCTTTAAACCTCCAGGTCCTGTGCATTGTGCTTTTCTGTAATTTTTTCACAATTTTGATTTTCAATGCTCTTTTTACAGGCTGTGAACTCACTTGAGCATTTCAGATCTGCCTTCTTCATCTTTTTTAACCCAAGGGCTTTAAAGCTCTGGAAAGTAAAAAATTATTAAAAAATAAGCCTGGAGATAGATAGAGGAACAAAAATGGCCACTGGGTATCTTGAAAAAGATGGGAAAATTATTATAGAAGAAAGAGAAAGGTGGTAATTCTAAGAGAAGAGTGCAGTTACCCACCATCTTCATCATCTAGAAGGAAAGTATTTACAGGCAAAAYTCAGATAAAATCATGACTCTGAAGCTGCTTGGACAATGAGTACATTTTTATAGACTCATGAAGAGTTTCTGCTATTCCATCTTTTGTGCCTCTAAACCACAAATATCCATACAACTCCCAAAGAAAAAAAAAATATAATCCTTCATTATCATTCACATTTTATTTATGTGAATTTATTCATTAAATTATCCAAGAACAGCCACAATCACTAATGTGACTAATTGTTTTCTCAGGTAGCCTTTTCAAAACACCATAAATTCTAACAGAAAAAAACCAAAACTGAAGCGTTTTTAGGAACTTTAGTTAAAATTAACTAAAATGCAAAAGGCCTAAGATTCAGAACTCAGCTCCTCCTGCTCTTCAGCAATCAGTTTCACTGCAGGTTACTGATACACTGCCTTGATTAAGCTAATGATGAAATGGAGATGGTTTCTTTTTTTGCCTGYACACTCAGCTGTGGAAGGAACATGTGATGGCTGTAAATTATTTATTATTTGGAGGTGAGGGGATGGCAATCAGCAATGGCACAGTTTGTACAGATTGTTCTCCTCTGCTTTGCTAAGGTCTAATGTGAGTAATATTTGATTATTTGACCGATCATTTCAAATGTGACTGTGCAAAAACTGTGCAGGACTCAATAAGCTCCAAACAGCCTGTGAGCTCTGACAAATTAGCTTTAGGACCACAGCATGAGAAAACTAACATAGGGCTTTCATTATAAGAGTAAAGCAGACTTTCAAAATAGGAGTATCATTAGTAATAAGCAACAGTTTAAGAGAAATTCTCTTCTTGCAATCAAATGTCAAAAAGGCATACAGGAGAACAGAACAGGAATATTATGGTAGAAGCTGTAGAAAGCTGATCTCCTTTATAAATTTTATCTCTTTTATAAATCTTGAGCCCTCAGCAAATRCCAGAAAAGCAGAAGTTTTTGCACACCCCACACCCTGCTGCACCAATGCCTCTGCTCATCTTCACAGGACTCCCTGTGCCCCCTGCTCCACCACTCTGGGTGTTTGTGCAGACACCCATCCCTGGCAGTGGGRCCACCTTTCCTCCCAGAAAACCCAAAAATGCAGCCTGGAACACGTTCCCCAGCTCAGGGAGACAAGGAAAGCAGCAGCACTCCATCTGAAACTCCCATGGAACAGCTTTTAAACATGGAAAAAATGATTCCTCTTAATCTTAGGATGAGTTTGCCTCTTAGAAATCAGACATGACCAATTTAAATTCCCAAGTCTTTCAGGGAAGAACAGATAATGGGAAATTCTTTACTAATTCCACTAAGAAGTTGTGTAACTCAGTGGCACTCTTCAGTGCATTCATAAATAATGACTGACAGCTTCTAACAAACACAAGAGGAAAAAGGACAAAGAAGTCACAAGAAAATTCAAGTTAATTTTTAAATTCCACCAAAACTGTCAATAATGGAACCTCCTTTTAACCCAGTTACTTAACTACTGTAAATTATATAATTATATTTGTTCACTATTTTTATCCTGCACAGTACCAGTAAAAGAAAACCTGGCTTGCTTGTTTGGAAGAACAGCTTAAAAAAGTTTAGTGTCCTACAGTGGTTAGATCTGGAGGTCTCTCAGGCAACAGATTACTCAGATTCTCAGAAAACAGTGGGATTTTTCACAAGCAATGGAAATCTGAATGAAATAATATGCTATAAATAAAAATATTTCCAGTCATTGTCTCAAATATGCAATAAGCACATTAGGGTTATAATTCCAGAATATGCTCACAAGAATCCATAAAGAAATAAAAAAACCTGGTAAAAAAATTTCAACTAATTCACTTCCAAATGAAAAAAAAAATATTCTAGCACACATTGACAATTTAGCCACCAAGAACTCTGATTTTTAAAGAATATCAGGAGAATGAAGACACATATTTCCATTATTACAATTTCTAAATGGACTATCCTTGGGTTCAATGCTGATTTACTTTTTCAAATGTTAATAAATTTATCCCTGAAAACAAAACTTCAATATTACCTAGCAGAACAGTTTGCTAAAAGTTGAAATCCTCATGAGAATTTCAGACTGAAAGGGCTGACTATCACAAGAACACAGGACTGTAATTTTTTTTGCAGCAAATCACTTCAAGACAAATTAAAAATAGATTTCAGTCTGAAAACACAGAGAATATTAAATGAGCAGGTGAAGAGCAACAAGTACCACTGAGCTGCCTCTCCTGATCCAGAGGGCAGGGGCTTGGGACTGGTCAAAGAGATTTTCAGGAGTTTCTCTTCCCTTATCTGCTGGAAGTGWTGCCCTGCAGAAGAACAGAAAGACTCACACGTCCTGTGTCTTCCTGACCCACTTTTTTTTTTTATGTAATGCCAATTTTTCAGTGTAAAATAATGGGGGATGAGGGAAAGGGAAAGAAAACAAGCCCTTCTACTTCAATGCAAGGCTTGCAGGGAGATGTAGCATGAATATTTCATGCTCACAGTCTCATCTATATGCTCAGCTGCCTGGCTGACACTATAGTTTCCATGATGTCCTTATAAAAATGGAAATGAAGAGCACAAATATAAAACCTCATGAACTTACTTGGTGCAAGTGCTGCAAAAGGAAACCTTCTCGTGAATTAAGTTTACAGAAAGAAATGGAGATGAAGAATTTCAGCAGCATTTAAGATAAAAAAGGCCAGWCTCACTGCCTATTTAGTTTGGGATGAAAACAGAGTTTGAGAGATTTGACTTAAAAACCAAACAAACCAGCACAGAATAAAATAAATCATRGAATAAAATAATGAAAAATTGCAGAAAGACAACCAACAAGACCTGCAGTTTAAGATTTCTGAAAAAGATTCTTTATTGCCACTACATGCTTTTCCTGCTCTGTGTAAAGCACAGTTTGATCTTGGATAACCTGGACAGAAATGAACTTTGACCTGATTGAATCAAGCCTTTCTTAGTAAATACAAAAATCAATTTGTGCCATTTAATTAATAGGAAAATACAATCAGGATAAAAAACCAAAAAATATTAACCAGCAAACACATCTATGTATCAGAGCTCTGACCAAAAATATTAACTCAGATTTAATTAACATATACTAATGCTTGTATCTGTCTCTGATTTTTCACAGGAAGCATTGCAGAATATAATTAATGCTCTAAAAATAGAAGCAAGTTCAGAACACCATTATCTTGAAGAATTTAATTGGTGCTACTATTCTATGAAGTACAGCAAAATGCTATTTTCTTTTCAATAAGTTTAAGAATTAAAGACTCTCTTTCCAAATCTAATTATACATATTTTAAAGGTGAGGCAAAGCAAAGCAGAGATAACACCTGTATAGGAATAAAATATCCCTATTGGTGTTTTCAGCTCACAGTAACTATCAAATGAGATGAATTCTCAATAAATTGTTAACAGAATCAAAAGGGAAAAAAAAAAGCTGAATATTCTTATTGTAGATGATGAGCTAAAGCAATTTATCCACATGATGATTTATCCACACCACTGTCCTACCTCCAGCCAGTGAAACAACACAACACCCTTTTCACATCCCTCTGAAATGGTGCTTTGGCCTCAGTAGTGAAGGAACCATAACTGCATTAGAATTTCCCACCAGCAATTTTATAACCATTCTTTTCTTCAAAATGCTTCAAGCTACTGGAGTGCCTGTAAAATGGATTGTTCKTGAGAGATGAAAATGGAAATATAAGCATGGTGTAGGAATGGAAACACGAAGAAACATTCCATACTTCAAGGTGCTACTATTCCTGTAGCACCATACCTGCTCTGTACAAATTCTTCTAAAAAATTGGAATATTAAGAACATTTCTTCTGCAGTATCAAGGTATCAAGTGGGTGTGTTGGGTTCCTGACCATAAAGGCAAAGACAGAAWAATACTCAGATTTTGAAAACATCCAACTTTTACGTTTAGATGTGAAGAATACATATTTTGTGCGGATAATTGATAATTAAATTTGGCATACAGGGATGCATCATCATTTGATGCCTTGAAAAAACCTCTTTTCTAGCCCAATTAAAAATTATGTGGGTTGATAAAAGGACAATTTATCAAATTCTAGTGGCTCATGCTGAGCAGGGTTGTCYCACCAGACTATTTTAGAAGGGCATCTGTCACTTGAGTCTATCAAAACCTCTGTATCCACAACACACAGACTGAATACTTCAGTGAAAAATTCTCATAATGCCAAATGGACTCCAGAAATCAGCCTTTGCACTTCTGTATCTGATGTTTGACACCAAAAATTAACATTCAGTTGACCCTGAGGTTTCATTTTGTCTAGAGCAAAGTTTGGCTCACTGACATGAAAAGAGAACAAGTCACCATCCTGAAAAGGAAAAGCAGAAAAAAGCAGTCCAGGTGTTCTCTTGATGTCCCCACTTCTAAAAAGAATTACCTTGAGACTTTACAGATAATTTCAGGTGAGAGTAAAATGAACAAACTGTCTTAAAAAAATAAATAAATCTGTGAATCCCTGGGAGGTTTTTTTGGCTTAGAAGTGCTTTGATTTATTAAAAGTTGTGCACATTTACTTGCAAAAGTTCACATTACAGCTCCAGGTAAGCTGAGGTCAGGTTGCTCAGGAAGAGATTTGCACTTAAATGAGCCAGCCTTGCAGCCTGACAGAGATGAAGCCATTCAGCATCCACATTTCCCCAGTGGGGCTGGGATCAGCAGGGAGGGCAGAGGCAGTGCCACTTGCAGGTGCCAGGATTGCTCACTAAACTGAAGGCAACTTTCCAAGCAAAACCTTTCAGTAGAGCACAACCAAACAATAAAATCATCCTGAGCAAACAAAATATCATCCCAGAGGCTGCAGCAAGACCTAAGTATCCAGATCTCACCTGAATAAGGGCACAGAAAGGCAGAGGGGAAAACCCCAAATTCTTCATGYAGGGACTGAATAACAGGCACCATGCATTCACAAAGAACAGCTTGTGCTATCAAAACAGCTTTGAAAATAACTTTGCTTTTAGGAGAGGCATGCAGGAGACTGAGAGGAAAGGGAGAGTGGGCACAGGACCAAAGAATATAATGTAATAAACCAGAAATGACAAAAATAACCTCTGACCAATATATTGTCTTTAGAAAATTCCAAGAATCTCTTTAAATGCCTATTTATTTCCTCTCTTGGTTGCTTAGTTCAATAGACAGAGTACCATGTGCCAGATAAAGCTGTCTCCCACATWTCCCTCCTGTCAGATGACAAAGGGAAACATGAAAAAGGAACAGCAGTACAAAACATGGTTTGAAAAACAATGAAAACAGGCTTTAAAACACCAGTGAAATTGAGATGAATTCAATAYTGTCTGAAAGATCAGATCTTTAGGGACCATTTGACAACCTGTGATGGCACGAGAGGTCCCAAAACACTTCCCTGGGATGGTGGGTGCTCTTMTCTTTGTCAGGCTGGGGGTGGTCCTGGATCACAGTGAGCTGAAGCATTTTGTGTGTGCTCACAGGGCAGGTCCATGGCAGGGTGAGGGACAGACCCTGCACTCCCACTCCACAGCACTTTTCAGGGACATTCTGCACACTTTTTACTAAAACTGRTGACAACCACGAGTTCCATGGGAACCACAATCCCTTTATGCAATCATAGCACATCTATGAATGGTATCGCAGATAAAAACGGTTTTCCCCAAAAACCTGAAGTCCCAGTCCATCACTTGCACCCCCAAAAAAGACACACAGTACCCAGCCAGTTTTCACATTAGCTCAGTATCTGCATTGCAATGCACCAGTGTTTCTGTCAAATATTTCATCAGCTCCACATTCAGACCTAGGCTGCCTGGCAATATTGTAATGTGATAAACCAATACTGTGTCCCATATCATGACTGARCATAAACAAAGCTTAAAAACACTGCATCACTCTAACTACAGCCTCTCGTGATACACTGAGGACATTGAAGGAAAACACAGGTGAAAGGACAGCACTTTTTGTGGTAAATGATCTGATCACAGCTGCCCTACAAATCTGGGAGCTGTAGGTAGCTGTTACACCTGAAAACAGTGAGAAGAAAGCTGTACAGTGCCTCMTGTCATCTCTTACCACCAGTTCCTAACAAGAGATGCTGTTCTGACAATGGGCTGGCTGAAGCTGAGATCCTGAGCCTCATTATCCCACAGAAGTCTCCTGAATTACCTTCAAGATGTGCACGAGGAGTCACGGAGCACATTGGTAATTATCTGTGCCCCAGCAGTGGGGTGTGTTTTACAAGGGACAGCCAAGGACTCAAGTAGGATACCTGAAAGGACTTGTTTTGATGTGTTGCCAGTTTAGTTGAATTTAAGGACACATACAGGTARAGAAAAAAAGGTTCAATTATCCTCTGGGGATTTTATTCTATGCTGTGAGAAGATGTGTAATTAGATTCTTGCAACGCCCGACTACACTTTTGGATTTTCCAATTTAGGTTTGATTACCTGATGATTAATAAAATTTCGAATTTCAGTTCTGATCTTCCTCCATAGTTTGCAAGTAGGAACAATTTCCATGACTGCAGAAGATCCTCAGCTCCTCCTGAGGAGGGGCAACCACTCCACAGGAGTAGGAAATCAATGCTGCTCACACCCTGGCCTGAAAGCAGGAACTGCAGGATCACAATCCTCCCTGTTCATAACCTCTCTTTAGTCTGTAAAAGGGACAGACTGCTCCCAGCTCTAAAAGATGCTTCTAGTTTCATTCATGTCCCTCCTGCACCCCGGAGGTGCTCAGGAGACATAAACCTCTCCCTGACAGTGGTTCCCACTACAAATGTCCCACCCTGTCACCTAAACGCAGACCTGGAGAGAGGCAGCTGCAGCCCTGCACCAGGTGAGCCACAGCCTTCAGAGAAGGAAATCCCTGCCCTGAGGAGCAGCCTTTGGGGCACCCTCATCCACCTCATCWCACCAGGAAAATGATAAACTATTCCAACAGCAGACAGCTGAAATATCAGGCTAAGATAACTTACSACACCAACCACCACACAACTCTCATTAAATCCACACAGCTAAGGCTGGCTTGGGAGCACCAAGGGAATTAATGTGCAGCAAAGGACTGCTTTGTATGGTATTCCAACCATAAATACATAAGGTAGATGAAAAGAGGACAGTCCAGTTAAGGTAGGATGTACAGGGTGCTGGAGAAAAGGTGGTAAGAAAAAACTAAGTGAGCTTTCAGCAAAATCTGAAAGGGGAAGCAGTAGACAAGGACTAGAGAAATACTGTGAAATAATGATTAATACCAAGGCCTCAAATCAGTAATAATCGTTCAAGGAAGCATAAAATTTAAACAGATTAATTTATCTGATTTTCGGTCCTCAGTCTGTGAGAATTGTGGAAAACAACATAAATTTGACATGGAGGGAAGCAGCTGTACACCATTACTTTAGATGGACAGAAGGAAGACTGGAGGCAAATCACTGCCCTTTCTATCATCTATCCAGTAGTGTCCAACTGTTGTTAATGTAAAAAAGGCAGCATTTACTGGACCAGATGACAAAAAAGAATGCAAACTTTCAGCAGGAAAACAAAGCACTGGGGAGGCTGGATGAAATACAGGAAGACAGTATGGTTCAGCTTTCCTAAAGAATGTGCTAGACAGAACTCAGAACATCCTTACAATCGTGTGTTGCTCAGTGAACTAGGTTGCTTTCATAGCTGTGACTGATTTAGGCTCTGGAGGAGTGTGCAGTCTGAAATGCTCATCACCTTCTATCAAAGCCTCTTCCCTTGTCCCCCAGAGCCTGGCTGCAAGGCTCAGYGCAAACTTTACCTCCAAGCCAAAGTCAAGGGAAAAGCAAGTCCCAACTGCACTGTGAAGAAGAGCAGGAGAGAACAACTTCTTTAAAACAAACACTACTTCRTGCTGGCTGCTGTGGCTTTGTTTTAAAATTTACCCAGTCCCAGCAGAAAAGATCAACCAGGAAAACCTTTCAACTCAGACAGTGGAGCACCAAGCACCAAGCTTATGGACATTACCACAGGTAATGTCAAGAGACATCCTTGTTTTAGTTGTGTTATTTTTTCCTCATAATATTTACAAAGCTCTTGCAGTGGGTGCCAGACTTGTCTAGGTATCAAGAGAGATTTGAAACGTGAAGGATGGGAATGGAGCATGGCTGAGATCTTACTTTATGCCAGGGATAACTGCTGTGGGAGAGGCACATTGCAAAGAAAGAATGATACCCTCAATTTACCAGCTGTCAAAGTATCTGCTAAGGAGCCCAGAGATGAACACAAACATCCAGCARCATCCCTGAAACTTGTGATTGGAATTGCAACCTAACATTAGCAAAAAACAATAAAGCCAAAGCATGAGAGGCAAATCCTCCCTAGCATGTTGCCTCTTTCAGAAGACTGGTTCTCATTTTGTTGAGCCTTCTGTTCCCAAATTCAGAACCTGAAAAAGCTATTACGTGCATAAAGAAAGAAAAAGGGACTGTGCTTTTCGGCTTAAAGATGATGAATGCATCATTTGCTGTTAGAGGTAATGAGGATTTCAGTTGCTTTTGGCCCCTGTAGGATTTTCTGAGCTTTGCCAAAACGAACAAACAACAATCTATATTAATGAACAGCTCCAAAGGCTTGGATGAGGTGCATAACTCACATTCACATGGAATGGTACCACCATAAATCCCACGTGTTGTGTGTAACAGATTTAGGCAGCAAACAGATGTGCCCTAATGCAATTTCAGCTCTGTCTGTACCATAATTCTGCAGGAAAAAACAGAARCCACTGGCTGAAGGACAGATTGCTGCACCTTCACCTCCCAAAGTCACTGTAGCACACACCCTGCTCATCCCCAGCACGGCTGCAGCTTCCCTGAGCACAGGGGGAGATGCAGGGAGAGCACAGGCTGCCTTTGGCTTTGGAAAGCTCAGCAGGGGCAGTGCCCAGCACAGGGTGTGTGGAGGCACCCAGGCCATGCCATGGAAGGTGGGAAGCAGATCATCCCTTCTGCTGCAGTGTTTGTGTCACAGCTGGAGGGGTTGCAGGTCTTGCAGCCAGAGCTCTGGGGCAGAAGGCTCAGGTGAAACACCTTGCAAAGGACACAGCCTGCTCTTTGAGACAACCCCATGGCTAGATGTGCTGGAAATTGCCCTTCACGGGAGCTGGTGAATGTAAAAGGTATCAATATTACCTGTGTACACACAAAATAATGCCCTTATGAAACAGGGTGTAACACAGCAGCAGTGCCCAAACCAGCCAGCAGCAAACAGGGGCTGTGGCTGCTTTTCAGCAGAGCTGASTGAACCTGTCTGGAAAGGATGGAGCCAAGGACCCGAGCAGAGGAGAAAGCCAAGGACATTGGAAAATGCAGCAGCTGGAATGTGGCCCAAAGCAAACTTCCATGAGCTGATTTCCAGCATAATCACCRCCTGAAGGATGAATGATGAGCAGAACCCCACCTCCTCCTGCACTCAGAGGAGCACTTTGCAAGAGGGTTACCCTCCCCACCCAGGAGGGCAATACCCAAGCACCAAGCTTCAGCACCAACCTTTCTAACTAAAATAATTCTGCAGGTCCTGCCTTTGTGCTGATAGTGGGGTGTTAGAGTGGGTGTGAAACATAAATGTACAAAGCACGTCCATAAAAGACACTGCAACTTCCCAATTCCCCCTCCTCTTACATGCCAGAGTTCCTCCAGCCTGCAAACAGCACAGGCACCTCTCACCTCACCCTCCCCTGGTGATGCCACATTCAGAACTGAATCCTACTAACAGTGAGATGAGATCAGTCACCTGAGGAAGGGCAGCCGTGTGCCTAGTGGAGTAAAAGCTGATTTTAAACTGTTTTAAATCACCTTTTAAAACAGATTTTAAATTTATTTAAACCAGATTTTAAAAAGGTGGAATAAAACTATCATCCAGAAAACCAAAATCTTCCCCAATGAGAGGGAGGCAGAATTCTGAAGTAATGATAGCTCTGCATGCACATTGCTCTTGAGCTGAGTCCTTGCATGAYAGGCAACCAAATAACTTGGAGGCAAATCAAGCCCAGAATATTCCTCTTTATTTTTCTTTAAAGGCACTTATTTTGCATAGCACCACGAGAAAAAATTATGCCCCACTGCTCTCCCCTTATTTTCGTGTGATCAACTGGAGTTTTTTGTTCTGGGGAGAGGAACAGGAGCAGAAGGAGGTGGCTGAYGGGTTAAGTAATTTACAGACCCATATTTCTTTCATACTGCAACTATGTTCCATTTGTTCTGAAAATATGTAATGATCTAAAATGGGGACAATTTTAATGAATTGGATTCATAATATTTCATATCTTGCTGCCAGACTCTTAGTCAATCAAACTAATGTTATAAAGGAACAGCCAACAGCCAATTTTGACATCCTTTAAGCAGGTCAGTTATAAGCCAATTAGCTCTACCTACTTGGTCTCCAAGGTCTGAATAAAATATAGCCCATTTTGATTAGAAGCACTACTTCCACCAGTGTGCACATGCCTTAAAATAGACTGCAAAAATACTGAAAGCCCCATGGAATTGTTAGAGGAAGTCTCAATCCTACTGAAGTCAATTACTGCAATACAATTTCTCCMGACTTCTCGCAGATTACGAGAGCTCCCAGATTCACACAGTGTCATTCCACTTTTATTGGATAGCAGAAAAAATAAGTGCTGCATTCACCAGAGCCCTTCCATCTACTGAATACAACTTTTCTGCAACATGAGACAAATTGAAAGTATCAGTCCTTGAATTACAACAGAATTCCTGGTGAACTAACTTCAGCGAGAGGAAGTCAATCAGAATTGCAAATATATGCACTTCATATTAATTTCTCCTGCTTATTTTAGCACAATTTAACAATTTATTGGTTTTTGGGGGTTTTTTTGGGTTTTTTTTTTGTTAATCATGTAGTGTTTAATAGCTGAGAAATAGGATTCTTTTCCCAGGAATATCTGCTTTACATTTAATTTAAGTTAAAAAATGGGTGGATTTTGTCACTATTTGTCCCATTCTCCAGTAAAATATAATAATTTTCTTTAGAACCGTACTGATGAATAGGGCGTGTTACAACAACAATAAAAAACCAAACATCACACAAAAACCAACCACAAAAAACACCACTTAAATCTCCAGCAGCATAGAGAGAACTTGGCCTAATTTGTTGGAAAACCTCCTAACTGGGCAGGATCCTTAGAAGCCAAATTGCACCTGAAATCCTACTTGCATCTTGCTATTATTTGTATACACCAAAAAAGACTCTCAATGTGACATATAGGCAATAAGTCAGGGTTTTGTTTGTTTTCTTTGTTACTGCAAAAGCCAAATTCACAAATGACAGAACTTTTTGAAACCACACCAGCAGCAAATCCATCCTACTTTGTTTCACCATGTTGTTACTGTAATCATACAGTCAGGGAAAAAATTAGGAGGAAAGGGGTAAAAAAGAAAAAAGAAAAAAAAAAGGAAATAAAGAGAAAGATGCATGGGTAATAATCCAAGGGCACAAGAAGCAGAAAAGCCAGGATTCAGAACCATCTAGAACTGCCAGAAAAGCACATTATGAAGAGCTAGAGGGGCCTGACACCCAGCTATTGGGAATGGCACAAGCCACATGAAGCCAGGTGGATTCCAGCCAGGCTGGGCTGGCCAAATGCACAAAGACATAACATGAGCTTGAATCCAACCTAAGAGGATTTTGTTCACAGGAGCTGGAACTAAGATCATGCAAAATGGCAAAAATGGGAGTTGTAAAATTTACTCATATGCGAGAATGTAAATAAGCTCTACCAGAGTAATTTAAAATAAAGATACAACTCTTTCTTACAGTAAATAAAGAAACATTGAAGACCCTTACCACAGAACAAAAATACAACTTTCTTCATCTAGTGGCTAATTATACTGCACCTCATTATTAAAAATATTGATAACTGATGAAAAAATTATGGAAATAATTTTGGAAATACAGAAATAAAAATTTGTCATAAGCATTTTCTGTAAAACACTACTTCTTTAATTTTCATATGATTGCCTGTCCTATGTCCATTRCCCTTCTGCATTTCCACTGAGCTTTAATTAGAGTTGAAAGTAGGTCTTGATTTGATTATTAAACATCATAAGCAATTTAAGTGAAAGGGTCACAAATTTAAATATGCAGGAACCAGGAAAGGTAACCTGTTTCACAAAACACAGTCAGGTATTTTTAAGGAAAATTTCTAATCATTTTAAGGTATAAATTAATTTTTTACTGAAGCTGGGAGAAGTCTGAGCTATTCTTGAAAACGAAGCCAGGGAGCAAAGGGAATGTCAGCTACAGCAGGGCATGTGTGTAATTTGCAGTCCAAGGTGCTTGTWCTCTAATGGGTACATAATAGGTGGAATGGCTGGAAGTTGTTCACACAGCAATGATCATTATTTCCATCCCAGAAGGACTTGCTTCAGAAMCTTATCCTGCCTGTCTACACCAGCACCTTTGCTCCACAGCACTTACTTACCTCCAGGATAAAACTAAAGTCACTTGCAAGCCATCTCTATGGATATAAATATATACATATTCTAATTCTTCTTCCCTGCCATGGAAATGTCAGAAATGCATGCACTGGGGTTTTTTTCTTAGCAGGAGAATTTTTGACTTCTCATTAATTGCTTTTTGTTAGTATCCAAGCAAGGGAACTGTGCAGAAGAACATTTAATACAGGTGTCCTTTTTTTTCAAAAGGTTATTCATTAAAGAGAAGTGAATGCAACCTCAATGTTTGTGCGTTTTTCATTGAAGAATCTTTTATAAGCTGTTGTTTCCCTTTTCTTACAAACAGCTGTCATAGCATCACTTCATTAAGTAATCAGCTTTTCTCTACTCACACACACTCAACAGACATTGCAATTGCTGGTTATTGGGCTAATATGGAAGAAAAATAAGTATGGAATCAGAAACATGGCTTAAAAGGAAGTATTTCACATGAAGGAAAAGTGACATCACATTCAAAATCTGATGCTTCAAATYAGATCCCCAGTCCCCCTACCTATGAATTGTTATGTAAGTGTTTAAGTGAACAGCACAAATCAGTATAACATTAAATATCCTCAGCTTTTGCAGAACTGGGGTTGTGCTCTGTTGCATAACTCCATAAATTACTTGCTTTTTGACAGYCCTTAAGTCACTTATTTTAGTATCTGAATGTAGCTACAGGCTCATAAATTTGAAAGTGTGATAATAGATGACCTAAGGCCAGACAGTGAATCAATGTCTAAGTCAGAAGAGGAAGGCAGGAATCCCAAGTACCTGTTGAAAGACAAGCTGACACTGCTCAGTGTAGAGAAAAAAATATTTCATTTGCAGCCCATGCAAATATAAAGCAATTATGCTCCCCAAACTGGAATTTTCTCCTTGAGATAATCTTAACCACATTGTGYATTCCTTTACCATCATTCTTAGAGAGGGAGGTGTGGAAGGATTAAAAGTACAAAAAGCCAAACCTGAAACTCAAAGCATTCTTCACTAGGATTAAATCACTAATTGCTTGCACTCTTCTTGCAGTGGTCCTAATTACATTGTAAATAAGACTMTGTACAGGATCAGCTGAATTACTTAAACAGTTTAATTACCCTGAAAAATGCATAKAAGTTAAAAGTATATAGGAAGTCAAGAAAGTGGCTTTGTAATTAGTGCAGAAAGTTAAAGTTGTGCCCCCCATATAGAAAATTTCACATTTAAAATAGATGCGATGCAAAATTTTGGGGACATCAAGGTGAAGGCAGGTTATGAAATGCTTTCCACTTTCATGAACTGTAGAAAAGATTTTTTTCTTAGAGTTCAGTCCCTCCTTCCCCACCAATGCAACAATTACTCCCCCAGCAAGCATCAAAGGAGCAAGGAAACCAGAGAGCTGGGAAGWACATGGTAGGGAATGTAATAACTTCAAGGACCCTTAAACCTACTTACATGAGAAATTTGTCAGAGGTTCAGTGGGTTTCCACATGCTTCAGTTTCAATGAACCCTCTCTTTGAATAGCCTTCAGAAAATTTCCAGCCAGATTAACAAGAGCTGCTTCTTGCTTTTTAGGCAGAMTAGCAAGTCACTCTAAGAACATTAAAACTGCTGAGGCTCATTGTCATCAGCTGGAGCAGAGTGAAGTGATAAAACCTGGTCACTGCCTGAGCCTGAGATATGAACTTCCACGAGAATGTGGCCACTGTTTCTTTGGTGAGATGAGAAAAGGAAAAGAAAAAAAAAAAAAAGGTATTTTCTGCTTCTGAATATCCCAAGTGTTTCTAGCCTCCTTTGGGTTTGAAATTGCTCATTCTCAAGTCAGACCTGTGACCCTACAATTTGGCACCTGTGATTCCTGACAGCATCTGGGACACCCACTAGCAGGAAGCATTTCTGGATATGGAAATGAATAAGACTTACTTAAGATGCCAAAAGACCTTTTCTGGCATTCAAAGAACATCTCAAATAAGTGGAACAACAGCGATTTTTTACATAATGCTGAAACATCACTTCTTTTTTGTGTGCTGCATTATGTATTTCCTCTGGTATCTGATAATAGCTGGGGTCTGGTGAGCAAACTAAACACCAAGTCTTTACAGAATTCAGCAGGCTTGCAATACATCCCAGGAGAGAGGTGGAAAATAATGCTTCACCTTCTGGAAAACTTAATGCAGTCTGCAAGGTAGGACACTGGAGGGACGATGTGTGCATTACAAAGCAGCACATTTGCACATGAGGCATCACCACTGGTACAGCACGAGCAGCCTCAAGGTTAAACAGCCCCGGTGCTGAGAGCTGAGGAAACTGCTCTGAATTACAGCTGCACCTGCCTGGAAGTGAACTGGTGACCCCCCACAAACACAGAGCAAGGAAACAAATCAGTTATGGAATAAGAATAATGTTTCTGACATTTCTAAACTCCTCCAAATTCGTCATGGGTAAATTTTCATCTCATAGAATCAGTGAGAAAGGACTTGTTTACTTGAAAGAAGGAAGGAGTGATGTTTTCTTGGAAATTTTGTCTCACCACCTCAGGAAAGCCTAGTCAGACTGAAAATAACCAGTGCACAGTGTTAATCAGTGTCTGACCAGGAGCAAAGGCAACATTATCCTTCTCAGGTGGGAATAAAACCTGAAAACATTCTGTGGTGGCAAAATGTAAATGAACACAGAAACATCAGCTGCTCTGAGGGCTGGGGCACTGCTGCTGTGAAGACAGCTGGGAGAGTTGGGGTTGTTCACCYGGAGAGGAGAAGGCTCTGGGAGAAGCTTACAGCACATTCCAATACCCAAAGGGGGATACAAGAGAGCCAGAAAGGAACTTTTGACAAGATCATGTAGTGACAGGACAAAGGGAAATGGCTTCAAACTGACAGAGGACAGGTTTAGATTAGATATTTTGTAGAAATTCTTCCCCATGAGGGTGGTGAGGAGAGATCCATGTGCATGCTGAATTTAGCCATTTTAAGTGTGCTTATTTTCATTTGAGAACAGCAAACAAATTGGATGGCTCATATTTGAACACTTCCCCTGATGATATTTGYCAGGTTTGGACTGAGTCCTCGGAATACACTGGGACTCCCACCAATGTAAGCTGCATGTGCAAACTGTAGGCAGCTCATGGTCCTGTGAGATAAAAACTGCATGTGCTTTTATACCCTGCAGCACACAATCTGAAAAAAAAAAAACCTGCTTTGCTTATTGCAGTTCAAACCTGCAGTGTCCATAACATTTGAATCACATCTTGTTGCTAATCCTACTTAYAATTCCATACTATCACAAGTCCTATTTTAATGATTCTACTTTGAAGACATCCAAACTTATTGACCTCAGGCATCAGATAGTGAACTATTCTCAAACAAATCTGAATGCTCCAAGGCACCAGGTACTTCAGAAAGCCCAGGGGAAAGTGATGCTTGGCTGATGACAGTGGCTGGCGTGGGTGGGAGTCCACCATTCCCCAGAGGAACAKAAAGATGCAGGCAGAGCTGACCTTAAGGCAAACCAGAGCATTTGCAGTCTCTGTAAGTTCTTTTCCTCAAAAAACAAACAAAAAAMCCCCCCAACAAACAGTGCAAACCAAAAATTGATCCTCATTGCCAATAAAATGATGTAGTTAACAGAGGCTTGTGCTGGATGCAGCCACCAAGCTGCACTGGAACTGTTTGAAAGCAATCCCCTGCCCCCCTCAGCAGGAGCACAGCCACAAGCCTGACAGTAGAAAATACAGAAACAGCAAAGAAAAAGAGACATGAATAAATATTTCATCCTTGTAATTCCAGTAGATATCCAGTAGACACCTGGAAATCCAAGACTAAATTTGGTGATAATATAAAAGCACATTCTATAGCCTAGACAAAAATCTGAAGTCTAACGCATACACTTGCATTTTTTGAAAGCAGCTTTGTGTTGTCTCAGGAGGTTACAGCATTTAAACGTGGAGCATTTAGCTTTACAACTGAAAGTCAGAACAGGTCATGTCCACAGAGCCCAGTTTTCAGRAAAACAGGTATTCAGCACTTCCAATAAATGAGGTACAGTTCAAAGCATCAGATCCCAGCCATTGGCAGCCATGTCAGGAAATCCTGGCCTAAATATTCATGAAGGTACCTAAGGGTCTGCTCCATTCTGATTCAGTATCTGGTGCCTTTTCCACCCACCAGAAGGAACATTCAAAATGTCACCTAAGTCAAATAAGTTTCAAACCATTTAGAAACTGGAGAGAACAGCGTGAGTGACTTGGAGGAGGGGGGATTCTGCTTTTAAACGTGATGATTCCAGCTGCCATTTGTCCTCTACATCTCCCATTCAAATCCAAAGTCAGTCACACAATGGGCTTCTGTGGGGTGGGCTCTGAGCTGCACATATCCCAAGTGCCAGACATCTTAAAACAGCAACACAATTTCACAAACAGCAAGAATCCAGATAAATTCACGTTTACTTCAGATAAAATCCTCTTACAAACCGAACACCAGCTCTTGTGGGATCTGTTCATTGCCATTGCCAGAATGTCCTGTAACATGCACCCTGACTCTGGCTGTGCAAGCTAAATTTGCTGTGATTAGTAGGGCTGAAAGAAAAACGGCTGCACTAATATTCAAGCTGTTTGAAGAGAGGTTTACTGCCCCCAAAAGAATCATTTAATTATAACACACCATTTTCTTTGGATCTACATATAAAAGAGTTAATTTGCCTAAGCATGCACCAATGGGGCTAATGGATAAAGGTTTTTATTAGGGATGTGCCAAATGGTTCAACAGTTATTTGAATACTGTAGAGACCTCTCAAACATGKAGCTTTGGTGTGCAGTAATTCTGTTCAATTAATGGGTTTATTTCCTTCACAGATATTCTTTCAGAAGTGCTCCATCATCCATGCAGTGCTGTTCAGAGACAAGTTGTAAACATTTTCTCTTTACTGGTAAGTTCTAAGGACATGATGCTGTTTCTTTCACACTGCTTGGTATGGGGAGAAACCTGCAGAGGAATACATTAAAAATGCTGTACAAATTCTCTTTGGACCTGAGTTAATTGGTGAGAATAATATTGTTGCAACCAATGAAATTGCACCAGCTTTCAGACAGTCTCTAGCATTCTCTTCTCCCCTTCAGCTCTCTGTGGCAGAAGGTGGCACACTCAGCATCCCTTCCAGCATTAGATCCTAGGGACAGCCACTAATATGACTCTAAAYCTCCTAAAGCAAATGCAGCTCTGGTGTCTGAGAATTGCTGCTGAAACTGCCCACCCTCCACATTAATGTGCAGCTTTAATAGCTGTCAGTAATAAATTTAAAAAAAAAACCACCAACAAAAAAAGGCTTTCTTTGCCACACCCACACAATCAAAGGAAAGCACAGCACAGTCCAATGCACTCATTAGCAGACATCACTGAAGTAAAACTCTTCCCTGAGTGGTCTCCTCTGTGCTGCTTTTTGTTTCTGCTGGATGTTTCTGAACCCTCTTCCTTTAGATCCTCTTTCCCTGCAATCTGAGATCTGAACAATTCCCCTGAGAGGGCTGGGGGAAAATGGCAGTGCTGATGTGGCCATCACCATCCAGCTGYTCCCTGTCCTTGGATGGTGTCTCTCTACCCTTAACCTTTATCCAGATGGTTTAATTACAGACCAACATTTGTATGGCTAGACCTTAGATGGTCTTAAGCTCCACAACTTCAAAAGCATTTCTGCACCTATCTATCACTGGAARAAAAGGGTCTGGTCAATATTTATGCAGAGCTGTCTCTAGGAATTATTTCTTAAATTTCTTTGCCTATGGTACATTACAAAGACATATTTAATCTTTCTGCAAAAAAAAAAATTCCTATCCAAAAGGAGCTTTGTTAAACTTTTAATACTTGTGAATTACCTGCTCTGAGTTTAACATTGTTAAGTTACCYTTGCCATGATTTTCCTTGGCCTTTAACAAATGTAGCTGCAAGTAAACAACATGAAAYGCTGCATGAGTAGCCCAAAATGTATTGACAGAGAATATGAACATCTGAATAAAGAGAAAAGTTTTATATTCCCTCCAGGATAATTCTTCTATCTCATAAATCATAGGCATCATGGCTCCAATATTACCTTAATTAAAAAAATTAAATAAGTCATTAACTTGGGAATAAATATTTCTATAATTAAAATCTATGGATTCCCATATCTGTACTCCTGTGTCTTCCTCTCCCTCTCTGGCTTTTGGCTGTATGATCACCCAGCAAGGGTCTCATTTTCTTTACTGTACCACAGTTCCTGCCATCAGTAGAGGTGCTGGGTGCCACTGGCCTCCTGTGCACAGGGAAGGGACTCTGCCTTTGCACAAGGATCCATGCTGGAATTCCTTCTCTCTGAAATGTCCTGGCAGCATTTTTGATGTGATATTGTGAAGCAAACTTTTAATATTCTTCAACACTTAGCAACTTGAAGGGCGTGTTGCAGACAACTTGAGCTAGCTAAAGTCAATATCACCACTGTGGTGTTTTGGTTTCTTTGGTTTTCCCCTCCTCTTATCCCTTAGCTCCCAATTTCTGAGCACTGGGGTCTTTTTCTCCTGCTCCAAGCACAATAACAAAAGGAGGGCAGAAGTCACAACTACAAAAGACAATAAACATGACAACATTTATATGGTGATATTTTTACAGTGGCCAAATGATTGCCCAATGACATCTCCAGAGCTTCTGGAGGTTCCACCAGCCAGGGTCATGAGATGGATTTTGCTTTCTTCAGTAGAAAAGGTCCACAAAGGAGACACCTTGCTGTTTCTCCAGTAATGAACTTTGCAACTTGAGATGGAGGAAAAAAGTGCACAAAAGGTTCTGGAGACTGAAACTCATCAYCAAAATAATACTTCTGAAATTGTTTCCCAAAATTATGCGATAAGAAGACACAGATAGGGCTTTGTCCTGCTTACCCTTCCTGGTAAGGATCTTTTGTTTCCTGAACAACAAGGGCATCACATTTAAACACAGCAACTCTTTCAGCAGTTGGAATTGAATACCATTGAATACATTGACCTTTACAAAGATTTAAAAATAACCTTGAATGTTGTCTTGCATTAGCTTTCATTATTATTCGATTGCATCTGATGAGCTGGCAGTAATTTCCACTTCTGGTTGCTATTGTTTCTTGTGGAACAAACACCTTCTCATATCTACAGGGCAAACTRTAGATGGAAAAGTGCACAAAAAGCTCCCTGATAAAATTCAGAGGAACATGTCAGTGCAGTGCATGTCTGGGGCTCTGGTCAGAGCAGCACCACACTCACCCACCCTCAATATAATTTAAACAAATTTCTGCTAATTTCTCTTATTTTGGTGCTCACACCACCCAATATTTTAAGAGCATTTACCAAATCAGAGACGTATTTTCTACATACACAGAATTCAGCTGTGTGCTTCTGGGGGAAAAAAAGAAGCTGAAAACAATAGTAACTCAAATCCTTCTAAAATTTTATCTTTTTAGAGAGACATAAAAGACAGGTTTGCTCTTTGTCCACATTTGTATGGGTAATACCTGTTTTCTCACCTTCATTCTAYTTCTACTTGCACCTCACTCTGTCAAAGTAAGTTTACAAGTGAGTGAAATGCATTACTCTGATCTACTTGTTAGTCACTTAAATACCTTCAAGGATCATGGACTGAACAAACTGACTATTTCAAAAAACAAAACACAGGGTAGGAATGTCCATTGTTCTCATTCCACCAAACAATCTCAGTGATTTAGAGAATTTGATGTGTCTCTCAAGCAAATGGTAACTCCTCTCCAATGGTAATTCCCACCCAGACATCCCACCTTTCTTGAGCAGATGTTCAAATATCTGCCAGGAAGGTGACAGGTCCTGCTCAGCTGAAATGTGATTGGCAGCAGGGAGGCTCAAACAGTCCTTCTTGAGAGCCTCCCAGGTACTTTGCTCCTTACAAACCTTGCAGTGTGATATAAGAAAAGCCATAGGCTYTTAATTATATTTTGAATGTTATGCTGCTACAAATATTATGAGGCACTGTCATTTTTTTGAGTCAACTGGACTCTCCATGGAGAAATATCTGGTAGCAAAATGCAGCTTCACTGACATGAATTCATTCACAGGTGCATTTTGAATTCTTGATGAAAGGTATGATAAATATTTTTTAATTGAAAAAAAAAAAAAGGGTTTTTTCTATTCCTTGTTCTTTTGTTTGCAACTTTTGAGTAAAAGAGAAAGGTAGGAAGCACTAGTTTTTCTTTGCCTGAAAATATGTATTGCAAGGATGCAAAAGATGGTTCTTAAGTTAAATTCACCTCCCTGGTGTAAACAAATTTAAGTAATAACCGCAAAATAGGTTTTCCTCTGCCAACGCAGTGTAAGTTCTGACTTGAGTAAGACTCTTGCAGACAATCCTAGTGGTCTGCACTAAGACTTTAGCAGATCCCTCAGGTTTAGTCTGGAATCAACACAGACATTTTCTTATTTACCCACATTCACGAAGAGGAGAACTTCAAATATAAGTAAACATTTTTTTTTTTATAAACTGCTTGCATTAATAATTCATTACACTGCTATCAGTGACTTAATAATTCTTTTAAAACTCTTATTGTGATGATGTGAAGCTATTAACAAAAGCTTTCTTCCTGCCAACAGTGCTCAGAAAAATAATTACTCCCCTCTTATATCTCCTTTCTGGGTTGCACCCAGGCTTCAATATTCCACATGGGGAGGAATTTTTGCTTGTACCTGGCCTGCAAGAGAACATGCAACAGCCAACAGGGGAGAACCAGAGGAACTCAGGCACACAGATTTGTCTTACTGGGAAAGCATTTTGTGTGAAGCAGGGCTGCATGCAGGTGTGTCAGCTCTGCTTTGATAAGGSACAGGAAACAGAGGGGAATGCTGTCCCTTGCATCTGCTACTGCTTTCCTTGCTGCCTTTGCAACATCACCAAAAATGTGTGTGTGAGCAAAGCTGTATTCTGACAGAGATAATGTACAAAGCAGCACAGCCCTGGAAAACTCATCGAGGCTCTGCTTCATCTGAGACTCCAGCTCATCTATATGCTAATTCAGATGGGACACAAGTTGGATTCTTCCAAAGACCGTGCCCCTAACACCCTTTTTAACACATAATTTAATGTTATGTTGTGGGGACGGGCAGTAAAAGTTGCACTCTGTTGTTCTTAAATCCACTGATGGCTTCTCTCAGGGATGTTGCACCCAGCCTTGGCTTCTCAGCTGAAAGGACAAGGAGGTCTGTGAGGCTGAGCTGGCTCACTGTGCTACTGAGCCACGCACACAACACTGAAGAGCATTAAACAGCACTTCACAGATGCTCATAYAGAATAATAAATGGCACAAAGGTATGAGGAAGTGTCTATTTTTACACTGGCAATTGAACCACTTATCCCTGAAAAGGCCATTATTTGCATGTGRAACTCACTCTCTAACACTCGTTATAACCATGGAATTCTAGACACCCACAGCAGAGGAAAAAAATTTTAAAAAAAGGAAAAAAATGAAAATAAGAAAAAAGAGCACAAAATTGTGAACTGAACTCTAAAGAGTCCAAGAACAGGAAGTATTCAGCTCTACATTTGAGAAGATGACAGAGTTCACAAAAGCAGATGCACTGCATCTTCACAGGAACCTTGCAGAGCGGGCCACATGRAGCTGGTAGACACATTAAAATGAAGAATAGGTCTGAGCTTCAAAGGGAAGAGAATCACTCTCAGATTTACAATAATACTGTCATGGAACATCATATTTAAAGAAGACAACATAAAAGGAATCAAAATACTTTTCTTGAAGTATAATAGGCTTTATTCTTTTAGCTTGGATGTGGGGRAAAAAATGGAAATAGAAGAGGCAAATGACATGAAACTTTCACTGGCTTGGGGAAGGTGGTCTACCAGTTTTGAAAACTTTTCTCTGGCTGAGAAAATTTAAGATATGCATTTATCAAAGTARCTCTGAACACAGCTCAGAGTCCATGGAGTTTCCTTCAAACACAAGGGACACTTTCAAGCTGCCAGTGCACTTGTGTTGCTTATCTACACAAAGAGTTACTACAAAGCCCAAGAGAGGGCTGCTGTCACCTCCTACCTGAGTGCAGCTGATTAAGCATGTTCTTGACAGAAGTTGCCTGTCTAAGTGACTTTCAGCTTTCAGGGACTTAACCAAACTAAGAAGTCATCCAACAGGCAACAGGACAGGACAAAGAAAYGATGGTTCTTTCAATTTTCCTCAAATCTAACTCTTCAAGAGAGGCTTGGTAACCTCAGGGAACAAAAACATGAAGTCAAATGGTTGCACACTGCAGTACCCCTCATCTACACTGCCCTTCTTATCTTTATTCTGGAGTCACAGGTTCAGCTATAACCATGCCAGGAAGATGGGAAGCATCCACTGCTGTGCCTGGTTTATCTTTCCCTTYCCTCCTCTCGAGCAAGTGCACTGCAAGGGAGACTGTCACACACTTTAGGAGAAACAGAGGATCAAGGACCGTTGTATTAAGATGTGAAGCCACACTAAATCCTCTGTGAACAATGTCCTGAGTGCTGCCCGTGTCTAAACAGCTCACATCAGAGTTATTTTCAGAGGTTTTCATTATTATTATGGTTTTTTTCCCCAGGTCACACTAGGAAGATGTTTATTTTAGGCAACTGATACTTTATTTGATCTGGTTTAAAGTGGTTATTTTGAATTTTTTTTCTCCCCCGGTTACTTTTTATTGATAAGCCATGCACAAATCAAAGGGCTGCACAGAAATATGGTTCTGCCAATTCCCTTGGTGTGAACAGCTACTCTGAACATCCCAAGAGAGTGGAGCAGTCAAAAGATGTATTTTGACCACTGCCCTGCATGTGACCTGCATAGGCAGAAGAGCCATTCAATTTGTGCAGCCTAATGGCCAGCACACAGGAGAAAAACATCAAAACTGGACAGATTAGCAAGATCCATGTGAAACCACTAAAGAAAGCTTTTTAATTATAAAGCTAACCTGCTGATTGACTTAATCTAGTCTTGATTTTTCAATTCAACAGTTCACTCAATTGGGACATTTTTAGATGCTCTCACATCTCTATTTGGGTTAGAAACSTCTTTTCTTAATTCATTGAGGCATCTGATACATCAGGTTTAATACAGGCCAAACTTTGTTGCAAGCCCATGTCAGAATGCACAAACCTGTCTGCAGCACTGAAATTTTGCCAGCTGTTTTTTAATCCTCTGTGTGCCAACTGCAGTCACCAAATTTCAGCCATTTCAGTGGTGACCGCCTTTTCTACACTGGTGTCCTTGTCACAGTCCTGTGTAAGTCCTGCAGTTTTTCATTAGGTCTAATGTGTGTCCCTTTCTATCCCACGTATTTTTTTTTATTTAATGGAACAATTTAAAAAATAATTTCTAAGCTCATGTGTCCGTTTTAAAAGTTAACCTTTTTCATTTGTTGGTTTGATTTTTTTTTTAAATCAAACAAAAAATGGAGGACATGAAACTTGATGCAGATTATTTGCAGATAATGGAGGTTTCACATAAAAATYTCAATAAAAAGAGTTTTAATTACTGTGGTGGGATTTTTAATTTTTTTTTTCTTTAAGTCTGCTCACATTAATTCTTTAAACTTAAACTTGAGGAATAATTTGTTAGGGAATGAAGGGACTAATGTTTTCATTTCTATTTTCCAATTAAAATACTGCAGAACAACCTCCACCAAAGCAGTAAAATTACATAAGTGCACCAGCAGAAATGGGCAGGACACCAAGGGAAGCCCCATTTTAATTCAATTAGAAAGTCCAGAAAAATAAAGTCTTTGTCCCTGTTTAGTCCTGGTGTAACAGAAATCAGGTTGAATTGTATTCTGAACCTAGAAACCCAAGTAATACACAGACYATTTTAATCATAAACAAATTATGCAAGGGTAAGGAATTGTAATCTGATAAGGTTATGGGCTCTTTCTGCATAGGGGAAAAAAAAGTAATAAAATAAACAAGTTTTTGTCTTTGAGGTAATTTGTCAAATGCATTAAATTAGAATAATAGGAGTTTTATTACCTCTTGGTTCTGGTGTACCAGGGYTTTATTATATTCAAATCTTTTGAGTCATAAAGATAGGAGATAAATACACTTAACAGGATAGTGTTAACGTATTATCTCAAGAAAAAATAAGCATTTCTTTTCATTTTCCTGTTCATTCCCCCATTTTTCATCTTTAATCTAGTAAAGAAACTGAAGAAAAATGTCTGCTTCTGTAAATATCTCATTTCTCTATCCCCAATAGATTTTGTGTAATCCTGACACAACAGCTACTTCTGGTAAAAAGCAGAATGACTAACAAATTATAAATATAATAAAACTATGCAGTACTACAGGGGAAAAAAAAAGTGATTTATTTGTTCCCTGGGTCCTCAGGGCTTTGCTGTTAAAGAGAAAAGGAAAAGAAAGACAAAAGACAAARTAAACAAACAAAAAAAGCCATGTTGGTTTTCCAGCCAACTAAAGGAAAAAATATTGAGCTACATGTTCATTTTCTAAAATTAAGAAACTGCACTTACCAGGTGACACAAACAATTCTTAAAAAAACCCCTAAAGCCAAATAGCTGGGTAGCAAATCCATATATCCATAACAATGGATAAAAGTGCATCCTCTGCTCTAATTTAAAAAAAATACCAAATATTTTTTGCTGTTACTGGAAGATGTTAATGGCCACTATCAAGGAAATCTGTGATCAATAAATATTATTAGAGACCAGTTCAGCTCAATTGGGTGTGCTAGGAACTCCTTTCAGGTCCAGGGAATTCTCCTTTCAGCACAGAGGGACTTAAACACCAGTGCAGGTTAATATTTTTTCCCTCTTTGGTGCTCTGTATCCAGGTTATAACATCCATGGCCTTCAGATTCCAACTTTTTTCCCCCACACAATCACACTTCCCCCATGCAGAAATCCTCCTGCTCAGTTCAGGGTCTGGTTCTGTTTCATGCAAGTGCTTCAGCTGCTTTAATCTTCCCACGCCACCCTTTAGCAGAGTGGCTCCAGCTGGAGCAGGGCCTGAGTGACAGGGGACACACGGGAACCCTTTGTTCCCTTCTCAGCCCCTTTCATCTCTTTCTGAGGATTCTATCAACTGCTGCTGAAACCTGCACTGCAAGTWGTTAGGGAAAGTCACACACATTCTTAATCCAGTGGAAAACCACCACTGACACAAGGGTAATTAGGGGTGGATTTACACTGAACCAAATGGAATTCAGAAGGAAAGATGCTGGAGCAAAGGCGAAGCTTACAGAACACACAGAGTGCAAAAATCACCTGCCTGGACATATTGCAGGGTCAGAAAATGAACAGAGAGTGGGGGAAAAGCTATCAAAGGTAGCTCAAAGGAAGATGAACACGGAAATTAACGGAGAGGCAGACCTGAACCTGGACACCTTCCCCAGGCACCTCCCTGCTCSKGAAGGGAACAAGAAACAAACTCTGCAGGACTTTGTGCTTTCAACCTCCAGYCACCAAAGCATCTCCAAATAACTCACTAATTCAGAGCCATTGCTCCCACTCCTTTGAAGCATCACAGTATCTATTTCCCCCCCATTTCAGTGACAAGGGAAGCAATGCATGGACAGACTGAAGGCAACCCAAAGAACCTGCAAACMTGCTCTCTGTTACCCACACATTTAACCTCTTTCATGATAAGAAGTTTTAGAAAAGAAGAGTCTTGTTCTGTTTCCCAACCACATCACATGCTGGATATAAACAAAGTTATAAAGCCCTGCTCCACTGATTCATGTCACAGAGGTGATTCTTCGCCAAGGGAATGGTTTCTCCTGATGCAAAGAGCACTCCTTGCACAGAACCAAAAAAMAGGGCTCCYCCTGGCAAGGMAGCCTAAACTACTTYAGTGAAGCAGCAAACCAATGTCCTGATGAAAGCTGTTTTCTGATMTATAAGACCAATTAAAATTATATCTAAGTTTGCCAATGGAAAATGTATACAAATATACTTTAATTTTGGGGTGGTTTCTTGGTCAAGGCCATAATTTTCAAAAATCTCAAGGATTTACACAATCATATATTGATTTACTTGGATGAAAGACCGCGTGCAGTCATTTATACATGAATTCCTGCATTTGTTTAAGTAGGATGGAGCTGTTGTGCTGCTGTGCTCCAGAAAGCAGTTATGTTTCCATGGAAAATTCAGTGTTTATTCARTGCAGTTGACTGCTGGAACTAAATTTATAGAAGTGGGATGCTTGTCACCATAGTGCATAACAAACTATGCCATTTCCTACCTTCCCAGTGCTTGATATTCAATACCTAATTTAAAGCCTTGATATTCCAGTCTGTAATCATATTGTCTATTAGAGCAATTGTGCAGAAAATCATTTAGAAAAATGGTTTCCTCTCCTCCATATACATAGTCTTTGCCACCAGAGGTCAAAAATTAGTACACAGATCTATTATTAATTTTAATTAATTTCTAGAAATAATATTTGTGAATATGATTATTCACAATTTATGAGCTGATATTTGAAATCTGTGAAGTAGCCCATTTGACATACCTCATAAATTACACAGTACATTATTAGCTCATGAGAGGAGAGCATATGACTTAGAATAGACAGTGTGAAATGCCATATATATGAATTTGAAATTCATCCTCTATTAATATTCTCTAATTAGTTAAAACTTGCTGCTTATGAATTTCCCTGCCAGCAAAAATCATGGAACATATGCAAAAAAGCARAAAACAAAGAGGGTGACAGCAGTCTCAAAGCAAAACCCTTTGAAATTCAAATCATTATTTGTGGAGAGAGAAAGAAAAACCCAACCAAAAAATCCCAGTATTCAATTGCCCTGTGGATGGAGAGATGGAAAAAGGCAGGGAGGATGGTGACCTGCACTGTCTGAGGGAAATGCAATGGCTTCAGAGCTGACACGTATTGAGTCACAATTAGAAGTAAGTTTGTCACTCCCAGTCACTCTCCCACCACAAAATTGCTGTTTCTTCTTACTACATGCACGAAGAACACAGATACCCAATTATTGCTAATTGGTTCTGGTTTTTCATGCATAGTTAATGCAACCTTATTTACACAGGGCAACCAACTCCCTTCAGGTATGCCTAATTTCCTGCAGCATTCATATAATACATCATTAATTTTAAATCTATAAAATGCAGGTGATATAAGAGCCATCCTACCAGACTAAATTAACCAATCCCCCAAAATATTATGTTTCAGTAAACATTTAAATAGGCATTTTCTCTTTTCCACCAAGATGGCTTCATTATGGATTGTGTGGGCAGATGCATCAGACAAAACCCATCAGAGGAACACAGCAGGCAGCAATAAGTGAGCAGAGATCACAGAATCAATGAGGTTGGAAAAGACCTCTGAGATCTTTGAGTCCAACTGACCAAACACCACCGTGTCAGCCAGACCATGGCATCAAGTTCCACATCCAATCTTTCCTTAAACATCTCCAGATGCCATGCCATGGCCTAGGACGTGCCTCAGAAATGAACTAGGACACACAGAAATCTGTCTTGTACTCCCTTGGATGTTTTGCATGAACACACATCCAAGTCTTTGCATTCTAAGTGCTTTTYTGGTAATTACAGGTGTTTAAATGCACTTTTGTGAGCTCTTCATTGTACAAAACCCACTGAACCCTTCGGTTCTGTGTACAGGAGGCAGAACCTCTCTGCACTGTTCTGCAGCATTTCAGAGCAAACTGCAAAACAGGAGGGCTGAACAAAACATCTGGACTCAATGCCCTGCATTTAAAAGCTAAACATTTCCCCTGATCACTATTTATTCTTCTAATATATCCTCATTGACATGCCCTCCAGAAATATTTCATTTTCCTGCTCCAGAAATCTAAATCAACTGATAGCTGCAGTCATCTGACAGCCCAGATGAACTACAGAAATTCAGTCTGGAGCATTCCYGAGAGCAGCATTTACCCAAGTGGCCATCAGCTCACTGCCCTGGACAAGATCAGACTGTGCCAGTCTGATTCTGCCAGTCCCAAACCACTGAGGTGTGCAGGAGAGCACTGGGAGTTGATGTGACAGCCAGCCTTTCACCACAGATGGTGAAACTAAACCCTGAAGCACAGAGGTGGTGGTGTGGAGCCTCTGAGCACTCCCCAGAACACCTGGCACACCTTCCCCTCAGGTGCTCCCAGGCACTGTTGTATGACCACCCCAAACAAGCAGCTGGAGCTACACCTTTCTCTCCCAAGAGACCCCTGACCAGTCAAATTATGGCAAAACAACCCCCTTACTCTCTTTGCCACGCAGCACTGACTGCTTCTCTTGCACTCAGTCTCACCTGAAGTGAAGTCTCACTTTCCCAGGGAGCTCCAGTCCCTGGTGGGTGCTGCTGTCTGCTTTGTGCCCTGCCCGAGCTGCTGGATCTTGGGCTTCTCAGGGCATGGGAAAAGCTCCTTCCCACAGCCCTGCAGGAAGAACAACTGATTCAGGAGATGCAAGGCAGCTTTCTTTGTTCCCCCTGCCCTTATTTACTCTTTCAAATGTGCCACCCAATAGTCACGTTAAACTTCAGAAAAACCATTCAGGCTCCCTGTCACATGGCATAAATCAGAAGTCATGCCTTATAAAGAAATGCTAGGAAACCAGCAGAGAGGGCAAGGGCAGAGGCTAACTCAAAGATAGCAGCTGCACTGGCCACCTGAAAACATGATTTTAATTTTGTTTCTGCTCAGCTATAGACTTGGCATCCTCTGAGAAATGCTGGCTCAGTATACAAATATCAGTACTCTCCACTCCCTGTTCATTGCGGTGTGTGCTCTCCCATCTGAGCAGATACCTGTTCATTTAAATMATTAAATTCAAATTAGCCCTTGCAAGTACCATGGCTTATTCAGGAAAAAATATATAATTTGAAAATGCAGTCCTATGCAGCTTGCAGATGTAAGGCACAGTATATTTATATTTTCATGTTCTTAAGCATGATGGTTCACAGAATTATTCCTTTTTCTAATTTCTAACCCACTGATACCATACTGAGAAAGTACTTCCATAACAAAAGGTCCCATACATCTTTCTCTCTGGGCAAATATAATAGTTTGTCTGAAGAACAACAGTTTGTTAATTATTTCACCATTTATCATTTATGTAGCACACTCCTCTCCCTTGTGGTCAATAGCACAATCAGGGAGACCCAGCTTAAACGAGTAGATGTTGACAACCCCTTTATTCAAATTGAGGTATGTAGAAGTAATTTTCAAGCACTGTCGATGGCATTTGGGTGATTAACATCTCCAGGTGTCTTTCAAAAATCTCACCATTTTTTTCCCTGACAGATTTCACTGGGATGAAAGCAGGACAAACAGATCCTGCCTTCAGTTCTACTGTCAGCACATTGCTCTCCTCATGCACAACTGATCCTGCAACTCTGCAGTGTGAGGGCATTTGAAAACAAAATWAAAAAGTCAAAAAACATTGTCCTGTGGGAACCTTTATTACTAGAACTGATTGTTCMTGATGATTGCACAGCATCACTCCCATTGTAAAAATCCTTTCTTTAATCCAAGAGGACTCACCTTCAGTTTAAACCATTACCCCTTCTCCTACCAAAGGAAGACAATACTGTGCCAAGCTCAGTGCTGCCTTATTGAAAATCAGCCACAGTGGAGTTGTTCCAGGGCTAAGCTGTCCTCACAAAGTAATATGAGCAAATAATTAACCAGCTGTTATTAAGCCATGTGCTTCAGCATCATTTTCTACTCTTGTGTGGCCCTAATCAAGAGCCAGGGCAGGGAATGTCAGTGAACTGCAGGCCCAAGGGACCAGTTAGCATTTGAATGTGTGAACCAGGCTCTGAATTTCCCAGCTTTATGTTCAGTGGCTCTCAGTGGCTCAGGTCCAACTGATGTGCAATTCCACAGTTCCTGTGGGCTTATCCTGGAGAGGTATCCTGCACAAAAGGATTAACTCAGACAGGAACTTTYCCCTGAAACTGGTGGAATAAAACTGATGGTGACATGGAAATCCTATTAGTGGTTCCCACCATTATTAACAAGATAAAGGGAACCACTTTCTAATAATCTGTTTACTAAAACCTAAAGGTTGTTTCTCCCCTGGTTCACATGGGCACTGATCCATGTGGGATCATGGAGCACATTCACCATCTCTGGGAGCAAGGGRGCTGTTCCCAGGGGTTTTCTACTCTGCAGCTTCCAGGTGGGCAAGGTGAAACCCCCAGGTGGTTCCAGGAGGTGTCCAATTCATGGCACTGAGTAGAAGTGAGCTCCTGGAGCATGGGATCTGCTCCAGCAATTCAGAGCAATAACCCCCAGCAGCCTGCCCTGCCTGCAGCACCAGCTGATGCTGGGATGCCAAGGAGTGAAACAGCTCAGTTTACAYGGGCAGATACAGGATTTTTCACAAGTGGCATTTAGAATTCAAAACATCATCAGTAAAAATTTTGCATAGATAACKAAAACCTTTTATGGAACACAATGCTCTGCCTTTTCAAAATGTCACAGAGCAACCCTTTAAAAAATAATAAAAATAATAAAGCAAGTAATGACAATAAACTTTTCTTCATTGTGCTGAAAATCAATCTACAAATACTTAAAACATCTGCTTTGGTYTCTTACATTTGTTTTCTAACTGTCTTAGATGCCAGAAAGAGTTTTTAAGGGTTTTCTGGGATAGAAACTAGTAAAAAAGAAAAGTACAGCCATGTGCATTTAATTGTAAGTTATGCATGCTATGCATTTTAAAATATGTGTTTTCAAACAGATCTTGGAACATTTTACATTGTTGATATTATACAAAAACGAACATAAATGAAAGTTGCGCTGTAAAAAAAGGATTTTTGCCAGCCATTATTAATATTTAAAATCCATGTGTGGAGTTTATTAACTTGAATAAGGCTTTATTTGCATAAATTAAACATTCCCTTGCTATTATAGATATTTTTCCTTTTTCTGCTTTAGTTGTCTGATTATCCAAAAAAAAWTWAAAAAAAAATAAAAGAATGAAAGAATAAAAGAGGGTGAGGGGCTGCAGGGCAGATAGATTTCCTGCAGACAAACTCTAATAGGCCTTCCAGATATATAGCATCTTGTTAAAAATTCATGCAGGCCAGAATACTAGAAGGTCAGAAAATGTCTTTGAAATTCTGCCAGAGCTCTTTTTGATAATTCATTCAGGTTTTAAAAGGGAAAATTCCTCATTAAAAAGAACCTAATGCTTATTAATTTATACTCCTAAGGCAGAGGCTGAATATTAAGCGGTGGGCTCTGTTAATCCATTTATTAAATATCAAAGACCATATGTTTTCACCCSGTGTCCTTGCTTATTGATTAATTTCCTTAGACCTATATGGGTAAAAGCAGAATAAAGTAAAGTCTCTGGACACCTTCCTGAGCTGGGGCAGACTGTAGCACTCTTTGTGCAGTATAAACCTTACAGCACTCCATCTCCTCTGCCYCCAGGTACACGTCTGTCATCTACTGGATCTGGCTGAATAAAAGCGCCCTTTGCTGAAAGTTATTATTTTGTGCCAAAGGGTAAGGAAAATACCTCCTACAGCTCTGCTTTCTGGTTTCCTGGTGAACACATTAATGGGCATGAAGTGACAGAAAGGCTTCCCYATGCTCCAGAAACAAACAGAAGCTTCTCTGCTCTAGGCTGGCACAGAGCGAGGATCTGAGCACTTTCCCCWCTCTTACAGCAATTTCCAAGAACCCTCTTCAATTGCAGAGTTCCAAGCACAGTTCAGATGTGTCCTGATTTTGGCTGGGATAAAGTAAATTCCCCCTCTTAGTAGCTGGTACAGGCTGTGTTTTGAATTTAAGGTGAGGATTACGCTGATAAGGCACGGATGCTTGAGTTATTGCTGAGCCATGCTTACCCCAAACCCAGGACCCCAAACCCAGGACTTTTCAGTCTCCCTTGCTCTGACAGTGGGCAGGTGGACAAGAAGCCTTTAGGGAGCTGCCTGGGACTGGCCAAAGGGATGTTCCATACTACAGAACACCAGTGTAGAAACAAGGGTGAGTTGGCCAGAAGCCATCAACCACTGCTTAGTCAGGGAGTGGTGAGCAACTGTCAGGTGTTATTATCTCTCTTATTTTCATTAGAATTACTATTACTATTACATACTATTACATATATAGTAATTACTATTACTATACACTATTACTATTATTATTAGCATTAGCACAATTATTATATTTTTTCTTATCTCACAAGCAACCTCCTTCCTGCCCAGAATCCAAATATTACTGAAGCAGAAGGCAACAAAAAACCTATAGAAACGCCAAAGTTTTCAGCAAATCTGTTTTACTGCAGCATTTTGCCATAAGTTTAGGTGCATGTGCATCTTCCACTTCATTGTGGCACTCTCAAATAAAAGAAGAAAGACAGGATTGTGTTCAATATTTAGTGGTATAAAAGATGAGTGAAGGTGCTACTGGCTCAAGAAGGGTCAGGACCTAACTGTGAATCTTTTTCTGAAATCAAGCAATTATGTAAAACATTTTCATTTCTTATGACTAATGTCACCCCTTTCCCAAAACTGAGGATAAAAATTAAAAAAGGATGATTTCAGGTACATTAAGAAGTTTATGTCATGAATGACTTACTGGCATGGAGAAGTGTGACATTAGACAGCAGAATCACCTTCCAAGTAATTACATCTCCCTTCATGGAAAAAAGGAAAAAAAAAAAAAAAACAAACAAACTAGCAGCTTGTGAACTAAGAGCAAACCACAGACCACAATCATAATTAACACCTTCAAGATGATCAAGGAAAGCTGATCCACACCACCTTGTAGAAAGCACCGAGCACTGCTATAGGCTGGCTTGGCAAAACTCTTCCCTGAGTGCAGAGGGGAAAATCCCCYTGTGGAGTGGGTATCCCCAATCACTCTGCACTGTGTGACTGTCAGAATGAGCCAGAATTGTGTGGTTAACAAAAATATAATTACTTTTTTTTTGTCTTTTGAAGATCAGGTAATGATTCTTATTGCTAATTTTCAGTTGCCTTCTAATGTGCCTTAGAAGTTTGCAGAGGCTTTTGCTTCTTTCCTAAGTGCTCCAGTAATCAGCAGCCAGCTAACRAGATGGCAAATGAGTACTGGCAGAGTTGAAGACGTGTTGTAAGGGAGGGAAAAAAACAGTGTAGCAACAAAGGGAGGAAAATCCACAACAAAAACAAGCTCCTGTAACAGACACCAAATGAGGGCACTTCAAATGGACACAGCACAGAGGACTTTAAGGTGTTTTTCTTCCTGCACAAGAGCTGCTGTGTGCAGTCACTGCTCCTTGTGTTAATTCTTGCTGGCTCCCTCTGTTGTGCCAGTGCACCTATTTGTGTGACTGTGAAGTGAATCAGATCAGGGAATTGATCTAAGTTAAAAGTAACCTAGGGGGAAAAAAAGAAAAAAACAAACAAACAAAAAAGAACCCTTAAAGCAGCTGCCACTGGAGCCAAAAAGAAATGTCAGGCATGTCACAGCTTTGCCAGGGTCTCTCCAGAGCCACAGTTTCAGGACAGTTAGATTGGCATTGCATTTGAGAGCTACAGCCTGCACAGACAGCAGCACACCAGGCTGGCCTGTCACAGGGACCTGATGGATTTAGGCAAGAGCAGGATTTGAAAACCTTCCCAAAACRCCAACCCTGGGAGCTGGGGATGTAAACACATGAACACAAGGTCTTAAGSCACAACTTGAGCTGCACAGAGCGTGCAAAGTGCAAGTCTCACTGCTGCCCACACTTCAGTAATTCAGATAGCTAAGGTGCAGATCAGCTGCTCCAAGTGGGACCTCCAGCCACCACCAACAGCCACCATTCCTCTTTTTAGAATCAGGATTTTCAGAAATGAACACCACAACTACTCCCCATATGCACCATGACACACTCAGTGTACCTCAGGCTAGGGTTGGAAGAATGTTCTACATTGCAATCATTTGGGAGCTGCAGTGGAGAAGGACAGGTCAAAGGCAGAGTATTTGTCACCAGAGCCCAACCCTCCCTCAGGGAAAATGAAACACAGGTTCAGTTTCAGTGGTTCCTACAGGCAGAATGGCCTCTTACCAAGCTGAGGTCTGCTTTACATGTTAATATCATAATTCTCTAGGAACACAGCAAAGCCTCTTCCTTTTTGTAACATGATCTTCAGCGTGGCATTTAGTGGCAGCCACCTGCTCAGCRCAGCACAGATAAATTGTGGAATTTACTGCACATTTTCAGAGCTCAGCASACAAAGCCTTCCTGCTGGACAGTCTGCTGAAATGCCCACACCACATCTGTAACATAAGCTGAATGGCTTCCTTGTGAATGAAAAGAATTTATTAAGATTGTATCATACGGAATCTATTTGGTGTCTGTGTCTCTGGTGTAAATAATRGTTCCTGATGGTAATAAGCTCAGCCTTAAATGCACACATGCCATGATCATGCTGTGTAAGTTTAAAAATGCTACTTGTCTGCCTGCCTGTTTAGCTGGCAGCTTTGCCCACCAGGAACACAAATGATTTAAAACCCAGATGCTGAGCAATTTGAGATGCAGAAGCACCCTACAGTGATGCAATTATTGCCTTGGAGGGTCTTATTATCCTCATCATGACATGAATTCCACACAAAGTAAACATGCTTTCATTGTTATGTATTTCCCAAACTGCAGCATTGCAAAGAAAAGTTTTGAAAGGAGTTTCTCATCTTTAAATGTAAATCTCAGCAACTTGTCTCCATGCTAAAAGAGACAAATGATACCTGTTATTTTCCTGATATATCTATTTCCTTCCCCAGCTCCACTGGTTTAAGGAGAACACAGCCTCCAGGGCTTTTATGGCCATTTTCAACCAAGTTCATGCCAACTGTCCATGGAGTAGATTTCAGAGTRAAGCAGAACATTCTGTTCATCATAGAACAATGCACTTGTATAACACAATCATCTCACCAACACACTGTACTGTATACTTGTTTCCCAGTGCTAATTAAAATGTATTGAGACAAGCATCCTCTTGAATTACCTAAATCCCAGTGATTGCAGACCTGGCACCTTTGGCACTATCTGATCATGCCCAGGTCACCTGAACAGARCTCAGAAATGCAGTGTTCATGTATTTACAGCAAAGCCAGGACATTGATTAGCAAAGTGCTGAATGCATATTTGGACATGTATAGAATTCCTTTAAGAAAACTGAAGGACCCCATATTCTTTCTTGAATGATGCTGAAAACCTTTGCCAAGTCATTCCAAAATTAAAGATTAATTGACAGTGTTGTTTAATCCATTCACTGATTACTCTGCTCCCTTCTGTGCGATGCATAAAGGACAGCCATATAGCTTTGGACTTTGTTTTAGAACACAGCAAGTACCTAAAAGAGTAAAATGCTAAAGTAGCAGCTCTGTATGGAAGCCCATGTGTGCAAATTGCACAGAATATAAGACTTAATCCTTTCTACTTTCAGCAATCAGCTGCTTTCTACATTCTTGAGACCAAAACCACACAGAATAAAGGGAAAAGAAACCTGAAAACATTAGTTTGTGTGTGAAGTGAATGGGCATTACAATAGGCAATAATTGCAGTAGTTAATGCTTATATCTGTATTTTACCTGGAATATATACTGAGGATTTTAAGGCTTTTTTTTTTTTAGAAAGGTCATTGAGAGCCTTCCTTTTCCTGGGAGGACATAAACTCACAAGGCCTCTTCTGTAGGTGCATGCCCCTGGCCATTGTGCTGTCACATATCTCAGTTACTGCAGACACACTGGGGTCAGGCTCAATTCTTCCTGCAGAAGATATTCCACTAAGCAAGACAGTCACAAAGAGGAGGGCAGAGTGAAGAGCTACAAAGACTCCTTGCTACCAAGGCAGAAAATAAGATTCCTAGTTYCTGATGCACCCACTCACTCCATTGCACAGTGTTGGACAGATTCTACTGGAAAAGCTGTACCTGGAATATGATATCACAGATCTATTTAGAAGCTTGGAATTCTGGGAAATGGGAGTGTAAATTTCATCCCACAAAACAAGCAGCATAATTAGAYAGAWTTTAATTAAACAGGATTCAACCTGAATTCTCRAATAGCTTCAGATCAGACAAAAACCATATCAACTATTCTAGAAAAATATTTGCTTATATGCACCTGAAATTTGAATCTGTGATTTTTTTTTTCAGTGTTAATTCTGCCCTGATAAAACAGCTGGAATCTGCAGGTTTCACAGCAGTGCAAAGACAGTGTTCTGAGTGTGGCACTGCTCTGTCCCTGTGCCTCAGCCCCAGGGCTGAGCCAGGAGTAGTTACTGTGATAGAAGAGCTCCTGTGCCTGAGGAAATTCAGAGAAAAAAAAATCAATTCAACTATTTAAATGCAGGGACAGCTCTTCATTGTAAAGATCAGCAATAAATTTAAGAACAGACAATATTTTAACCATTATAGATGAATATATGAAATGATGTAGTTGGCAGTCAATTCTGAGTTTCAAATATTTCCATTCTCTTATCAGCTGAATCCCAAGATCAGCCAAGTCCTCCACTTGATCAGACTCAACAATCTGACTACTGAGAAAGTGCACAGAGCATTTTATTACTCGAGTGAAGCCTATGATTTAATCTCTTCCTGGTGCACATTCATCACCACCAGGGAAGGAGGATGGATGGTAGGAGCACTCTCCAGAATGCTTCACTTCTGCTGTCAAGTTTCAGTGTATTCTGCTTTATCAAGATACTTAGCTCTTAATAAAYGCCTAATAAGAGCAAAATCAGTCCTGTTATTACAGTTAATGGTTTTGGTTGATGCCAGTGGAGAGCAGGAATATGATTGTAATTTCATGTTGAAAAATCCCARATGGAAATGAATGCTGGCTGCTCTGCAGGAATCACAGAGGCACAGCATCCTTCCCTCCAAGGTGTCCTGGTGCAGGCACACTTGGGCACCAGACAGKGCAGGTTAAATAAGCAGCAGTGCTTAGAGCAAAAATGGCACAAGCAGTTCATTGTCTGGGTAACACTAACTSGTTTTTATATGTCAGAAAACAGAACAGATTTAGTAAATGACCTTATAAATCTTTCCTCAATGTCCTCTTCCATGTTCAGCCATGAGCTGCCCAGTGCCTGCCTCTAGTTTGTTGGGAAGAGCCAACAAAATATTTAGGGCTCCCCAGGAACTCAAGGCATGAGAACACTGAAATACAGTTCTTGAATATGGCTTTCAACACAAAGAAAAACAATCTATCGTTGTAAAGAGGAGAATTGAAGCACAGAGTTACTCAGTAAATTCTCTCCACCCACATCACAAATGAAATCACCTGACAGCAAGGCTGCTGAGATCAAACTTCCTCCTCTGCCCCACCTTTCATGACCTCGTGTCCACCTGCTAAAGCTGGAGCTGGAATGTGCTCCATCTGTGCTTAGCAAGGGGGAGCTGGGACTCCCAGGTTTCACAGAAGATTATAAAATTAACACAGGGMCAGACCCTGCTATGCCCAAGGAAGGAGCCACCATGGTTGTGGTTTCTTTATGCTCCCACAGTCAATCATCATACCTTCCCACCAGAGGCAGGGCATAAATCTTATAAATCTTAAATACTTTCTGTATCATTTTCCCAATCCTTTTATACAGCTACTCCACTCATGTTCAGTTGTGGGATTATTTAGTGCTTGTAGACCTTTGTTAAACTAATTTATTCACACCCAGCTTCCCACTGTTTCCACCTGTGATTATTTTGGTCCAATGCATCTTGCTGCTGTTGCTGCTGGTTTATTGTCARCTCAGGCTTTTAGGTACAGCAATTGATTTGTCTTGCCTCTTCTCTTCCATGCCCTAATTTTCAGTTAATGCCTATTTATTAGTGCTTTTTCTCTACTAAAAATCCACAGGTCTTTTTGTTGGTGACTTTTATTGGCCTGCCATAAAGAAGGCTCTGCTTTTTACATGTCAGCCAGGCCTGATTTTGTATAACTCCTGGCAGCAATAACTGAGCCTGTGACACTGCCTTTGTGTGACTGATGGATGTCCTGTGACGTGGATATGAGGCAGAAGTGAAAGGGGAAGGGAACAGAGAGAAATATTGATCCTCTCTGTTTAATGCCTACACATAACAGAGTCACAGAATGCAGCAGAAAGAGAGGACCCCTGCACTTCTCCACCATTATTTCTGGCAGAAACTAAAGTACAGCTCTGCCATTCATTTACCCCCCTCCCACTCCTGTTTAATTGCAATTCTAGATTGTGTGCAGCACACTTGCCTGAATAAATGTGGAGAACAAAAGCTAGTGAAAGCTAGATGAGAAAAAACAAGTGTTGGGGAAAAAAAAACTGAATGGTGGGGAAAAAACCATCTGTTTAGGAAAATTAAAAGAAATAAATGCCAAAATGGCTCAGTTCCATTGTCAAATGGATAAATGTCAGYTAGACTTCAGCACTTGTTCAAACTTCTCATGGTAGGTAACATGGCACATATTTTTCTTTTCTGACATTGACTCTGGGACAGTGAAATGACTCAATACTTTCTGCAGGCTGAGAAGAACCTCTTCTGGACAGCCACTGTGGCTAAGCTAATGCAGAGAAACCCTTTCAATGATAGCAATCTTACTTTGAACCTGACCTGTTAAATTTATTCAACACAGAAATGTTAAAAACACATCTTGTGCAGGAAAAGAGTTCRTTGCTGGGGGGTGAAAGGAAAAAGGTCTAAAAGCTCTTGGATGGAGTGGGGACCCCCTGAGGCAGGGCTGTGCTGGGCTCTCACACGGTGACTGGGAGGGACAGCTCATGATAAATGCCTTGGCTGAGCATCCAGAGGAGCTGCTGTTCTCTCAGAAGATCCACAGAAGATCATCATGCATTCTCTGACTGCATGATCAAAATGCAGTTTAAGATGTTCATCAGAAAATGGAACAATAAACCAAAGCACAGCCTTTCCTTTCACTCTGCAGCCCACAAGAGTTTTGCCACTGATTTCAAAGAGAGCAAAGCCAGGTAATTATGATGCTTGTGGCTTRCAAAGCCCTCTACCTTGATGAACAAAGCTCCTCCTCAAAGTGAAGCACTTCAGGGATTTTTCTACAGTCTCCTTCTACAAAGGAATTTATTTTATAGCATTGGAACATTTTCTATTTAAAAAAACAAACAAAATCAYGAACATCAAAGAGTCAAAACCAAACACTTCAAGGACCTGAAATAATTTTGTACTAGTCTRTAAAGCTTATTCACAGCAACAACAGGGTAATAACCTCTCTTAAATGATAGCATCATCTTATAAACAGCCCTGCAGTAAGAAAGTGAGTCAAAGATGAAAAAAAGACTTTAAAAATTCTATTTTAATTATTATTCTCAGAGAAGCCTTTAAGTAGAAAAGATTCTTCAGGTTAAGAATAAGTCTCATCTTTGACTTGAACAGAAACTAAAGAGATTCCTAAAGTTAAGTGTGATCTTAAGGACTGCCTTAAATTAGTGGCTAAAGAAGCACTGCCTGTTTAGAGATTTGTTTCTGGTTCTGTTCCAAATCTACCAAGATAAATACAGGCACCTATGTTGCAGCTTATACATTAGACATAATAGACTTAAGACATTCTAAAAGTTTACCAAAAACTCAGGGCAATTTGATGACACATGTAAACCTGGAACATAGGCAAACCTGGCTTTACTAATGGGAGGATGTTTAAGAAAAATTTACTGAAAACAGGAGCATAACAGTGCTGTTGGAAGCACAGTGGAATCCTGTGCCTGCAWTTTGCCAATCTCAGACAAAGGCAAAAGCCAGTTTTGAGACTGTAAGTCCGAGAAAATCAGCAAGTGTTTTTATTTAAATTCCACATCTGTGTAGTCAATTTGAACATTTTCTCTCCCCAGGGACTACACAGGCTACAGCAATATGACATTGCCTGAATTCTCCTCTTTTGCTAAGTAAGAGGAGATGAGCGAGCAAAGACTGAAAGGAGCTATAGCAAAATTTAGAATAGAGACCCTTCCTTGGGTGGATTCAGCACCTGAGAATGCCAAGGCAGGGGTTTTAATGATGCAGCAATTTCCAGCACAGGTGCRGTTTCATCTCCAGAAGGAAATGTGTTACCCCAAATAGGAAACAAAACCCTGCAAAAATCCAACATTCTCGTGGTGTACTTCTCATATTTTCTACTCCTTTGAGCCCAACATCAAATAACTTTGAATATCCAGGTCTTTGAAAAAAATAAGTTAGATCTCTGGGAACCTGTCTGGATAATACACACACTTAGAAGTGAGAGCACTGCCAGCCAGAGGGACCTCGCTGGAAGGCTGAATTTAGGACTGGATTTATAAAGGGACTCAAGTGAAGACAGCAGAGCAATTTCCAGTTTCAATGCCAGACTGGACGTGGATACATCCAAAATCCTTCATTAGCTATAAAATATCTGCCAGAATAATCTGTGCAAAATTACAGCCCTAGCAGAAAGGGATGAAGTGTGGGCAACTGTTCRTAAATCAGATGTAGAAATGAAAATTAAAACTGTAAATTTTAACCTGGCACATCCYGGATTTACAAAAGCTATCAAAACACAGCCATCCCTTTTCATTGGGCTGGTTTAACTGTGYACCTTTAAAGGCAGGAAGAAATGATGCCAGTACATTTCTCTTTAGGGTTTACTTAAATTAATATAGCAACCTCTGTATCTACCTACTCATATTTGTAATTTCCTACAAAATTCCTTAATTTCTCATTACTACAAGCATGAATGTGAAAATAAATATTAATATCCCAAAAAGAGTTTCAGACGGGATGTAATGGTTCCTGTGGAGCCATTAAGTTTCATCATTTCCATAAATTCAGTCTCCATGCAATGAGCACTTTATGAAAGGGCATTTAATTGCCTGATAAGATATAGTGGCTCCTCTGCATCAATAATAAAGTCAATAATCTGCATGTTTTAAACCTCTCTAAATATCCACTGATGCAATAGGGTGTTGCAGTGCTGGAGTCCTCCAGGCCCACTGGATCACTAATAAAAAATGTTTGAAGCCATTAAATATACATTTAACATGATAGAATTTTATGAGTCTATTGGAGGTCAATGCTGTAAAATTAYACCCCTAAAAATCCTCCTCAGAAAGTAATTTATGGCACAAAATATGTTTATTAAAAGTCCCTGACTACAGATTTATGTGATTTTATGTGAAGACTGCRATTGAATATGCTTGGGGACCAGTCCTGAGAACACTTCCCATGAAGTTCAGAGCTTATTACCCTACATAATCCCTCCTGGAGTTAATTGAAATACTCCCAAGATTAAAGTTACTCATAGTCAAGAGTATTTGTAGCTTCATGCCCTTAAAGTTGTTTCCACAGCTCTCCCTCTGATTCACCCTGTGATCTAGCAAGTCATTAGAYTGGCAGGGTTTATCTGAGAAAGGGAACCATTTAATGGGTAAAAGGTAAAATAAAATGTATTTTTGCAGTGCACTGAGGTGCACAGCACCATTGGTGCTAATTGTTGCTGTTTTTGCAGCTCCAGTTTTATTAATCAACTAAGAAAGTGGTAGTGACCAATTAAAAAGAAAGAAAAATGTTCTCAGATCAAATAGGATATCAAAATCTCTTTGGATCACACCTCAAAAAAATTAAGATTTGTCCCATCCTATGACTGAAACACCTTCCTAAGCTAAAAAAAGAATTGGTCATGCAAGGCTATTTCTAGAGTGTTTTCTGTGCAATGCAATATTTATGAAAAAGTATTGCATTTTTCTGCTGAAAATAGTTACAAAATTCTCCACCCCTCCTATACATCCCTGTACAAATGACACAAACATCCCTCCTTCTGTGCCACTGGAGCAGCTGATAGTTACAGCACACAGCAAAGAGAAAAAGCCATCAATGAACTGCTTAATGCTGTTTGCATTTTTSTGCTTTCATAAAGGTGGAAAGGAAATGGATAATTTTAAAGTTAATTTAAGGTGCAGCTCCACTCCTCGTGCTGATTCCCTAACCTCCCTTCCACTTGTGGCTCAAGAAAACGCCTCACAGGTGAAGTTTTGGTAAACAAATTAATCTGGCTGGATCTCCCCASTGTAACAGCAGAGGATTCACATTTCTGTGTTGGCTTTTGCTCATTCTAAATTGAAATAATTCTGTGATATGAGAATTTAGGTTCTGAGTCCCATCTGTGCTGCTTGCCAGCACATTAGCAGGATGATATAAGGGAGATCAGGAGGATAAAGAGTTTTGAGCTCATTTAAAGTGTATACAAACATACACATTTCTCTTGTATTTCTCTGTATCTGTCTTGAACTGTGCTGCCAGTACTTAGGTGTTAACTATTAAAGATATGCCAAAGAAAAAAGAGATAAATATGCAACAAACTAACAGTATATCATACTTTAATAGCAAGATTTGTACAACTGGAGAAAAGCAGCTGTRAATCATTCTGGACTCCTTTGTATTTTTATTTACTACATTTCTGGGGGGTTGCCAGTCACCAGGTAAAAACCTCACACTCAGCAAGGTGAATTTGAGCCACGTCTTGGTTAGAACACAAAAATATGGTTTTGATAACATGGTGTTCTTACAAACATTTTGAACTTCTATTAGGAAGTTTCCTCTCTAAATGAATATGACTTTTCCCCATATATAKCTTGCAAATAAGAGATTTTGGAATAATAATAATAATAATAATCTTCAGGTCCTGCAGACCTGAAGAGCAGCTTTTATTTTAATATAGACAAAAACCTTCCAATGAGTTGCTTGGCAGAGCTGTGTGGAGTTCAGCTGATTCCCAGCACAGTCTCTGGACATTCCTGTCCTGACAGGATGTGSATTATTTATCCCTGGAGGAAATGCTGCCATCTCCAACCTGCACACAGTGACAGCAGCTCTTGGCCCTCCCCTGAGCCTCTTTGACACTGAATTTTATGGAAGGCCCATCTAATTAATGCCCCCCACAACATCTCCAGTCTCTTCTGTATTCATACTTTGTCTTTCCCCTCGAAGCCTTTGGCAAAGTCCTGAGTGGATTCATCATAAAACATAACACATTTCCACAAGCTAGAAAAGGATTTTCAAAGGATTTGTGCTGTCACCTGATAAAGGATTTGGGAGACTGGAAGTCTTACCTAATTTATGTAAYRGGATGGGCAGGAGGAGCTGGGTTAACACACAGACAAGCATGGGCATGTACCATAATGAAATCCTCAACTTTAGGCAAAGACAAGAACTAAAAGGGGACATTCAAAGATTAAATTGCTTGAGTCACAAGCCAGCATCTATTAAGACTGGGAGTGCAGAACTTACTACAACAACAACCCAAGTGTAGTTTTTTTTTTTTTTAACCATCATATTTTACTTTTAAGTCAAAATCTAAAATGTGAGATGAGTTTGTCAGCAATGTAGAAGCACCTTCTTRGGTGTAAAGACATTGCTGTGGAGGACAGCAGGGGTTACTGAGCTTGCTTCATTCCCAACATTTCCCTGTGGTTCTGCTATGAGGGGTGAAGCTGTAGAGGGAGGGGATTTTCAATTGATGCAGATTTATCATGTGGTTGTGATTTATTAAAATATGGGTATTGATCTAGTACTGATTTCCAACTTATAATGGACAAAACTCTCTAACAGTTTAAAGTTAGAAAGTGTGTGTTTGTTACCACACTGGGCAGCATGCGGGATAGTTCCCAAA
>CADDXX010000483.1:72768-204373 GCA_902810485.1 Alauda arvensis
TACCCTAAGAGGTGAGTTCAGTGGTTCTTTTCATTCTCTTTGACCAATGACTGCAGGAATATATAATATCAAACTGAGCAAAACCCTCCTCCCCAGCAGCGGTTTTCAGTAGGTGTCACTGCCTTGGCCCCACACTGCAAGTCCCTGATTTTCCCTGGGAGCTGACCCCCCACCCCAGACTGGCCTCTCCTTTTTGCCTGCAGCCATCTCCAGCACTCATCATTTGTGCTTTCCTCCCTGTCAACAAACAAGCAACAACCTCTGAAGAAAACAAGTTTTCAAGCTGATTTCTGTGGGTGCTTTCCAAGTGATGCATCCCCCGTGCTGCTGCACCTGAATCCCGTGTGTGCACATCCCTGAACTTGCAGTGCTGTGACAAGAGAACACACAGCTCCCAGCACAGGCTGCAGGTGAAAAGCACCGTGTTCTTTGCAGGTTTCCTGCCTGGCTCTTGGCCTGGCTTTGAGCTCACCCAGCCAGGATGGGGCACATGGGTGTGGGGTCAGGGAGAGCCAACCAGCACCAGCAGCCAAAATGAGTGTCAGATCCTCAGGGAGCCCAGCTGATAGAAATAGTAACAATGATACATCTTCTTGCATTTTAAAATGATGTATTTCTGCAAAATGAAGGATTAGGAAGGATCTTGCTTGGGCATGTGGTGAAAGAGCAAGGGGAAATTGCTTTAAACTGAAAGAGGGTAAATTTAGATTAAATATTACAAAGACATTCTTCCCTGTGAGGGTGGGGAGGCCCTGGCAGAGGCTGCCCAGAGAAGCTGTGACTGCCCCTTCCCTGGAAGTGTCCAAGGCCAGGCTGGACAGGGCTTGGAGCAACCTGGGACAGGGGAAGATGACCCTGCCCATGGCAGGGGGTGGAATGAAGCAGTCTTGATTGATCCCAAGATTGTGTGATCAAGTTTTAATGTTTAAAGCTTAGATACAGAGGTAAGGAACACAGAGTTGGTACCATTGCATCCTGGACTGCTGAGGATACTGTGRTGGTAAAGCACAACACAGGGCAGCTGGAATTGCCTCATTAATTGATCTAAGGAAATCCTAGAGCAAAGCAGTTCCCTTGATCTCCTTATCAATCTGTGAAAAYATAATCACACTGATACCTCTCTGTAGGTAAGAGTAATTTCAGCAGGTTTGAATCTATTTTTGTCCCAATAAACCCCCATGAATCATTTGAKAACCTGAGTTCTGCATCCTATAATTAATTCTGATTTATTCAAGAAATGTTCTGAAATCAACAGGAACAGTTTCTAAGTGATTACAATGAAGATCTGTTAGGCTGAATATTCAACAATGACCCAAGTTCCCTTTCAGCATGGTAGGAACAGCAGCAACCACAGGAAAATGAACCATAAAACTGGAATGATAAGAAAATTTTGGGAACACTAGCACTGGAAAGTCTTAATGCATGGTAAATTCTGCCTTGTACTTCACCAGACTACTTAACTCGAGAAGCTCAGATTATGAATGTATTGCTGCCTGCCATGAATGTCACACTCAGCTGAGAATATTTTTGCTCTGYAGTTGTATGAGACATTAGTGACTGCAATTGATTTGGCATTAGTCTTGCCCAGTTGACTTTGTGAGATTGCATGGAGCATCRTAAGTACTTGCAAGTAGACATATAGACTTCTTTAAAATGCTGACTTTGAGCTGGCTCAGCATGAGATAATTGCTACATTCCCTTACTAYATTGCTTTATTGTCTAKATAATTCCCAAGTCCCAAGAGAAGTTTAATRTTAATTTTTCCAGTATCCTTAATTTTACTGAAACATGCTTACAGGTTCATTTATTGCTGAGAGTGACACAGAGCTGGGACCCAATGAGTCTTTCTCTAAAAGGAGATTGGAAATAATCTTTGTGAATTAATGGTCAGTGAAGTGTGTAAAACCAAACCTCCTGAAACTGGCAAAAAAAGTTCAGGATGAGATTTGTGCCTGTGGACAGGTCAATCAATATGTGGGTAAGGCTGGAATAGGTAGAAATCTCTCACAAAAGCATCTTTCACCTTTCCTGCAATACAAGTGTTTGCCATGAAGGTGAGGAGAGCCTGGAGTGGGAGCAAGAATTGGGGGAACTGACACAAAGCCCTTGAGGCCAGGTTCAAGAGGCAGTGAGTGGCTGTGGCTCCAGCCTTTAGGATGCACCAGTGAATTGAGCTGCTTTGATAGCCACCTGCTAACTCACTGGACAAATAGCTTCCTAAAATAAAGCTAAAATTTCTCCAGGTTTTAAGGTTTTTTTTTTTTTTCATGGTATTGCAAGTTCTCCTTTTTTATTTTTAGGACAAAGGAAAAGATTACAAGACCTTCTACGTTTCTCCTGTACTTCTTGCCCTATTTAGATTTAAATCAGGAAATTAAAATAATGATTAAAAAATGCATGCCGTGCCTAAAAAACACAGACTATTATCAAGGGACTACAAAGGCTGATACAATGGAGGGATGAGCTAAAAAAATCATCTTGATAAGTCARAACTGGCTCTGAATGAAGTTTTCAGAGGAAGAAAAAAAGAACAATAAAGTCTCCTTCAGGTGTATAAAGTGGAGTGAAGCTGACAAGAGAAGACATTAGACCACGGCAGGATATTTGAAGGAAGTTAATAAAGAAGGAGGGTAATACAGCTGCAGAATTTAATGAGGTCCCTGTAGTGTTTGCAAGAGGATCCTGAGTTGGAAAGCAAGCAATAATCAGCACACCTAAGTTTTTCAGAAAGTGTTGTGCCTAAAGGCCAGCAGGTTAATGTTCAGATTTAATGAAAAAACACACATGCACACACCAGAGGGGGAAAGCACACACCAGATCTCTTCCCACTGACTTCAGCCTCTGCTCAGGGGGAAGGGAGGGAAACTCTCTCAAATCCAAAACTCAATCAAACACTGCATGAGGAGATGAGATGGAAGAAAGCAAAAACTGTCTCTCCTCTTAACTGAATGCACATTTTCATTATTATATTTTTAAGCAAATTTCCTTGACTGATTTAAAAATATCCAACTTTTTTAGGACGTTCTAATACTTTGAAGAAAAATATTTGGACTGTAAAGAAGAATGGACATTTGTATTAATGAAGTTTTTTGCTGTGTCTTGGCCTGACCTTCCAGGTTCAGCCTCAGGAAGAGGAACCCAAGGCTCCTGCAGGCTGCAACACCACAGATGGAACTGCAGCTCTCCAAAAGCCCTGGCACTTCCTCTCCAGGGCTACAGGAATTCTCAGGAGCTGGGAGGAGCTGGACAGGTGAGTTGRAAAAAGGATTGCTTTCTCAGGCAGAGGTTAATTAAAGAGGCATTTAAATTGCTGAAAAATATTTAGATTCACAGGAATTCTARGGCTTTACCTGACAAATTAAATGCCACCAGATTATTTATTTATAGCTTTAACAGGCAGTCTGTTTCCTCACATCTTAATCACACCACATATTATGAATAAATACCTGGATTCAGAGTCCCTGAAATCAATGAACGTTCACTGACAACTGTAGGCTTTAGATTAAAAACCCTTAAGAAGACATTGCCTGTTTCAAATGACCTCTTATTATGCAGTTAACAGCAACCAGAGATAAGACATTTTTTGGAGCTGATAAAAAGCCTCCAGAGCAATGGTTCTCAAAATTAGAGTTGCAGCCTCAGGTCGGAGTATGAAGAGTTTTTGCTGCAGAGTCACAACACACTSAACAAACTCAAGATCTCATTGTAAAGAAAATTACCTTGAGCTCTTCTGGTAACAAAGATAACCTTCTGAATGTAAATMTCTGAAGCAGTCTCCTTTACTTAATTTAGAATTATGGGGAAYACCCAGTCCATGATGCTTTCTACAAGGATAAGGGTTTTCTTTCTATTCTGGTGGTATAAATAGTAATGATAAAAAAATTGCAAGTGTTAAATATAAGTACCAACCAACCAATCAGGAAGTATTTCAGCTGTGTTTCTGTTGTTGAGACAGCAGCAAAGTTTCTGGCACAACTCAGAGCACAGATCTGCTGTGAAAGATGACATGACGGGAGGGAATGGCTTGAATTTAGGGCTGTCTGAAGACAACTGGCTTTAAGTTTCAAATGTTTGATTAAGGAACAGAAGGTTTAGATAGGGAAGACAAGATCCTGACACTGTTSTGAAGCTGTGGTGCAAAGGAGCACTAAGGCAGTCACAGAGGTGCTYTCTAGGACATTGGGGCTCACTGAAGGTTAAAAACCACAAACAACTTAACCCTTCACCAAAAACAAGCCTGGGCTCATCATCAATATCCTTTTAGGAGACTGGTAATATACTTCAATTGCACAAGCATTGATCATTCTATACAGCTATAACAAAAAACTAGAATTCCCACCCAAACACACTGTCCTTGAACAAAAGGTATCAGATGATCCAGTCCTTGATTTTTCAGTTTTGTTTTTAAGAAAAAAAAACGAAAGACTTGAATTCTCAGTGCTGCAATAGAAATTCATACACAGAACCCAATGTTTTCAGAGGTTTAGACTTTCCTGCTGCAGTTCAAAACWCTTGTTGCTTAGAGGGTCATTGTTCCCTGGCTTGCAGGGGTCTCATTTACATGGAAATGGGACTGGCATTAAAAGGGAATTAAAGGTGAATTTTTGAGGAAAAGCCATTCTGCAGGGAAAATAAAAATATATGGAGAAACAAGCAGGCTAAAATCAGTGTCCAAAGCACTGAGTAACACACTCAGATTTCAACACTTCACATCAATCAAGCTTTTGGCCTAAAATCACTGAAATAACCTGTTGTCATAAAACATAGAAAGGAATTTAAGAGAAGCTAGGGAGAGCTGTAAAGAAACAAGGGGAGTAAAGAGACAAACACTTCTGAGAAAAGAGAATGAACCTAACAAGAAAGTGGCCTTACCCTGTTCTGTAGGTTTTCCAAGACTAAACCTATTTAAGGAATAAAATTATTGCAAATCTGTCCCTACAGTTACTATAGTGATAATGAAAACCATTAAAATGAATATTTGATAAATGAATAAAAATGTAGGGAATAAATGAATGGTAAATGAATATAAATACTAAATGGCAAAAAATTAAATGAATAATTCTCTTAAATGAATAAATCCRCTGTGCTTCAGTTTGTTAGTGCTCYATACAGATTAAATTCCTCTTAAATGTCATCTTGAAAGGAGTTTACATTGCACCACAAGGATCTATATACTGGGGGCTGCCAGGATAATGGAAAGTAAACATCTGCATGTGTGGCATTGCTTGGTTCCTTTAGCACACACCAAAAGTGACAATTTAGTTCTCAGTTACATTCCACAGTCAGTGCAGCCAGTGGCTGTTGCAGAGGCAGCAGTATCTTGATTTTTTTCCTGAGCTATTTATTTCTCTTACAGCAACTCTGCCTTTCCTGTACTGATATTTATTAAACACTGATATTCCTGGCATTGTACAAGGCCCCAATATCAGCATGTTCAGCAGCACAGTCTAGCAGCCTAAGAGGATGAGAGCTGAGGACAAGGATGTAGGAAAATGGTTCAACACAGCAGTAGGTCTTCAWAGAAAGAGAGAAAAGGGAGAATTAACAGAGCAAATACTGCATCTACAAGGGAAGAAATGYTCCAGAGCTATCTGGATTGCAGACAGAAGGAAAGGAATAAAATACACAGGGTGAGGGGAATAAGTGAAAGATAKAATGGCATGGTCAGAAGGAAAAGAAATATTTGTCAGTGGTCAACAKAACTAAACCAGAAATGAGTTCCCTTATTCACAGTGCTGTTACTGRGAGGTTTCCTCCCTGGAAGGGCCAACCTCAATCAGCCCAGACCCCCAGCTTCTCTGGCTGGAATTAGCAACAAGCTGCTGCCTGATCTTTGCCCTTGCATTGGCAYCAATATTTGTGTGCCCACTGCCTCCTTCATTCCTTATTTAAATACTTCTAATGCGACCTGCTGCTAAAACAAAAAACAGGAGTTTGACTATGGACCTTGCAAAATCCAGCAAGAGTAGCCTAATTTTTTGTTGTTATTTGAAAGAAAAATGCAGCTCAACTCTACTGGGAGTTTTTATCATTCCTAGCTGTGGAGAATTAAACTGTCCTTATGCTGTACAAGATGTTCCCCTCCTTGCACTCCCCCGCTGGTAAATGCTGACTGCTCTGCACAAGCACAGGCCCCAGTAATTGAGAAACAACAGTCAATACAAATAAAACCCCATAATACACATCAGTATACACCCCTGAACAGATGAAATAAAGAAYTGCCTCAATTCCATAGGTTTGAGCACCAGGTTTAGTCTATTTTCAAACCAAAATTCCACCTCTCTGTAAACCAAGCCATGTAAATTCTGCTCCAGAGTCACATCAATCTCAACATAAAGCTGCATACCTGGAATCCTCCAAAAAAGGGTGAAACATCATTCCTCTTTTGAACTGTTGCTGGAAGTTTTAGTTCAGTTCTGCTCTCATCCACTGGAGGAAATGCAGTAAGGGAAGATACTCAGAGAAGAGTCAAAGCCATCATGTGTTTCTGATTTAAGCACACCCTGCTTTTGGATTAACTCTGCACAGCTGCTGTCAGTTGGCCAGTAAAGTAATTTTTTCTGAATTAGGTCTCACTGGGGAGTTCAGCTTGTCTTTTTGGTAGCTAAAACCTRTAAACCTAAGTCAGTAACTTGTCTCATGAGGAGATCCTTGTGTTTTGAACCTATGTTTCCCATTCCAGAATGTGTTTCTTTGCCTTGGTGCTTCTTTCACCAAATTTTATAACCCAACAAAAGTCATTTGTCATTTGATAATTCCTTCCTATTGACATCTTGTGCAGCTTGTGTTCCTCAGCTCTAAATCAATACATATTCCATACATTATAACACACAATTCCAAATACAAAACTCAGCAGAAAAGCAGCAGAGCAGTCTTATGATGGGTTCATATCTTCTTTTTATGCTGTGAAAGAGTCAAGGCCTGAATCCCTGCATTTCTTCGACTTGATGTTTCAAATAAAGTTACCATTTCAAAAAAAAATGTCAATTAAACCAGAACAGCTAATAGATGCTCAAAAATCCATTGARCATAACTTGCTTTTCCCTGTTACCCTTGCTTCCTTTTGCCTCCTAATGTAGGGTATAGCCAGTAAAAACTTGGTATCTGTTTCTCCCTCTCACAATTTGCAGCTCTCTTGTCTTGCTAAATTTACAGAACTAAGCTTACACTGCATTTCATACCTTTCAGAATGCCTGTTMATCTTACAGCAGCAGTTTTATCTGATTGGTTCCCTTGGCATTGAAGCAATAACTGGGAAAGGCATTTTAATAGTTTTAATKCTTTGCACCACATTAGAACACGCTTTTCCCATTGTCTTTGCTATCATTCTCCTGTTTGCCAATCCCCAAACCTGTTGATAGGCCTCAAACAGTTCAACTCCTTCAGGTAAAAAAAGACTGATTCGCAAAAAATGCTAAAATATGAAGCTCAGTGGGATTGTATTTACTCATTAAATGCCAAAGAGCCATTTCATGCTCCTCAATCCCTTTTATAGCTATTGACTGAAATGTTGCATCAGTATCAATTATAGGGATTCGAAATGGTGAGACTGGTGGAGAAGCAAAGAATGAGATTTCATGATCACATCAAAGCCATAAATACTGTCATTCCTACTGTCTAATGTCCCTTAAGCTTTATTTAATGGCTAATTGATTGCTAAAAAATCTTTCAGGTTCATTTAATTTTCAAGAATGTGGCCTTGTTAGCATGTTGGCAGAGCCTTTTATTTTTTTTTTTTAGCAGCAAAGTTTATATATTATGTGGCATGAATTATAAAGCAGTTGTCATGGAGATGTTGCTAAGGCAGGAGCCTATAGGTTGTGTACTTTGAGAACTGCAAAGCCTGGGTGTGCACAAGCACCTGTCCTGCCTGTACCTGGATGCAGCACCTGGGTGGTTCCTTGCACCACTCCATGGTGTGATGCTCTCACAGTGCTGCAGGCAGCTCCCTCTTGCTTCACAACTTCCTARGCAAGAAAAGTGAAATTTTAGTGGCATTCAAAGCCTGCAACGAGGCAGGGAACTGAAATGCATTGAATTGTTCTCAAGCTGATGTCTTATCAAAGAAATGTAACTTGACACAGTTACATCTTACAAGCTTGGGATCTGGGTCTGCTTTTGCTGCTTTGATATATCAATATTAATTAATTTAGCTACAAAGARGCAGGCACAAAAAAGCAATGTTAACGAACCAGTGCTTGCAATCTGGTGGCKCAAGATTTGCTTACCTCTGTAAGATTTTGGTAAGTAGGTTACAGAACTGTTTCCCTCTGTTTGCACAGCTGTGAAATGGGGACATTTATGCCTAATTATCTTTATAAACTGCTTTAGAGCTTTCAAGATTGAAAACACCATTTGGATGTTAGGGGAGAAAACCCCCCCACTTCTATCTCATAAGTTTTCCAAAAGTTTCTATTCACCCATCTCTCTTAAGAGTCATACTTTATTTTATGTGTGTACAATGACATCAATCTCAAWGCTCTTGGAGGATCACATTCCATACTTGAGGATCAGTTTGACAATGTTTTTGCTTGCATGTTAGCAAACAGCACAAGCTGGCACGGAGCCTCGCTCTGTGAGACAAAGAAGGAAGGTTTGCAGTGTTACAGAAACTCCTAACAGATCTTGCTATCATTTGTGCTAGAGCCTGCAGAAGATTCTGGGTTTTGCTGACAGGGAAAGCARGATACAGCCCTACTTAAAATTGCTAAGTGGATTGCACATTGAGCATCGAGCTCACTCTCTCATWTTTTCATAAATATGTAGAAAATCACGATGCCTTGCAAAATGAAACTTAAGAGACCAGTTCATGAAAAAATTATATGCTCCATTTACTCTGGCCTCCTATGTGCTTTATTTTTTATTAACTCACTTATCCTTTTTTATACAGGAGACCATGTCTCTAACCTGCACCCCAGAGGGGTGGGCAGCAGGATGGGGGGAGGCAGCCAAAACAGGTATTTGCATTTCCAGCACAGAAAGCACATTCAGAAATTCACCCCACACCAGAGAAGAAAYGAACCACACAGAGTTCTGTTGGGTKGTTTTTGCTGTTCTGAATATTTGTTTTTAGTCTATGTGAATGAAGAAAACCCCCACCCAAAAAAAGAGTARAAAGGGGACAATCCCTCTAAATGGCTTTTGTGGACAGCAACAGGGAATTTACACACCCCAAAACATTTTACAGATGGGTTTGCTGCCTTTAGAGAGAAGATAAAAATACAATTAAACATTAAACAAGATGAGGTTAATCAACTTCTTTCTCTAGCAAAAAGCAGATTAASTTAGAGATGGAGCTGTCGATGAAGGAAACACAATATAAACTAATGAAATGCTGTCAATTTACCACTAGGGATGAAGAAGGAAAAGTCAACAAATACTGTTGGAACACAGCTTTTTGTTGTTGTTGTTGTTTTTTGGTTGTATTTTTTTTACCTAATTTCTCATACTACAAAATGATACTTGGAATAATTGGTGATCCTTCTGTGCTCTATCATTCACAGTACCCCAAACAATCCTCATGGCAAACAATGATGTCATGTTATCCACGCTCAGTTGCAATTTGGAGGGCAATGGTTTCATTTCTGTATTTAAATGGAATTTAAGATAAGAGAGGAGCACTGTGTGGTAAAATACCTGAACTTTAATCCTAATCGTGGGACAGAAGTTATTTCAATGATTTTAAATGAAGTTTAATTTCCCCAGTYTGGGCTTACTGTTTGCTGATTTCAGAAGATGTTGACAACTCCGTTTGCCAAAATAAATAAGAACAGTTCCTCTCTCTTCTCTCCCCTGCTCACAATGAAAACCAACAGACTGGCTCAGAACTGTCAGGAAACTCAGTGGCAACTTCACGTGCTCTGCAATGTTTAGTCTCAAACTGAAGTGCAGTCAGAATATCAGAGTATATCTTTATTAGAAGACATCAAACTGTAGTTTAATGCCCCAGTGCAACTTTTGTGTTCAGCCTGTTAAAACATTGGTTACAATTCCATTGCATATCTGTAATGGAAATTTTGTTCTCTAGGTGTGAGAGCAAGAGCTGAGTGAAATCAGAGGGGGACAGGAAACTGTGTCTCCTGATGAGCTGTGATAATTAGCACAGTTTTAACTGTGGGACTGCCAGAGATCCTCTTGASAGCAGAGCAAGAGTGACACCAACTTCCATAAATTCCATTTCATCAGCAGTGYCTCATGCAGATCAGAATGCAATGCTCTGGAATTGCTGTTGGGRACTAAGTAAATTTTTAAGCAAAGCTAACCACTGAGAATGGGCCCTACTCTTCATCCTGCAAGGCCTTGTTTGTTCCCCCTGTGTCACTTCAAAAGGATGTGCACAGAACTGGAACAACAATAAAATTATTCCCACCATGTGACAGTGAGAGTGAATCATGGTCCTTGTTCCTATTGTGCAGCAGAAAATGGGAGTGTGGGAATGTGTAGAGACATTCAAATAATCATTAATCCTTTTCTACTTGTCAATCAAAACTGTTGTACTCTTGGGGTGAGAATATGTTTGGCTGAGAACAAGCTTTTAGTAAAATAGATTTGGCAGATGCATATTTGCAGATGCTCATGAAAGATGAATCATGACATTTCCTGACAACAAACAAACCAAAATGTCTGTTTTGCTACTTTCTTTCCCTTTGGGTATTGCATCAGCAATATATGCTGTATATGTATGTGTTTGTATATAAATCAATTATGCACTAACAAAGAAAATTCTTTGCTTTCTGCATCWCAACACACCAGTACCATAACAACATCCTGGTCACAAGAAAAAATGGTGAGGACATCTGAAATAATTGAATAGGGGTTTTTTGTTTGGTTTTTGTTTGGTTTGGTCTTTTCCTTACTATTTTCCTTTAAATTAATGGGCCTTGTAAGGAGAAAGACTCTGACTATCCCACAAAAACCTCTTATTGTAATATCTACCCATTAAAATTCTAGTAAGCCTTTGAAGTTGGATGCTCCTACCTGCACTCCACAAGCTGTGGCCTCCCAGGTGATGTCTACAAGAGATGCATCAAGTCTGACCTGTTGCAGAGCCAGAGCACCAAATCAATATCAGTGAGACTCACAGAGGCCCTCAAARCACAGAGGCTACTAATGAAACAAAGGCAGAAATAAATTTGTCATCAAAGGCTTCAGTCTTCTACTAAATTTTATACCCCCTTTGTTCACRATTAAGGATTTTCCCCTTAAAATAAATTTAATGGTATCAATTAGTTCTTTAAAATGGGTTTAAAAGCAAATAACAGCAATGCATCATGGTAGTTCTTTACTCACAATCATTCTGCTTGAGCACAATAGCTACGTTTGTCCAAACATTATCTTCCAGGCAGCATCCAGCCTTGGCATGAAGAAATCCACTGCGGCTGTTCCTCCTGACTGCATTGTTCCAGCAACCTTTTATGAGGCCATTTTTGCCCCACTTTTACTTKGAAAAGTTCAGCTGCATGTTCCAGAGGAAACTGCCCCTCTCCTCACCCAGGTTAGGGACAACTGCTGCAGTCACTGGGGGGAGCACCTTGGGAAAATGGCAAACCCTTGGTGTGAGCACTGGAAATATTTCACCAGTGGGGCTTTAAACAGATTGTGCTTGCTTGCCATCACTCACAGTTCTTGTATTCAAATAGTCAGGGCAATCACTGTTCTTTGCAGATGTAATCAAGCTGCAGTGCAGGGYTCTGTTTCTGGCTGAGGATGTTTATCTGTTATTAAGTGTAATATATTGAAAGTCACAGCAGCGCTGATGGGTCAGCGCAGATGCCTTCCATCATGAGTTACTGAGATGCATTTCTTCAAAAAAAGCTCCTAGATGAAACGTTTTCAGCTGTCTGAGGTTAATAAAGATAGGTCCTTCATCATCTCAAGGAATGGAGCCAATAACGAGTAACAGAAATAATACCATAAATCATTCTTTATAAAGTAGGATTGACCATTATTTGCTAAAATGCCTTTCATGGTGGTTTTGCATGATCTTGTTGAATGACAATAAGGAAGCGAGGGAGAAAGGTCACAGGGGATGCAGGGAGGTGAGATACTGCTCTGCACTACTGTATTTGATAGCAGGTGTTGATTTACAGCACAAACCACCACAAGATCAGGGGATATGGCAGCACAGGAGTCTGTTCATGTACGGAGACAATCCCCGAGCCTGGCGTTTGGAACAGGTAAGCTCAGAAAGACCCGGGCACTCCTGAAATGAGTGTTTCATTGCTGCTGGAGTTCCCTTCTGGACGTGCAGGGGTGGGATTCGCTCACAAGATGGCACTGTTGATTATTGCACACTCCTCGGGAGCCTTCCCCAGCCCAGGGGCTGTGCAGCATCCCAGGAGGAACCGCACAGGGTGCGCCTCCCTCGGGAGCTGCATCCCCAGCCCTGCGGATGCTCCGGTGCATCACGGGGCTTATTCCATACCAAAACCCTCGGGATGAAATACCCAACTCTCCTCTGAATCTACAAACATCCTCATATCCAAAAATGTCAGTCTTTATTTTCCTGTTCCAATTAATCTAATGTCAACAGAAAGTTGGGGTTTTTTCCATCTTTACAGATGGCTTTTCCCCMGTAGAAAGCAGGGATAGTCTCTAAACTGGTAGGATTCCAAGTTTCCAGCCTCTGCTGCACTTTCTTTAGCAGCCAAATATTCCACATAATTAACAGGAATGGTTATCAATGGGTGTTTGCAATGCAGAYATGCTTGGGTAGTTTTGGAGACTCTATATTGAGCAATATTCAAACTTTATAGGACCTTTCTTTCTGGGTCCCAGAGATTGCATCCAACCAGACACACTCAAAACAGGTAAGAACTGGGGCATTTTCTGTTCAAATTCAGCAGTGTTTCCTTAATTACCAGCAGCACCCATAAAAAACAGACAAGTTCACAGGACTTTCATCCAGCTCTTCCTCAGAGAGTGAGAAGCAAGAGGTTTAKCATTGCCACTGAACATTAGAGCATGTTTTGAGAATTGCTTAAACTGCAGGAAAGCAAAACAACCTGGAACYCACTAATGTTTATCCAGGTCCAGAGTAAGAGACAAGGATTTTTAATGAACATTGACAACCGAGGGAGATTTGTGCCAGTCAATGAGAAAATAAAGCRTTCTGGAAAGGGGAAATCACACATTTTATTAACAGCAAGCCTCAGTTAACTTCAAAGACAAAGCAAAATGAGCAACCATGCCAGAAACAGGGAAACAAACCACAGTTGTCAAGAYAAGTTAACAGAGCTTCTGGCTGCAGGTGTTCTGACCAACTCCAGTGATCAGAGCATGGAGAAACACCCAGTATGAACTCAGGCAAAACTGGCAGATTCCCATCATGTAAAAAAATGAAGAACAGGAATGCTTCTTTCAAAACAAGAGCATTAAAGACTCTTACTTTACCTGCTGTAAACCTTCAAAATGCTTACCCATGCATTGCCACTGGTCTGTCTCCAATAACAAAACCAAATTTTAAGTACATTAAACTTGCAGTGTTTACTCTTGGGCATCACAGGCAAGATGAAGCTTTTCTTAAAGCTTTGCTGGACATCCAAGGAGACAGTGTTTCCTTTGGACATTTAACATGATAATAATAGTAAGGATCCACTTCAGCTCCAACAGTCCTTCAATCCCAAGAGTCCCAAAAATCCTCAACATTCCTCTTCTAGTCCAAGTCCTGGCTGAGACTGCATCTGTAAATGAACCAACTGTGCTTACACATTGCAGCTCTGCACCCACAGCTGCAGATCACCCAGGTTTGGTGTCACTTGGGATCTAACACAACATATAGAGTCCTAAAATACAGTCCAGAGACACAGTCTAAACTGCAATTTCCTGCCTTGCATGGGTAGCTAAATATTTGCTGCTAACTTCAGAAAAGAAATTGTATTAAATTAAATTTTTTCCTCCAGACAATTCATATTTTGGAGACATGGAARATTTTTGAAGGACAGGAAAGTTATTTCAATATTAAATCTCAGCTTGGTGGTGAAGCTATCACAGAACTTTTGTGATGAAGTGCAAGGGCACTTTTYCTCCCCTCCATTGTCCACCATGTAGCTCTTTCTCATTAAATTATTTTTAGCAGGGCAGAGTGCTCTGAATCCATCTGAGCCAGTGGTCCTGGCTTGGTTTTTGTTATTCTCTCTTTTCTTCCCCCTGTTCAGTCACCAAGGCTGCCAAAACATCAGCTATGCCCTTGCCCTGTGAGAATGACAAGGCATTTTGACCTTGATTTCCTTTCCTTTCTCATTCCTAGAGGTATCTCTAGCCAAAACCACAAATTTGATTGATGCCTTGGAAACACACTTTTCTACTCCAGACCRTTCTCAGCTGGCCAAATGAAAATAGGAGGTGATAAACATTCTGGGACAAGGAGGACGATGTGTGCATGTGTGTGGTTATGCATGGTGTGAGCTCTGTCTCCTGGCATAATTAATAATGTTTAGTGATGCTAATAAATCCCACCATGACAGAACATGAGTTTGATGTTCCACCATGCTGGAACAGGCTAGCCTCTCTTTAAAGGCTTGCTACCACCTCGATTTTATCAGTGTTTCCTTCCCACTTCCCAGATGATTTCCCACTTTCCCCCCTTGCACTGTCTGTACCCCAGCACAGGCTGAGCTCCTGCTGCCATCATTGAGGAGCCTGAATGCAGACCCTGCAAGGGAGAGCTGAAATGCACTGGAGGGGCAGAACCTTGCCCTTGGCTGCTGCATGCAAGGCTCACTACCACTGATATTTCAGCTGCCCCAGATTATGACCTACTTTGCTGTGAATTACTCAGAGCGCATGAGTAAGGCATTTCTGAGCATGATAGAAACCCAGTATTTTCTGTGGTAGCAGGGAAGGAATTCTTTCTTAAGCATTAGATCAATTTTGGAATTCTTGTATCAATGATTAAAATTCCCCCGGGGTCACCAGGCAAAGTCTGCTGAAGAACTGAATTGATTTTCATGGGCTACAAATCAGATCTGGGGGCTTTAACTGGAATGCAAGGTGAGTGTTCCCATACATATGGGATTGTCTAACTGCTGAAAGACTGAACAGCCTCCATAAATAGATTTAYTGTTTGGCAAAATTACAGCTTTTGTGGGTAATTCATCCAGCGCTGGCACCAGAAATAGAGTTTCCAGCCTGTTCTGCAAACCTTGTGTGGAGCAGGCCTCAGAGTGAGACGATCATTTGAGCGTGTCCCTTAGTGCTCGGCTGATAGAACATCATAGATCCACTGGAGTCACTGGGAGCCTTTTCCTGACTTTTATGGGCTTTTCACAGCATCTTCTATCAATCAGTTTTCCAGGTGTGAGAAGAGAATGTGAGTAACAGCTCYTTCCTGCTATTATTTGTCATGTCTGTTTAGGCTGGGAGCTCTTTAGGGCAGCTCTGTGTTTCACCTGCAGCCCCTTGCCCAGAACAATGGTTCCCTGCTCTGGGGGGATCTGAGAGATGCCATCATGTTGTGCTCCAGGTCAAACCAATCCTAATTTGTGGAAGGATTTATACACCCATCTAGATTAAATTTGCCACTTGATGAGCAAGTCCTGGGAGAGCTGTGGGTCAGATTTTGAAGGAAAAAAAAAAGTTTTGAAAGATGAAATAAATACTGCAGTGTGTGGAATCAGCTCTTGCAGGAACTGCATGGCAAGTCTGTGTACTCAACACTCTTCATTTAGGTCTCCATTAATCCATTAGTATTTTTAATTAATTATACAACTGCAATAATCTTAGAGGGTATCTGAACCCATAGAAATTTCTTACTGTTCCCTTTAACACTGGCCTCTTTTTAGCCATAAATTGTAATATACTGCCAACATCAGAGTGGCAACTTCATAAAAGATCAGCATCTTGATCTGTAATGCTCCTGGATCAAAAAAAACCAAAAAAACCCCAAAAAATACCAAAAAAAAACCCCAAAAAACCCCCCATAACATAAAAATAAAAGGCTTATACAAAAAAAAACCCCATGTTCAATTGCCTGTTTAATCTGCAAATGAAAGGCTGAGATGACACCAGAGCAGGAAAACACAAAATAAGCATGTTTACCATGCAAATAAGCTTCATTRATAGAGAAGACACTTATCTGGACCACTCAAAAGATTCCATGTGGGTGGATTTTTCTGCTGTTAGAAACAAGGTTTTCTTTTGCAATCAGCATTACATTAAGTCATTGGCAGCTCCTGGATTGTTGTGTAAAGGAAAAGTAGATGTGGAGATTAAAAGATTTAGCCTACTTTAATTAAGTTAAGGTTTAAAATATGGAATATAAAAAGATATATCCAGGCTACCTCATCAACCTAAAATTATGGTAAAATTTCTTAGGAGCTATATTTTCCAATTTTTGTGTTAATTAAATGGCCTTCCCCAACCTGAATTTTATATCTATTATTTTAATTTTCAGTGGATGGTAGGAATACAATATTCTAATTGAATAATAAAAAATCCATATAGTTAGAATAATCAATCAAATGAAGATGACCATTCTGAATAAAAATTAGAAGTTTCCTATCCCACTTCACTATCAAATTCTTGCACCTAAAAATTGGATTAAGCTTTGCCCTTGAAGTTTGCATTCATGCCTTCAACAACCTCAAAAACTGAGTTCTGCTAAAACATCTTGAGTGTATCTAACAGCTTTGGCTGTAAAATTCTATTCTGGGCCAGTACAAAGATGGGAAGGGGCTTCACAAGGATTACAGGATGTCAACACACTGTAGTRACTACTCACAGCTCAGCAGGTCTGCAAAATTTCAGCACCTGGTCCTTTCAAGGCTTGCTTGTGGAATGGCAAATTTAATTACAAGAAGCAAAAGTTTTGCCTAAACCCTATTGTAGCCTATTTCTAATAGAAACAAATCTAAGTAGACTTTTTTTCCCAGAAAACATTCATCCTGCATGGCACACCTTTCTTAGTTCTTCTGGTCATTGATGGTACTTTGACCATAAAATTTGCAGTGAGAATTAGCATGAGGTTAAGAGCAAAACCAGGGGCACAGCACCACTATCATCCCACTATTGCCACTTTCCTGCTGCTGCTGGGAAGGTTTGGGGCAGTTTCTGGACTTTCAGGGCTAATCCAGAAATCATCCTGCTCTGTGGAACTTCCTCTGCTGCCAGAACATGTCCTTAAAATGAAAAATAAAAATAAATTTTRATTGATATGCTCAGGTTTTGAGAATCCCATAATATTTTTACTCTGAAAATAATTAGAAAGTGAGGACTCTTGACAAACTCAGCCTGAAGAGCTGATTCTCACTAATCTAATTATAAATAAAAGTAGCATACAACCTAGCATACATCACCTAATCCCCAATAATGTGACTGCAGTTGCCCACCTCTGCTTCAGTATCACTCTAAAAWGCATCCTTTTATAATGTGCTCTTCAAAAATCAAAGAGAAACCTTTAAATGGACACACACACAGACACACATGCAGCAATGATACATGGAATATTTTTTTTTTTGTGTTTGAGCACATGTTCTATGCTCAATCTAACTTGTACACAATCCAGAGTACTCTGAACTTCAACAGGGTGGGTTTTTGCAGTCTGCCTTCATTTAGCAATAGATCTCTTACAGTAATTGTTACTAATTTCTTTGTACTGTACATAAATACTTTAATAGTTACAAATGAAGCAACAAAGAAAGCCAATCTGACATTTAATGTTCCACACAGAAATCACAGACACACTGTCAAGGAATTAATTAAAATTGCAGTTACRTGATAATGACACCAACAATAAACACTCATATACAGGTAATAAATTAACTCATTAATTCAGCCACAACACAGTTGTAAATAACTACATAAAAATAGCAAACATTTTATATCAGGGCTGTAAATATTCCCTGTTTTTAATTCTGAGTTTTCTTCTCTGGTTGTTCCAAATAATTAGGCTTTAATGGGATGTTAAAATGTAAATTTATTAAAGAATCTGTAATAAATTGGTTGGAAACTCCCTAAAAACACTTCAAAAGGTTTCACAGGCTTTCTCAAGGTCTGCATTTACTCATGGAAACAAAAATCACAAAATAAAAGCATTGGATGTTCATGTTTATATATAAAATATTTATATATATATCCATGTATGTACATATATATACAAATATATAGAGGCACACACACAAATTATAGACATGTGTATATCTGCAGGTTCAAATGTCTGCCAAATAGAGGGATGCAAGAACAAAAAATCCTTATTTTTAGGAAAAATAGGCTACGTGCGTGAAGTGTTTTAATTTTAATTAGCAGCAATTCCCCAGATTTTATCAGAAACTGTGGGACTGTGCTGCAGCCCTTTACAGGCAAAACCCCAGCCCAGGGAAGCAGCAGATCCCTGAATCCAGCCTGGCCCAGGGGAGCATCCCAAGAGCATCTGGAGTCATTTTGGGCTGCTGTGCCTTTCTGTCAGAAGGAAACCACATCAATCCATCCTTACAAGTCAGGAAGTCCAGGGTTATTTACCCTTTACCCAGTGCCATTTAAACACTTGTTTGGTTCCTCTTGGAGCTGTTTCCATGGCACAGTTTTGGAAAGCAGACCTGAACAATGTGCACGAGGTGCTGCAGGTCTCCTGCTGCTGGAGCTGTTAGCTGTCCCTGCTGCTGATGAAGGAGTGTCACCCACAAGCCCCCACAACACCTGGATGCTTTACAACCTGATCATTTCAATCCTGCAGCAAAGCAGATTTTATGGGCACGATGTAATTYTGATTTACCGATCCAGTCTTTGATAGGGAACTTGATCAGAGGTTTCACCCCAGCACAGAGCAGGATCACATCTGCAGTGGCAAAACCCATGGTGAGCTCCCAAGTCAGCAGTCAGGAATRGTTTCACTCCCCACACACTTATTTATTACAAATGGCTCACTGGATATTTAAATGGTGTCTAAAATGGAACAGGATATCACTAAGCCATAGAAGGGAGATTTAGATWGCCCAGTATCTCTCAATGTGGACAATAAATTTCTTGAAACAACCTGCCCTAGTTTATGCTTAATGTTAAAATAGGCCTGTAAAAATGTTAAAATAAAGCAATGATTCAAAATTTAATATTTGGTGCACATACACAGTTCCTTCACAAATATCTTATTTCCYACCTCGTAGTAAAAGTGTGCTACTCCTTAGCAGGACTGACACATTCTTCACTTAAACCATAACCAACTTTTTTCAGTTGTTATTAATCCATAAATTGTCCAGGCTGTGCTTTCCACATAATAAAATGTATTTTGAGCAAGTTAACTATCTCAAACTGCAAAATATGAACTGGTTTATTGCCATTTCTATGATAAGTATAGGAATCAGTTTGGTACTCACGAGTTTGGTAGAACAGGTTCATGACAAGAACAGTAAAGTGCACAGAAAAGTCAGGATGTGCCACTCTTCCCCTGGGCCTTGTTCTGGAAAACCCTCTGGTCATAAAGTGTTCCAAGGGCTTTTAAAGACACACACACACAAAAATTAGATTCTGCTTAAAATTACAGTTACTTTGGCCACCTTGACTGCTTGTTATGTAATAAAAATGTATCTCAAAACCAGTAACATTGTTTTTAATACTAAGCTTATCATTTAATTGGCAAGAATGACAAGACCATAGCAGCAGTAAATTTACATGTATGTCCTGTATCCAACAATTCTGCTGCATTCTTTACAAAAATTGCAAGGTTCTCAAAGTAATAAATTATAGATTAATTGGTATCTAGCTTTTTTATAGATTTTTAATTTTTTTTCCCCTCTGAGTATCTCAAAAGGTAACTGTATCTGCTAGAACATAAAGTACATTTCAATTGTTTTCCCAYCTAAATATGCCATTGTACCATGCCAGCACCCAATGTGTGTGCAAYAGAACCAGGAACTGTGGGTACAGGCATGATTTTCTTGCCATTTGTTTGAAAAAGTATTCTAAAACTAATGTACTTCCAAGGGGGGGAAGAAACATCCAAAAATTGTATTGGAGAGGAGAAAGAACAATTTTCAAGCCACTCAGCTGATTTCCTATTGATCAATAAGGCTAAAATGATTTCTCTAAAATGAGGAATTTGCCCGTGAATTCTCTTGAAGGGCCCTCCTGAAGGAGGAGATGTCAGGGGAAATCCAAAGAGCAGCAGAGATGCCTTTTTTCCACAGCAGGGGAAGGGAAGCAGTGAGCCCAGCCAGGCTGATGGGCTCCCTCATCATTTGCTGTTTCAGGTGAAGGGAACCAATGAGCTGCACAAGCCTTAACAAAACATTGTCCCAGAGCAGCAGAGAGGGGATCATTAAAGACAAGATGGGCCTTGGCRTCGTTTTTGCCAACCCTGTGAAAATAACATTTGGCATTACTTGTGGTGAGACAGGAACYAACCAAATTGCTGATTTTGCATAATTTTAAGGCCCGGGAAATATCTACAAACTGCAGCAGAACTGCTGAACTAACAAATGGCTGATTTAACACAATAAATAGCACAGAGGAGAAATAATGCAGGAACAGCATCGTTAGGACAGCTGCAGGATGAGGGGGAGAGGGGCTGTTTGAAAGGAACATTGCCTTTGGAATATGGAATTCAAATGTCAGTATGGAATACTGAAATGGGGAAAATATGGGAGTTGGTTTCAGGAATGTGGTTTCCCCAGAGAAACAAAAAATCCTCTGTGCTGGGCAAGTGACTTAGCACAAGTCTGATCAACAAGCAGTGAGCTGTCAGCCTGGGAAACTGAGGAAGCAGGGAAGAGAAAGCCAGAGGTTATGGACTCTTGAGGGGATGAAAGAAAACTCAGAAAAATACCAAGGTGGGACCAGCATTAAAACCCCTCACTGCAGGAATCAACTGCCATGGCAGCAATGCCTTCTTCAGGAGCAGTGTGGTGTGAGTTTGGAGCCCTGAGCTGGGTGTGTGGACTCTCAGGACCCACAGTGGGCTGGGACAGCCCAAGGATTTGGGAATGCTTGTCACAATCACGGCTGTGCCTTCCACCTTCCTGTGGATGCTGAGCAGTTTGCTACAGCTGCCCATTACCATTATCATCATCAGAGTTCTCTCGTGAGGCTGTTAGAGCCATTTGCCATCCACTGCCAGTCTCTTAATTACCTCAGGATCCTAATTGTCTGTTGTTATTGATCACTTATGGCTTGTCCYTCTCACAGTTGAATATTGATAAATCATAGCTGCATTTGGTGCTGCCTTGCTAAAATTTATACAAGCTATTAATCAGTGTAAGTTTTTAAAAGCTCTCCTATATATTTCATRTAGTCACAGTCTCTTTATTCACTGTGTGATGTGTTGGTCAATCCTTTCTTTCTCCATTTAGAGGTCGAATTAGTCAGAACTATTTGCCCCAGTGTATGGAAATCAACCCACACAGATGCTCTTTGGAAGAAAGATCCATTCCCAGCTAAAGAGATCAAAATTAGGGCTCATTTAGGAAACACAGAAAGAGAAAGGGAGTGTGAAATATAACAACTGTAGGAGTCACTGTGTATTTCCCAAAGCCCTGGTCCCACTGAGCGCTCAATGAGTCAGAGTTCAGCCCTCATTCCCCACTCACTGTGTCCACAGGCAGGACAGGAGGTGGGAGCTGAGTCTGCAAAATAAGAGGTGAAAGGAAGGTGTTGTTTCAATTTTTGTCATTGTCTCTCACTATCCTATTCTAATTGTTAATATATTAATTTTCCTCAAGATGGGTCTGTTTTGTGTGGGACAATCATAGTCAGGTGATCTCCCTGTCTTTATCTTGACCCACAAATTTTTTCACCTCACTTTCCCTGTGATGAGGGGAGACCTCACTGGTGTCTGCACCTTCCTCATGAYGGGGAGAGGAGGGACAGGCACTGATCTCTGCTCTCTGGTGACAGGACCTGAGGAACAGCCTGAATTGTGTCAGGGGAGGTTTAGGCTGGGATTTAGGAAAAGATTTTTTTTTTCCCAGAGGGTGTTTGGGCACTGGAACAGCTCCCCAGGGAAGTGGTCACAGCCCCAAGCCTGACAGAGCCCAAGGAGTGTTTGGATAATCCTCTCAGGCACAGGGTTGTGAGTGATCCTTGGGGTTGTTCCCTGCAGAGCCAGAGGCTCCTTGTGATCCCCTTCCAGCTCAGGATATCCTGTGGGTCTGTGATTCCACCCCATCCTGGTGGGGAGGGGGAGGGCTGGGTGTTTGACYACCCCAAAACACCCCAAGAGCAGAGATGTAGTGGGAGGGTGTCCTGATGCTGTGACTGTGAAGGAAAGGCTTGGATGAGACTTGGCTATCACTTTGAGCCAGATAGCCAAGCTTACTTTAACAATTAACCTTCACCCACTGGCTGAYAATGAATCCATCCAAGGCTTTAACTAAAAAGAAGGAAGAATTTTATTTCCACTCAGAGGAAATTCTACTGCAAAAGTGTGACTACTTTTCTGGAAAAAATCCTTTGAACTGTTAGACTACTTTTTCCACATTTGCATCCAAACCAATTTCCTTCAGGACAGGAAATCTTGGAACTACAACAAAGAGAAATCAGAGGGTTTTTTAATAGTCTACCACTTAGAACAGCTGTATAATATTAAGTACAATTGACACAAAGCATGTCTTGAGACCAGCTGAAAACACTCAGYGCAGAGAAAATACCACTTCTCTGCCATGCCTTGGTCTCTTTTTTGAAATTTGCTTTCAGTCTGCCAGGATGAACTAATGAGCAGAAAGATCAGAAAAAAAAGCCAAAAAACAACTGACCTGGTTTGTGGTTTGGTTGGGCTTTTTTCATTTAAAAAAATTGTCCTAATCTTGTGTTATTTCACCAGCCAGCCCTGACTTGCCTCGAAGCTCCTCACTGAGGACCAAATTCCCTCAATAAGTGCTCACATAATGGGCAAGGCATTCTTGCAGCCATGGTGACAGAGGGCAGCAGCTGAAGATTCCAGGGAATTAACACTCTTTTCAGCCTGTGTTTGACTCAGTTCATCTCTTCTCTGAATGCTGCTGSTGAGAACTACAAGCAAGGCGTGAGGTGGGGTTCTCTGATCAACAGAGGAAGCACTKTCATGAAAGGCCACTGCAATCACTGACTCCCTCCCTGCAGAGTTCCAAGTGGAACTTCATTAAAACTGCAGCTTTGACYGTCTTGGCTGGAAATTACAATGCAGGGTTCATTACCCAGTGTAGTCCTCTGATGTATATTTCACTTATCATAGATTATGAATTAATAGAGGCATGATTTGAGATAAAGGGATGGAAGGTAAATGTCAGCAGATGATAATGGTCTTTGTATCAACATAACTCCCCGTGTTGACTCTGCAGAAGCTTCCCTTGAGGCTTAATCTGGCAGTTTGTGATTTCTGAAACAGTTGAAGTTGTATTTTTGGTAATCCACTAGCCCGATTACTTCAGTCATTATCAATCTTCTTGATAATTTTGGTTTCATTCCAACACCTATTGGTGCCTATGAGAAGGCTCTGTGTCTATCCAAGTAGGTCATGTTTCAGTCTAACTGGGCAGCAATAACTCTCACTGGATCATCTTCAGGGAGCAGAAAATTCACAGCACTACAATCCTAACACTGTCTTTAGTCAGTGCTTGGGGCTTTTTGTTTGGTTTTTTTTCTTTTCCCCCCTCCAGACAGCCCCAAGTGATGAGGCTGTTGAAACCTGGCCCATCCAATAATCCCTCTGGCCATCTGACTGTTTATCATGGCACTCAGTCTCGAGGATGGGAGTAGGGCTTGAATTCAAGTTTCCTGAACCTGACAGTTTTATTCTATTAGTTTCTGCAAATAATAATAACAACAACAAATTTCATACTCTTTTCCTATAATTTATTATTACTGTTAGGCTTTGTGTCTATGCTGCTTTCAAAAAAAAAAAAGGTACCTTTTCATGTCTTTCTTATTTTTATATTAACAATTTCTTCTTTTACCAGATGCAAACCATTTGATGTTGCTAAGCTTATGCACAGCCATTGTTATTGTTATCAGTATTAGTAATGGAATCATTATCATTCTCATCACTAAAAGCGAGCTCATTATCTGATAAGTCAAAATTTCCTCCCAAAGATCTTGAGGTATTTTATTTTCCTCATTTATATTCTCACAAGTCATTTCTTCCTCACTTGCTGGAGATGAAAATGCACCCTCCATAAATAAGCTGCCATTCTGCTCATTATGCAGCTTTGATTATTAATTTTTCTCATCTCCTTTGCAGCCCAAGAGTGATTGCATCTTTAACTGGTTTGTGGCTCCCAAAGGATTTCCTTAGAAGAGCAGAATTTGGGTTTAAGTTGTGGTTATGTGGCTTTGTGACAATGCTGGCCCAGCTCCTGAGATCCAAGGGCACTGGGCAAGACTGACAGCTGAGCCAGGATCTTGGGGAAGAATTGACAATAATGACAGCAGTGATGAGCTGGCCTTTCCCTAGGGTAAAGAAAGGCTTCCCATCTCCTCACAGTGGGGTTTTTGGGGTTGTCCACAGGCCAGGAGTTGGGCTTTGATGATCCTCAGAGTATTTCATGATTCTCCCATTGGCCAGGTGAGCTGCAACAGCCCAGACTGGCTTTTCAATGTTCCCTTCCACTGTGCAAGTGGGTGGCTCTTCTGCAAGTCCCAGTTCTGCACAAATACCTGCAAAATCCTTCCCCTGTGCAGAACAGCAACTCCAAGGCTGCTCCTAATGCTCACCAGCCAACTGTTCTAGTGTAGAATATTGACTGTCTTCACTCCTCTCTGCAGGATGAGGTTATAGCTTGACTTCCTCTCATCAGCTTTTGTTCCATCCCTCTCTAATTTCTTCTTGACACTACGCAGAAAATGAGAATTTTTTTGTCACAGATCTGTTTATTTGACATGGGAATCCTTCTCTCCTACACCCATGAAACATCATTTTGTAACTGGGATCTGGAATAGATTTGTCCAACAAGAAGTGCCAGCATACCAAGATATTTGGATATTTGGGAGATCAGGATATTTGGGTGTGCAACATCATCAGTCTGGGGCAGAGGGGGAGTTGTTTTGGTTTTGTTGCTCTGTTTTTGTTCTGCTTTTCGCTCACAAAGAAATATTTCTGATGATGTGGTACAGAAAACTACCTGATGTGTGAGCTGTAAGTGGCCTTTTAAAATTCAATTAACTTTATTTAATGGGTTTCATGCATTTGTAATATCAAGGAGTCACATTACTGAAAATTAGTTTCAGTAATGTTCTTCTGATATTACTGCACAGCTATTTGTTGCCAAATGGAAAGAAAGCTAATTACTGGACTTGGTTTCTCACTCAGATATTGCTTTACCCATCTTCCCTCACGCCACACAAGATTATGTATTCATGCATGAAACAAAATAATATTTTTAATCTGAGATTATCTTGACCCCTTTAGAAAACTGAGTTCTTCTGTTTGTTTAGCCAGGGAAAGAATTTAGATTCTTGATTTCCATTTAATTTGCAGAGTTTAAATACTCATTTTTTGCTCAAATTATGCCGAGAGAGAGGCATAACAAGGTGCTTTTTTGCCTGACATCAGCCACCTACCCAGGCTGTGGCAGATCCTTCTATCAGCTTTATATCAAGAACTCACCATTTCTTCCAAATGTTCTGGGCAAAGACCACTGAATAYTTAATTCAGCCAGACTTCTGGAGGAGAAATCCAGATTGAAGCCATGTTTTGAAAGCTTTCAACTTTGCTTCTTCCTAGAAATAACACAAACATTTAAATGATCTGAAATATTTGCGCAGATCTTGTAGGTCATTATTCAGTTTGGGAAAAAAAATGTGGCTTTCAAATGTCACACAAGTATTTTGCCAACAACAGAAATGTCAGCACTATATAATAAACTTGCTAAAAATAAATTTAATGCATGGGAACAAAACAAACCAATTTTAAKGCCACTGTTCCAGCAGAAAGATGGAGACCAAGGATAATTTTTAAGGACACATGGCAAATACGTTTCATCATCACCACACTGACTGCACCAAACCTGGAAAGAGCGTTGGGTTTTGTTTAATGGGAATTCACATTTTCTCTGCATTTTGCTATTAATTGCAGRTTGGTCAAAACTAAAAAAAAACAATTTTAAACACAGAAAAAAACTATGGAATTTAATTTTTAATTTATACATGCTTTAAGTATGTATAAATTGAGAGAGTRCATTCAGTATGTTATGAACCTTGGTTCATTTCAGACAGAGCTGTAGCATATTATAGATTTTTCATTAAAAATCATATTTTAGATATAAATATATCACTTTTGCAGCACTTACCCATTTTTCTGTAATGATCAACCCACAGAGCAAACTATGCTGGCTAAATGAGATACATTGCACAAAAATAATCAGAAACAACAACAACAACAAAAAACCCAAACCAAATCAAGCTGTTTTCTTTATTCCTTCTCTCACCTTAATGTTCTGGCTTCTCTGGTACCTAKTAGAAAAACTGGTTTCTAATTTTTAATCTCACTTTAAATATAATACTACATTAATATTAAAGTAAAAGCCCAAATCAATAAACAAGCAACAACTTGCATTTATACATTTCAATGACTTAAATTGGAAAAAACATATGGAAAACTTAAAAACCTTTTAAGAACTAGATATACATATTTGTCATGGGAAGCAACTACAATTAAGCATCATCAGCCAGTTCTTCCCTGGAATTTGGGTGACTTAACTCATCCCAAGTCAGCTGATGTTTTATTTCCCACTCACATTCATTCACACCTCAGTTCTTGTGAGGTCAGAAAACATTTAAAGTGACAAAGGAATTTCAAYATATGAACCATAAAACAGAGAGGATTATAATTTTTGATTAGTTATCCAAAATTAATTAAGATAAGCTATAAATTTTCCCTTTCATTTTATCTTAGACCAAAACAAATTACCAGGGTTTCTCCTTATATTGTGATTATGGATTGCAAAGAGTTCTCACCTGCATAAACTCACAGCATGGATTAAGAAATACAAAAATGCCTTATTTGTTATCAACTGGATCCCCTGCAGGTGAGTGAAGAGTTCTTGAAAATGCTGCATTTAGAGACCTTTAAGATTGATGTCTTCACAATAAAGAACACTGATATCTTTCCTAAATAATTTCAATAAACAATGTCAGAAAATTACAAACATTCTTCCCCAGCAGTGGCAATATAACTTTAATAGAATACAAGTATTTTAGCTATGTGATGCTCTTTTTGCTGGTGCAACACGAAAGATTTTTTTTAGTTATTTATTTGAGTTAGATATTGTACAGAACAATTCTTAAAAACAGACAGAGGTTTTGTTAGTGTTATTGAACTTACCACAGGGAACAATRTGATAAAAACTCTGAGGTGGGCACAGGAGACTTTGCTCTATTTTATTTGCCACAGCCATGTCATAAATACAAGTCTATCACCTTTTGGGAGAAAAGTTGAAAAACATGATTCCTTCATAAGACAGGGGAGGTGGTGGAGTCACCACCCCTGRAAGTGTTCAAGRAATGACTGGGTGTGAAATGACTGGATTCTGTGATTAATGAAGATAGTCCACAAATTGTAGAGGAGAGGATTTCCTTACCACTTGTAGCAAGAGCTCACACAGACTTTTTCAAAACATAAACTAGGATAAAAAATGTAAACCCCAAACATTTATGTCAAGCAAAACAGCAAACCAATTGTAGGATAATTTCACCTGCAGGACAGAGAAATACAACCATGGCAGGCATGGCAGAGGAACCTCTACTCAGCAAAAACACAGTGGTCTCCCTGTGGAAGAACCACACCAACAAACACTGTGAGCATTCCCACAGTGGAATAGGATTGTTTTGGGTACCACTTTGCTTTTGTTCTTTTCCTCAGGCTCTGTGGAGTCTCACAGTATCTCTGTGGTTACTTTGGGATGCTCCAGCCCTGCTGGGGGCTCTGCACCTTCCTGCTGGGTTAAAGAGTTTTCTTTACCTTCCCCAGGCCACCCTGGCTCGTGCAGAAGAGCAGCTTTCCACTGCACAGCACAGTGGGCTGCAGATCTTGGAGGGTGTTTTCCTGAATTCTCACGAGCAGCTCTGGGCATTGCATTAATGCTTAATTTCCCTGTGAATACATTGGAAAAATAATACAGCACAGGATAGAGCACTTACCCAACCTGAAACCCTGAACARATCTTTGTAGCCTTCCAGCTGCTCCAGATATCATCCCTCTGTGCTCTCCTGTTCTGCTTTGACATATGATGCTGCACAAGTTTCAGACTTTCAAGTACCATTGATAGATTCAACCACTTTTAGTTTTTAAATGGCTTTTCTGTCCTTCATTTAGAGGGAAAAAAAATCTTATAACATTCAACGTGTGCTAGAATTGCCAAGAGATAAATTGTCTTTGATTTTAAACATGTATTAATGGGTCAATATTCTCCTTTCTTGCTATATACAGATCTCTCATTAATTATGTTGTCACTAGAGCTGCAGAATGAATTTGACCTTATTCCTTGAGCACCATGTTTTAGTATTAATRGTTTTTGTTCTTAACAGCAATTGGGAAATAGAGCCAGACATGGTGATTGATATATTCCCATCTTTATAGCATGGTTCTACTCATTCAAAAGATGCAATATGAAAGAGGGAATCAATAACCATTTCTTTCTTTCTTTTTCTTATTTAAAAAACCAAATCAATTAATTAATGTGCTTGGTGCTGGGTTTATATAAATTTAATTCTGACCTGTAAAACTGATTTCCTCTATGTGTCAAATACAATGGAAAAGTCCTGAATTTGAACCACCATATATGTATCTTTGGGCTGGGGTTAACAGCACAGGCATTTGCTCAATTTGGAATCTTTTAAAAAGATTTTTAAAGGGTAATTTTAATACTTTTAATTTTTAATATTTTAAAGATTATTTTTTTAAAGATTTTTAAAGGGCAATTTTTTAGGAAGCWTAATGTCTTCAATTCTAAGCAAACAGGGCTTTGGTCTAAATTCCTAGTGTTGGAAAGTTACACAAATTAACTAATTTTAGTTAGTCAGTGAAATATTTTTCTCAGGAAGAAAGGGAGCACAACAGGAATATTCTGCAACGGATAAAATATGAATGAACTGGAATGTAGACACACATTTGCTCAGGTAAAACAAGCCTTGGTTCACCAAGACATTTCCAGGCACTGAAATGAGAACCACAAGGAAAGGCTTTAGGCTGGAGAAAGCAATCATGAGAGAATAGTAAAGTTTAACTAGACAATATTACAGAAATGTTTTATTCAGGCAAAGCCAATGGAGTTTTATCAGGAATTTCATTCAAGCTGGATAATAATATCAGTGTAACACTTCATTTGAATGGGGGAGAAGGAGAAAAGAAACAAGGGAAGCTGTCACTAGAACAGTGYCAACCCACAATGTCCTTGGAAACAATTAGGAATCTTCTGCAGGAATTTCAATGACACCAGAAGAGAAATCTGTGCATAATGAATTACCAGACAGAGAAACAAACAACCTAAGTTTGAGCAATTTATTTGTCTCTCCTGCTTAAAACAAAGCAGAATTCAGGSTAAGTTTAGGATCTATACAAAGGGGCAACCATGCAGGAAATGTACAGCATCCAAATCTGAGGCTCAAGGCTTCAGAGAAACTGCTTTCCCTCCAAGAGTGAGTCCTGCTGGCTCTTTCCTGCTGTGGCAAAACCAGTGTGTTGCTCTCTTAYCCCACATTCTTTAGGAATTGCTAAATGATTGTGTTAGTCACTGCCCTTGTCATCCTTTAGGGTCATTATGGGTAGAGGTCATCATGACTGGCAGGACAGAAGAATTTAAATGGAGCAGAAATACAGTTATTTGTGTGTGTGGTACTTATATTAGTCAGTAGGTTGAATTTATCTTTAAAGCTATTAAATTGATTAAAATGTTTATTCCTATAAGAGAATACAGCTCATGTTCTGTTGAAGAACTGGGATATAAGAAAACAGCACTACATGCCTTGAGCTAATGTATTTCTGATTTATGCCAKTGTCTAAAGCACAATCAGAGAGCAAAGAAATGAGACATTTTAAAGGCTGCTGAGCACTGGAGATGTGCAAACAGCTCTGGGTTATTCAGCACAGTTTTCCAGATKGATATGTAGGGGCAGCACACTGCTCAAGGACTCTGCAGCTCCCACTCATAACATTTGGTGGGCTACTCTGCAATGAAACAGTCTGAAATCTAAAAAGCCAAAACCAAAGTGAAGCTTCACCAATCCCCTCTGTGAACAAACCCCTGCCAGCTACCTTAAAGTCYATTTCTGTTCTAAAGTCTAATTGTCTTTAGCTTGCATATGTATGCAGGTTCATTGATACACAAATGCTGATTTCAGCTACTTTCACAATTAAGCATTTCCATCTCTGTTATTTAAAAACAAATAGAATTCCAAAGTTTAATTGTATTGGCACCCTGCAGGTGTTTCAGTTTCACTTGTTGATAAAGGCCCTCAATCACCCTGAGAACTGCAAAGAAGCTGAAAATTCTACCAAATGGAATCTAGATCAATTTTGACAAATTGCTTTAGTTTGCTTAATTTAAGAATAGAGGCATAGACACTTATTTGAATAATGCTGTGTCCTGAGGACACTTAAGCACATGGGAAAATTTAAATTACTTTGAAGGATCTGCTTTACTTTACCAGGAGTGGGGCAGTATTTCCTCTTATAATTGTTATTCCAAACAAACATTGCCAGGGCTGCAACAGAACATGAGGAAAGTTTTGTTCCTTTTGATGAGGAAAGGCTTTGCAAGGATCAGATGCTGCTGRGACCATGGACACCCAGCTGGGAAGTGAAATTCTCTTGCATCTTGTGCTATTTAACAAAGCAGTGACCTGTCCTGAAGATGCTGCTCTCAAGGACACTTCAGGAAGGAATAGGTCTACTGAAATGAAATTCCAGTGGTAACACTGGCAAAAACGTTTMACTGTAAATCAAGGAATCTGTGTCRTTCAGGCTGCCAGGGGGCTCTGASTGGTCTGAAATTTCATGCCACCTTAGCAGATTTATAATGATATGAGTGGGGACAGAGCCTGACCTGCCATCTTTGATCCATTGAAATATTCAGGCACACGAMTTTCAACTTCAGAAGTCCAAGTGCCCTCTTTCAGAGTCAAATTCMTCCCTGGTGGTACAAACTCCAGAGTGATTCTGCTGACTTGTAGAGCCTTTTCCCATTTGCTCTGAGTGACTGTGACTTTAAACCAGTGTAATTGGGACTAAAACCTGGCTTTTTAAGTCGACTTCTATTTTTAAAATCTTCTCTGTCAAGTTTCATGAGGTCAGATGTGAAGATGAATTTGTTGTTTAAGCTTCTTCCTCCTGCAGGCAAAAAGCTTAATCATTTTTTTTCTACTGACCTTGTCTTGTCTAAAGATGAGTCAATGAATCAAGTTATGAATGATATATCATGAATAAATGATTTATGCTGGGTCAGATCAAATATGATGTATTACTTAGGTCCTTGAGTATTATTGCATATAAAGATTTATCCAAAGTGTCAYACAATTGGTCAGGGAGAGAATTCTYAAGTCTTTTTACATCCTCTTGGAAAAAAAMCACRAAAAACCCTCCAGTATATAACTGTTCTCTGACTAGAGAAATCTATCTTGGCAAAATCTCTCTGYCTTTGACAAAGGCACAAGAAAGAGAGTCCAGCAGTCTCATTCTTTGCTGGAATGCAGGAGCCCCCAGGCATCCCTGCATTTCCCTTTCTTAGCAATCTCCCTTTGCCTTAGTCCCACTGTCTAGAACAGAGGAAAACCTCTTTAGGTGGTGGAGCCCCCAGGGGGATCATCCAACACAGCAATTTATTTTCATGTAAACTTCGCAGGAGTGAGTTTTTCCCTCATAAACTTACTTATGAGTCCAGAACAACTTTCTGCCCCAGCCTTCATTGATTACTCATTATGGATTCCTAMCAGGATTGGGATGACAAACACCTCCTCTGACACGTTTCTCCAAAAAGGATTGCACTGCAGCAGTAGCCAATGCCCCCTCTTAAGAAATTTTATTAAAGTAATTACAAACTTGGAAATAGTTCCTCATGTGGGCTGGGCTGGAGATCCCTGGAGTGCGTTGGCTGAGGCCTGGCCATAACTCTCTGCAAAGAAAAGCTGTTARAAAAACTTACTAAAATACTGTGATGGAAACAAAATAAATGTTCCATTAGCCCTCTCAGCTTCCTGCTGTTCCCATTCTTGCTCTGTAAATCTGATGGTTTGGGGTTTCTCTTTCCCAATGTACTTAACTCTCCTTCCCAGTTACTATCACTGATTCCAACACTGCCAGTGCTGGGAAGGACATTCTGACCATCACTAGGGTCACCTGCTCTATGTCTACTTAGTGAGTTACCCATCATGGCCAGTTATTTATTTGCAATTTTTATACAATTATAAAGTGATGGCCATCAGCACATGCAATCTGAAGCAAATCAACGTATTCTGACAAGGCTTTTTTTCTCAGAAATGCTCATAGATGAGAGAAAAGTTGGGTAAATGTAATTATTCYGACAAAAAAGAGTTTGTCTTATCCTGACCAGTTTGCAATGGCACAGGGATGGTGAAGGCCTCATGGAAATAAGAGCAAAAAAACATGAGAAATGAATCATCTGTCAAATATTTTGCACTGCATTGTGACCACAAATAAGTACCTGCAGTCAGTTTACAAAGCTGCATCAAATTGCACAGCCTAGAACCAATTCTTGAATGGCCAGCAATGTGAGGCACAATTCTGCCCATTTAAAAATGCAGAGTTAGGAGGTACAAAGCTGGTTTTAAACAAAAAAACCATGATGTTGCAACCAGTCACTGCAAATTSTTACCACTAAATCTAAGAATGAAGCATCAGCCAAGTGTGCCATGGAACATCAAGGTAAATTCYTCATAAATTAATAAAAATGTTACATGCCACAGATTTATGTATTGGATTTTCTTACTGTGAAAAGAATTATTTTAAAAGATGCCTTTTCATTTCAACTGTTTCTTTTCCTGCTATTTTATAATAGTGAATGATAATGAAGTTGTCATTTTACATACAGGGTAATAAATTTCCTYGCTGTGGATACGAGGCTATTGCTCACTCACAGGGCCCTGATGATGTTGTGCTAGGAGAGCATGACAAGTGCTTTATGAATGGCTCAGTCCTGRAAGTGAACTCAGTCAGTGCTCATTAGAGGGTCACCCTCCTGGAATTTGAAGAAGTGAACTTCATGCGTGGGGGTATTCTCTAATTTTTCACACTCGCTGTTTGTGAGTAACACCTGCACATCAAGGTCTCCCAGCACAGTTCTGCATCTCCATTTCAGTCAGAGCAGTGATCTTTCACTTCAGGAAAAGCASTGACACATGACATATGTGGGAACTTACTCACGTAATTTGACCATCTTTCATTCGCAGTCCCACACTGGCAAACACCTGCCTGCCACCCCAGCTGGAGACAAATCCACCCCTACCAATTCCTGCACTGAGGTCTTTTATTATTCAGAGGAAAAACACAGAATTACTGCTAGAAATGTCAACTTGTTTGTGGGAGATGCAGATGGCAATTTTTTTTTTTTTATTTTGGTCCTTGTTTCTCTGGATGCCCTTTTCCAGTCTGAAATACAACAGTTMATTTCTGATGGGTATTATACCATAAAATATATATACCATATAATTATATATTTCAGTGTTTAATAGTCACAGGGCTTCTCTCCCATTACAGCCTGCACATACCCATGCAGCTTGGACTGAGACCAGTTTTTAAACCTAAGTTTCTCCCTGTGTGCTATATAACAATCTCCATTTGTTATACTATCAAAGCAAAAGCTTTTCTCACTCATTTTGACTACCCTTCAATATTGACATATTTATCCACTTTCTTTCACTCCAGATACCAGTTCCTAAACTTTCATTCTAAATTGCATAACCACGTGAATGCTTCTGCTGTTTTTTTATATTATATCCTTTATTTTAAGCTTTCATAGCTCATTTTGGCCTATTCTTTCCTCCTCATGCAGAAGGATACACAGTTCTGATGGGGCACTGTGCTCATCATCTTCCTCTCCCATCAGAGCTAGGGGACACAGGACACTGCATGGAACTGATGTGTATTATACAAAGGAAAAGCAGGTAACTGTGCAAGCCAGCAGTCCAATTTTAACTTCAATGCTTGCTGTTAAAGCAACAAATRTTTAAAGGAAATAGGCATTGGCACGACATTAGTTCTGATGTGTGCAGGAACACTAACCCTGGACCCAGAGGGGTAATTCCTCTTTGGCATTGCACTGACCTCACTCAAATACAGCAAAGAAAAGTTGGAGGCAGGGACTAGAAACCTTACAGGATTCCTCTTGAAGTGAGGTAGAGTCAAACAGTGCCAGAAACGCTTCCCTTGRTTTGAGCTGAGCTCCAAGCAGTGCTCAGCCCTTCCCTTGGTGTGAGCTGACATCCAAGAAGTGATCCCTACTCAACACTGCAGATCCAGCCCAGAGCCCCTGCACCCAGAGCAGGCCCATCAGCACTCAGACACTGAGCTTTGTCAGAAATAAGGTCAATGGAGCCTTCAAGGTCACTGTACTGAAAGAAATCTTTGCTTTGGTGCCTTTGGGCATCTGCCTCAACAAAGGCTTCAAGGCTCTCTAAGTTCAGGTGTTTATACCCAGCTTACCTCCTGCAGCACTGGGAGCATCCATTCCAGTTCTCAGCTTTGGGAAGGAAATGGTGATGCAGTTWGCACTAAGTATCCCAAAATCCAGGTGTCTCCCAGCACCTCTCTCATCTGATGGCCTGAACTGGTGCTGGTCTGCACTCAGAGCAGATGCAGAGCTGGGCAATCCAGCACCAGAGTTGTTCGGGAGAGAGCCAGTCCTCCATCCTGTGGTGCCTCAGAGCTGCCCTGCCATCACTGCCTCTCCCAGTGCCCACCCAGTTCTGGCACTCAGGACCTCCAGCCCACTGCTGGTCCCACCAGAACCTGGCCAGAATCTGTGTCTCCTCCCACAGTGYTCATCAGCCAGGTGCAGAAACACTTCACTGTGACAGCATCACGTTATTCATTATTCACTCTCGTGGTTACCAAGCCTGCACTACATGGAAAAAGCAAATGCCTTCATAATTACATGATCCTGTATGCCTGAATCCCACATGGATCTCTGCTATGACTGGATGAGAAATACATTTCATAATGCCATGGCAATCTCAAGGTTAAAGAAATAAGTGTAAAAGATTGGATACATACAGCTCCAGTCTCTTGGGAAATTCTCTGYTCTATCCCAAGCCTGACTACTTGGGTTGCTTAAAAAATTCCTGCTCAGAGAGGTCTTTGGTGAGAGGATAATGGTCCCATCTCCTCATCAGAGCCACAGAAGAAGGTACTGGTACCCAGGCAAGAAGCATTTTGTTTCAATGCCATTTTTCATTAGTGTTTACTGCCACAGATCTATCAGCAGGAACTGAACACCAGGGACTTACCTAAAAGGGCTGATGTACAGGTGGMTTTTATTTTCATGGCACAAGTCCACATGGCTTCAAGGAAACATATCCTGAAGGAATGTTTTTCACAAATTAGTCTTTAACATTCAATGGGATRTTCCAGTCAAAGCTGCAGTTCATAGGGAGTTAATTTATCAAATGAGGTTAACTATCTAGCAACATTAAAAAGGTATTCCTTTTATTTTTCTTTTCAATGTGCTGAACAGGAAAGCAGTTTCAAAACCAAAACCCTACACAAATTGGAAATAAAATTTGGAAACACATTCTTTTACAATGGCACTATTTCACTACACCTCTCAAGTGCATTGTAAGCACACAAAAACCTCCAAGTTCTCAAATGATATAAGCAAAAAATGGAATTCATCTTTTCATGAGCTAAAACCCACCTTACAATCTCTAGACCTCTGAACTACAGGAAAAAGCCTGATCATCTCGATTTCATATAATCTGAATATTACATATAAGCAAGATTTTCAGAACAGACTAATTTCTTTCTTCAGAAAACATTGAGGCTTTCTTTTATATATTTTAGGAGTCTCACACTGAATACTGTGAGTTTGACTCCAAGTCTCTGACTAGTTTCCAAAATCTATGTTCTCAAAAAAAATACAGGGACAATTTCTTCCCACCTGAAAGACCAATTACCTGAATATCTGGCCTTTCTACACCAGCACCTAAAACTGTGGCTAATTCAAAGTTTACCTGTCTGTAAATTATCCCATCCCAGCTTCTGAGCTTCTGTCTAGCTATTTATTTATTTCCTTCCTTGCCTTTTTTTTTTTTCCCATTATGCTTTAATGCCCTGGGATCTCCATTACTGAATCAGCAGCTTGAGAKGCATATGCTACAGCTTACTGGCAGAACCAATTATAAATAAGAAAGAAAAGCAAACAGAAAAGCAAATGAATATAATTCCAAGCCATTCAGTGCAGTGTGAATTATACACATCTTCGTATTCCAGTTTAATTTCTGGCAACAATATAACTATGGAAAAAACCATTGTCTAACTCACTCTGCYTTCACAAAATTCCTCTTACTGAATCCCAGCCCATCAGTGCCTKCTGTACAAACACTCTCACAAACTCCAAAAATCATATTCAGAGTGCAAACAAATAAAATGTGCTTCTTAATCAAAGCATGTAGAATCTACTTCCATTAATGGCCAACATTCTCTTTTTATTGCACTATGTTATAAAAATACAAATTGATACAAAGTAAGCTAATTTTACAAATAAGCTGCTTTATTCAGACTCAACATTTTATAAAGTGTTATAAAAATCAACCTTTCATTGCACATTTCAACATAACATGAAATTCACTGGTTTCCAGAAATCACTGCATCAAGTTTGTATTATTTCATGGTCAAAAAAACCCCCAAAAAACCCAAAAAAACCCATAGTAGTTACTTGATATTCTGCATTGACTAGCTATCATTTTTGGCAACGTGATTTTACTGTGTGAAAATGCAGAAGTAGATGGGATGACAGAGTCATCACTCAGGCACCTCAAATTCTATGTCAAGGCTTGGTAAAGGTAACACAACTTGACAGCTGCTCTTTTTGCACACAAAAGGCAGAAATACTTGCACATTCCACCTGAGTAGGTAAATTCTGTTTAGTTTTACTGACTAAAAACCACCAGTTTGAATTGAGAGCAGCACAGACACTGAGCACAGCACCTGAACATTGATCTCACAGGTACAGCAGTGAGGACACACAGCACATGRACACACACCTGGGTAGGGATGCAATGCTAAAAATCTGCCCTTGCACAGAAGAATATTATTTTCCACACCTTGCTAAAGCCCCCAAAAGTGCCTGTTTCAAGTACTTTAACTTGTGCTTGCTCACACTCTCTTGCAATCAGTTAGGATGCTGGGATGTGAAATTCAATACAGCTCCTCTGGATGGGGAATCACATTCATTCTCTATTTGTCTCACAATGCCAAATCACAGGATGTGTGATAAGAGTATGCTGCATATTAACTCATGCAAACTGCAAATGGAAAACGCAGGGAATTTGTGTTCATCTTATTTGCTCTAAGTATAAAATATTAAGGATCTCCTTATTTCCCCTCTAGTGGATCCATACACTACAAGGTGTTTCAGCTGCTGAGAACAAGAAACGAGACTGCATGAGAAAAAAAAAAAAAGAAGCAGCATCCAAAACTATTTCAGAATCCTCCAATAAAGGCTGAAAACATCAAATGTTTGGGAAGCCCTTGCCAAGTATTTATTTACTTTTTTTTAAGGACAGGGGCATCAGCATTTTCTGTAGCAAACTCATAAAGAAGTCACTCACCCACCTCTCCCTGGGGTCACTCACACTGGGATCAGGACTCTGCCACACAAAAGCCAAGTGGGGCTACAAGGGACACAAAATAAAAACTGGAAATGCACTGAGAGCTCAGGGAAATCCTCAACATGCCAGGTACCTGTGCTAAGAGCACTTGGTATTGCACTGCTCTGCCACCAGCATGGGCAGGGGACTACAGCCTCAAAATGGAAGAAAATTAACAGGTTTCTGCAAAAAAATAAAAATTCTCTTAAATTAGTGCCTCAAAGCATCACATTGTACACCTACAGCACGGCATGGGAAAGGCAGCCACTCCAGTTTATAACATCACATATAGTAACAGTCAGTAAAGGACTTTCTGCCAAAGACCATGCTTTGAAATTCCACCCAATCYTATCAAATAAGCCAAGAGTGATCAGACAAGATGGTGTTACACTGTCTGAACACTTGAGAAGTGTTCCAGAAACATTAAAGGCAGCACACATTTAAAAGAAAAAGGAAGACCAAGACTTCATTTTCAAAGGCTTGCTGGAAAATAAATCAGAGAGAAGCCGCTTAAACAAAATCCTATTTTTTTTTTAACCAAATGGATTAGGCAGATGAGGAAGCATATACTGCATTTATACAGCAAAACTATTGTTCCACGCCTTTATTCTGATTAAATTTCTTAAATTAAGCCCTTGTATTAATTCCAACCTGTGTAATTTATAAAAGTATGTCTGCATTAATCCAGCATTTGTAATAGGTATAAAGTTAATTCTAGATGATATCACTTGTACATACACATTCATATTCTGCCCTGTGGGCTTACTTAACATTGACCAAGAGACTCCTCCCAGTTAAACAGAAAATACAATCTTGCTTGTAATATTCAGTGTTGAGAGATTAAAGAAAACAGACTAAACAGAAATTGATCTTCTGATACCAAATCTTTTGGGAAATTCCATGAACAGTGGCCAAATTCTGCTGACTTTGCTTCTGTGGAATTTTCCCCTGGTAAGTAATGATGGTAAAGTCAACCCTGTTGAAAAAAACCAGTCCAGTGAGGTCAGTAAGGCTGAGGAGCAACATTTTCTTTTTTGCAAATCCATKCAGGTGTACATTTTCTCCAGTTATGACAAGTGTGTATGAGCAATAGTAGAAATAACCAGCAGCAGTAGGATTATAATTAGGAAAAAAACCAAAGGCTTAACAGCACCATAGCTATAGCAAACATGCAGTCTAATTTAGATACTTTGAAAGCCTTTGCTTCTCAGATGAGTATTCATTATTCTTAGGCACTTCCTGGGCTCAAATGTGCATGTTCAAGTACAGGTTTGTGCATGTGGCTTTGGTCCTTGTCATCCTTAATCATGTAAAACACTGCAGGACAACACAATTACACGCACAAGTTTGGGGTGTAGCCAACAGGTAGAGATTGCTGGATGGCTCCTGCAAGGTCAGGGAAATTCCWTGCTTAGATAGTGCCTGTTTTATTTGGTAGACAGGTGGTACCAATTCTGATTCTTTGTCTATGATCTCTTATTCATCCAGCTTCAGAATTGGATTCAAATAAACTTCAAAAGTTTATTTCAAAACTTTCAAGATTGTCACCTTTCTACACTGCTAYTTTTAAGGGAATTTCCTGGTCCAGACTCTTCCTCTTTAGAGGGAAAGAAGATAGGAAAAAAAATCTGTTTCCATTCAGTCAAGCTATAAGTGAAAASCTGGTGCTTGCATGTACTCAGAAGTGAATACTTTGAATTTAACAGATGATGTCTCCTTACACTTTATCCATTTAGATCTGAGCAGGACTTTTCCACCACTTTGAGCTCTGTATTATGGTCAGCTGTACCAGGAATAATAATTTAAACTTGAGGGAGGTGAGCTGAGAACTGAAAGGGGAACAAAAGGCATGACTGAGATCAGAGAGAGAAAAGAGGGGGATTAACTTGGTGGTTGGCAAATTAAAGGGGASCTTAAGAAGTGATAAGRAAGTARAATGGAGACAGAAAACCAGTGGGAATGGCTGAGAAAAAAGAGGTGAGGGATGGGAAAATCATCACATGGCAAAGAGATGTGAGAGAAGGTGAATGAAGGGGATTGGAGAAGATGGTGTTAGAGGGAGAAAAAAGAGCCAGATGGTTAAAGCCACCCAAAACTATCACTGCATTGGTATCCAAGTAATTTTTATCATTATTTATAACCTGTAATAGACCACAAATATGTTTGTATTCTATATCTGAGCCATTTACTTGTGCTGCTGGAGACCCTATCTCAAATTTTGTAGTTTCAGAGCTAAATTTTGTAGATTGAGCCTCCTAAAGTACAGAGAAATGCCGTGACTGGGGACCAGAGACTGTACAAAAGACCTCAAAAGACAAGGACATCAGCTTCTATAACTTAAAAAACTTTATGGCTTGAAGGACAAATACAAAGTTTCTGACACATTATACCTGTGAAATCCTAGAGATGGTGTTTTCACTAAATGAAATGATGGTTACTTCTTGAATGTTTGCAATTAAACKAATTGCAGTAATTCAACAGCTCAGAAATACAGGGAGAAATTTGGAGGAACAGTTTCCACGAAAGAATGAAACACTTTCCCTGTGAGGGTGACCATGCACTGGCACAGATTGCCCAGAGAGGCTGAAGAATCTCCATCCATGGAAGTTATTCAGCAATAATCTGAACACAGCCCCTCCTGGGAGGTTGTTTTTAGGTGACCCTGCTTGAGCAGGGAGGTTGGAATAGATGATCTCCAGTGGTTCCTTCCTGAGATTTCACCTTTCCCTGCTGCAAGAACTGAGGTCAACTGCAGTGCCTCCTTTCACATCTCTAGACTGAAATACCTTCCCAAAAGGTGAGGCAGTGCAAAGTGTTTGCTAATTTCCTCATATAATTATTTACATCTATGTTAATGTTGATAACATTCTCACTGCAAGTAAACTAAAGTTTGCACAACCTTTTGAAGACATAAGGCATTTGTGTATTTGCATATTTGCACAGATATTTTTCTKCGATGATAAAAAAACAATTCACTGCCTTTTTTAAGGTTAGTACTCAAAATCCAGCTCCCATGTACTTTCTATTCGTATGATTTGATTGTACTTTAGCTTTTTTATGGACTCTTTAAAACACATACTAATAAAACCTTATTGGCTTTTTATTACCAACTGTCTCACCATACAAATACTGCAGGCTGCAGGGATTTTCTGGTCACTGTGAGCACGACTCCAGATTAAGCAGCAATCAATGCATTTGTTACACTGTCTCTGGCAATTGATGCTTCTGAAAAGCATTTTTAGTATCATTCAGGCAATTTGCAAAGATACTTCTGCCTTTAAGAGCACTCTGCTTATTCCAGTTCAACACAGGAATGAAGTCAATCTGGGGAAGCTGCTATGATTTACTAACACMTTCCTTTAGCTGATGTTCCACAGCTGGTTGGGCAAAAACTCTGTGTTAGAAGCACACTGGGTACTTAGGACCTTAACTTGCTATAAATTCCTTGAAGTCAATAGGTAGGATTTAAAAATCAATGGAAGGATATGGCTCAAAAGTGCTTTTTTTCCAAAGCTATAATGATACAAATATTATCACTGAGCACTCACTTACAGGTAAGATCTGAACACTGAAATAAAAGCCTACAATCATCTGATTCATCTCACAAACAAAAACATCTGATTGTCTCTAGAACAGACAGACATTTACAAAAGCAGTGCTTTTCTAATGGAGTACTTTGGAGTCTGCTATTTTAGAAGTGGTTACAGAAGGACATCAGTGAGAAAGCAAGATAAATATTTYATTTTGGAATTACAGGGTTGAGAAATCATCCATGAGGGATGCTGCTCCCACCAGATTTCACTGATTTTGCAGAGCACACTTTGGCTGCATTAGAGGTGGGTTTGGTGGAACATTCTGAGGATGAGGAAGCAGTTATTAAATTCACCTGACAGAGTTAACCAAGGTGTTCATCTCTCTTTTTTCTCTCCTAATGGCACCACACTCTTTATCATTTAATGCCATCAAAGCCTCCACAGTGAGGCAGCACTCTAAAGAAATTATTTCACTTGATGAACTGTTAGAAGAGTGGTCCCTGTCACAGATACAATTCAAGTGCAGCATGCACAGCACATCCCCAAGTCCCCAAACTAAACACACAATTCAAATGTGGGCATTCCAACCACTTAAATCTTGCAACAATAAAAACTCTGCAAACAAGGGGGTGAACCTGCATCACAAACAATGTTCCCCTCCAGAACTCGAGTTCTCTCTGCACTAAACAGAACTGGTGCCAGCATTAGCAAAAGAATCATCATTAACTTTTGCTGATCAGATGCCACAGAAAGCTGGGAGATAAAGATGTCTGAGGCCAAGGAGTCCCACTGAGTGGGGCTGAACAAATTCCCTCTGCAGAGGCTGCTGTACAAAGGCACAGCTCTGCCTCTGGTCAGGCCCAGGGGGCTTCTGCCCTCTATTCAACCATAACTTGTGAAGAAATGCAGCAACAGCACAGCTGGGTGCACCCAGCCCTGGGCCACTGCTTGGAGAGACCCCTTTGCTAAGGACTTTGGAAACAGAAACCCCATCTGGAAACAGCTTGTTTCCTGCTATGTGAACTTTATAAAGTTTTTCACCAAATTGTACACTCAGAAATTTTTCTTAAAGGCAATTTTTAAACATTAATACAGACACTTCTTCCATTTTTTTGCAACCTGAAATGTTCCTCTAATGTTTACATGGCAAACTGAGTAACAATATATTTAACATTTCCATCAAATAAATTATATTTAAATTCTGCGGTATCTATATAAAATTAATTATTTAAGCTCTAAACCTAGAATCATTTGAGACTGTAAAACCCAAATAGGGCTCAACAATTTCAACTCTTTATATTATTAAGACCTGCAGCTCTCAAAAGTGTATTGCATTCCCTCAGAGGACAGTGAGCCTCCTGATCTTTTCACTCACTGATTACTTTGGCCARCAGGCAATGGTGTGATTAGAGCCTTCTACCAATGGAAAAAAACAGATTTGCATTTTAGCTCTGCAATATGCTTCACCAGCTTGTGCCTCCACACTTGAATTCCTGGTTCTACAGCAGGGAATGGATGTTATATTTTCCTTGTGCTTTGCTGACAATGATCCAGGTCCTGTCTGCCAGGTTGGATGGAATGATCCAGCCTGGAATAGCAGGTGGAATCCCAAAACTTTTCCTAAGACTTGGACATCTTGCTTTTATTTACAGCTCTCAGGAAATTTAGAGACCTTGAAGTGGGATGTTTTGGGAAYGTTTGGTGAAAATTTGTAAGGCCTGTAGTCTTATGAAGATCAGGCAGTCCTTTCACTTCCCATAAACTTTCAAAGCATTTTCATGCAAGTGTAATTACCGACCCACACTTTTCAAATAATTTGAAATAATCACAAAAATTTCCCCTCCAAGAAACATTAGAGAAAACAACTCTTTATTTTCATACAGAAATGGAATAATCAAAGTTCATCTGTATTCTCAGAACTGAGGTATTTATTGTTCCACAGGAGTAAAGGTGTTGGATTGCACCCCTGAAGGTGTTCTGTGCATTTCCACTCCGGTGCTGGATACCCATGGAAACACCACATCCTTCAACTACTTACTCTGAAAGGAGTAAGAAAGAAGATGAGCTTGCTGAAAACATTAAGAAACTTGAGTCAGAGTTTTCTGACAGAGGAAATCTCCCCTGGGTGCACATCTGGGGTTCAGCACATCGCACGACGTGCTTGTTACTTGAGCTCTCAGTCATAAAAACATATTTTACATACAAAAAATACAGCAGATGTCCTTCCAAAAATCATCTCTGAAGTGTTATTCCCTCCCTTTAGGTTTTATACATTCAGGAAAAGACATTTGAGATATATTGTGAACAGTGCAAAATACTGTTTTACATTTCTCAAACCACGTGTTGCAGTACCTTTGAGCCCCAGCTGAAGGAAAGGCTGAGAAGGGTTTSATCCTCAGAGCAATTCTGGTCCAAGTCCAACTTTTGTTTAGCAAGTTGTAAACAAATGTCTTAGAATGCAGAGAATCCTCTCATTTCTTTCCAGCTAAGGAAGTCTCAAACACATCAAGTCCTGCTTTGAAGTAACCCTGAGCTGAATTGATGCTGTTCAGCACCTCTGACAAGGCTGCTTGAACGGTCTCATTTGACTGATGGMGTTTGCAGTGCTCCAGTGCCTCCAGCAGCACTGAGAACTGGCTGGTCCTGTCATCCAGTCTGTAAAGAATATTTCTGAAAKAGAACAGAATGGAGAGAATGGTAAATTTTTTACTCAAAAACAATCCATCAGATGCCATCAAGAARCCCTGCAAGTACCAGCCACAGCTTAGAGATGATACATATTATGCACAATAAAGCTGACCCGTGGCAGATTGAGAGACAAATACATATTTATTATGCCTCTATAAACTGAATCTATTCACTGAACTATGTGTACTTACATTGGAGCAGTTACTAAATCCATCAAAGAAATCTCACATTCCTCTCTGACCATTCAAGATTTTATTCAAAAGCATGAGCCTAGACCTATCACACCCCTCATGAAGGATTCTGTGTCTCAGATGAATTCCATTTATTCACCTCTAAAAGGAGTTTGGTTATTGYTGTGAACCCTCAGCACAGGTTTGGTTTTGTTTTTGTTTTTCCTATCTGCTCATGTTATTTATTTTATACTTCAGAAGTGAAATTCCAGCTGCATTGAAGCCAGTGGTAAAACTCTCCTTGCCTTCAGCAGAGACTTGATTTCATAAATAATCCTTTGTGGTTTCAGAACAAGAGTAACCCATAATATCTAATATCCAGTACTAGAGGAAAGAAACAGCACACACAGCTAAACCCTTCTGGGAAAAAAAAAAATCTGTGTTTTCCAGTAATATCTGCAAAATATTTTAATGGTTTGTAGAAAAAGAGATGCAAGAGTATTGTGTGATCCCCTGGAAATGTTATCAGTATGAGGCGTGGAAGGCTCGGAATTCAAAGCTACTCAGTGATTTTAGTGGGACTCTTTGAAGCAGGCTATAAATGTTATCCAAAAACAGGTGTAATCATTATACTAATTAGAAGAGCATAGAAATATCATAAATCTCCACCCAGGAGCTCCTTTGATTGCAAACAGAAGTGAATAGAATTTGAAACAGGAAAGCTGCAGGGATTTGGTGCAGGACCTTGTCCTTAAATACAGGACAGGTGTTCAGGGCAGGGGAGAACCCAGCAAGAAACAGGACAACTCACACACTTTGTCAGYAACTTAATGGCATGACAGAACAGGCCAAATGGCAACTCCAAATCAGTAATAAAACTGCTAGGTTTATTTACAGAAGATAGATGAACACAAAAGTGCATCTTACCATTCCATGAATCACCTAACTGCAACTCTGCCTGGAGGAAAGGTAACAGAGCAGCCCAATAAATGACACCACAGAACACCCACAATCTTTTGCCATGTTTTTAAGAAATGTTKTGAATGAGAGGCTATTTTTTTTCCAGAGATATGAAATAACTCCTGTCCTCACAAAACAATTTTTCAGCCTATGTTTTTACCCCCACCCCCCAATATTGGGTACACATCCAAACCCAGCAGTGTGCAGAGGGAATGATGAGTTTTTCATCCCCTGACAGCAACACACCCAGACAGTTCAAGGGGTCTGCAGTGCAATGCACTGGAGATCTAAACAGAGGAGGGGAAGGGTTTGAATCCAACYCTGCAGCAGGAAGACAGCTTAAACAACAGGTCACCACTGACACAGACCACATAGGCAGAAACAAGGTTAGGAACACGTCCAAGAACAGCTCAGAGGGGACAGAAAGCCCCATCAAGAGGGCAGAAACAGGCAGATGTGGCAGTAACTTCCTCAGCTTGCACTGCAGCAGCCCCAGGACAAACCCCTGCCTCCTCAGCCTGGAGATGATGCCACTGTTCCCCAACTATGGTGCAGCTCATGCTCAACTCATCTCATGGACTGTCCCAAAGCAGCCTCTGTGACACAGTAAATGAAAACTGTGTATGCGGAGAACCACATCAATTCTTGGTTGGTTGGTTGGTTGGTTTTTAAGGGTAGGCTGTGCTATGGGAAATAGTGCATTTTTCAAAGCAGGGATTGATTTTGCTGCCTCAGTTCAGGGACTCCTGCTGAGATCAGTGCAAGCAGAACCAGGCTTTTGAAGAACTCTCCTCTATAGTTCCTGTAGTTCACAGGGAGAAAGAAGCCTGCTCACAGCCCCTCCAACACCTCCAACAGCAAGGACAGTGCTAGAGATWATCACATTTCTTCCTGCCCTCAGGAGAGATCTGGCTGCTGGTGGCTGGGAGAGTTTGACTGAGCTGGAATTCTACTCCAAATGCCTACAACAAACACCTACAGCCCTGGTCTGTGTTAGGATCCTTTAACTTATCAACAGCCACCATCAGCAGAGCAACAGTGATGAGACTGCCAGGAACGACTCCAAAGAGAGGACTGAGACATCTGGGGGCTGCTGAGACAGTGCTGGTGGTGAACAGGAACTGACCTTGTGTCCCACATCAAATGTGCTCTAAACAAGGCACATAGGCCAGAAAAGATGTTTYACCCTGGCCCTCATATGGGTGTTAATACAGTTTAAATCTACTGCAGTGATTTTGGAATCACTGGTGATTCCACAGTAAATACACAGGCATTTGATCCAAGTGAAAACAAATATTGSTARTCCACCCCACCTGGATGCAGGGCAAATTAGWGTCTGATGAGAGCTTAGTTGTTTGATGAATGAGACAAGCAGTCCACTGCCATAATTTTAAAATAATATCTTAACTTCTGAAATAGAAATATGACTTCAGAATAGCTGATTACATAGTATGACAGAACCTCATTTATATTTCATGTGCAAATAATAGATAATATAATACAGCACCTGTTTTTTTTCAACTTTTCTACCAGGAGTTCTCACTGGGATCCTGTATTTTCCAATTACTTATCTTTGCTTGGCAAGCCATGCCACCCCTTTGTTGCAYAAAATGATTTCTCTCTTTAAGCATGTTCATGAGACTCAATTTATACAAGTTTACTTYTTATCTCTCCTGAAGCTTCATCAAATGAAAAAAAAAATGGCCAGTTCAATTTATTACTTCCAAGCCTTTACAAGTCAGAAAAGTGTTTTCATTAAAGATTACACAGGGACTGAAAAATAAACCCCAGCCATTTCATTGACACAAGGTATCACCATGTGCCCACAACAYGCTGAATGATAGCAAGAGACTTTAATTTACACTGTGAAATTCAATTACTTAAACATTCCTTAACACAAATTGGTTTTGTAGCCTGCACCCTTAAAACAACAATTCCAGCCTCTGGCCTAATTGCTTAAGTATCTACCTTCATCTTTAACTCTTTTATCTTATAAATATAATTCACACTGTCAGCCTGACCCCACAAAACAAAAAGACACTCCTGAACAGAAAACTGCAATACATTATTGATGACATTGATGAAATTACAACACACATCCTTCATCCTAATGGGCTTGTTTCTATGACACATCCCAGTGACCTGAAAAGTGCAAAACTGAGGTGGAAAATCTAATTAATAACTTCAGGCAGTACCACTGAAAGAGATAAAAGGGCTACAAACAAAACAAACAGCCTTAGCAAAGTACAGAAACTATAAACAGAGCCTCTTGTGTAACTTTTGTAAGTCCTTGGCAGGCCTAGGAACACGAGCATCCCTGATCTAAATAATGCCATTAAAKAAACAAATAAGGAGGCACTGTCACACACCAGACCAGAAGGAATTTGACAAATTCTTGAATGACAGATCACACCAGAAATTTATTGACTTTAACACAACTTCAATATTAGAGCAACTGGACAGTGCAAGATGAAACAAGATTACCACATTATTCTTGTCAGGAAAAACGATTTTTTAGCTTACAAGAAAATTTTGTCTGTASGTAATGTACAACACAAGATGAATTATTCAGGCACTTACAAACAGACTCCCATCTAACAGCCCACGTTTGAGATTTTGAAAAGTAATTATTAAATCATTAGGACACGATGGTGAGTCTCCTGTCCCACATGAAAATGAGTGCAGGTATCTCTGTGGAATCACAGGGAAATTGTTTAGAGGTAAATGCTGAGGGCAGCCTCTGYCTATTCCACTTATAACACAATATGCTATGACTTCAGCATCCTCACAAACTCACTTTTATAACTCCCTGAATTGTTTTTCTTGTACTCTCCAAGGAAAAGAAAAAAGGCACCAGAACAGGGATTCTCTGAATTTCCCTTTCTCCTGACACTCTTTGATTTTGAACACACTTTTCTTACATTTAGGGGTCCGTTTTCATTCATGTTTGTAAGACATAAAATCTGATTACTTTGGTAAATAAGTAAATGCACTCTAATAATAATAATAATAATAATAATATTTACATGTTGGGACTTCCAGTTCCATTCAGTGGTTACTCATTGTAGGACATAAAAATATCACAAAATCTCCTTCTCAGGAAACAGCACAAGAGGATTTATACTGGTTTATTGACACAAGTTTGCACCTCAGAAAATTTTGAAGTGAACATCCAGAAAGTTTCCTTTCTTCCTCTGGGAACCTTATCCTTTGATCTCCAGTGGTTCTTCTTCCCTCTCTTCCTATTTTTCCAACCTTTTTGACACCCACATGCAGTTTTGTTATCTTACCTATTTTATTGCACAGCAGAAAGTGTGGCAGAAGGTTTATAATTATAAAATTAGAGCTGCTGGCCATGTAAGATTAGCTTTTATCAGGAGGAAATACATGCCCTGGTGAAGTGTCATTACATGTCATTAGAGCTGATCCAGAGGAACCYCCTTTTCTTTTTTTCCAACAACGCTTCTTCCCTGCTGGACTGAACACTGGAAGTGGTGGCTCAGGGGCCACAGGATGGAACAACACCCACACAGCCAGGGAAGATGGGGATGTGGCCCCAAACCACTCAGGGCAACTCAGCTGTAAATGTCAGCCCTAAGTCCCCACAAACMCAGCATGCCATTTKTAAGGATCCTCTGTTTGTAATATGYTGTTCYTAACTTTCATTTCCTACACATCCTCTCCTTTTTTCAAGAGCCATCCAGTGCCTTCCCTTASTGCCCTCGTTTCCAGGCTGCAAATGGTTCCACCAATACATATTCCAGARAGGGATAGATTTGAAATCATGTACACTCAGAGGTGAGTGTCTGCCTGAAAGGGATGTATCTGCATCTTATCAGCAGCTGATAAGCTGCAGGTAATCGAGATATCAAACCCAAATARAGTCTAACCTACTGAAAGGCATTTCAAAGGCATCATTATGTGCCACTGCTAAACCAGAAAARCTCTCTCCCTGCTAAATACAAATTTATCTTGCATAAAAGACAGGCATTAGGACACCTCTGATGGAGTCAATTATAGCAAATGGAGGTTGTGGTAAGTGTGCATGAACAGAATCCTGCTGGGACATGGGACCACAAGCAGGTAATTATTCTGGGTCTGAGTACATTTCTGAGAGGTCAGTTTTAAATAGGGCATCTTTAAAAAATTAATCCTGATTTTGGCATCTCTTTGAAGTGTCTCRATGCTTGGCTTGACTGCCTGCCAAATAAACAAAGGGAAAAAGAGAAGCCAAACTGGAAGTGGGTTACAAGATACATTATCTTTTATTTCCCTACAGTTCTCTTTGATTACAGTACTTTTTGAAGGTAAGGGATGCACTGTCCTGAAACACACCWATCTCTCACTGAAGGATCACTAAAGCCTAACCTAACCCTAACTCTAGCCTAAGTTTCAGCTTGATGCACCTTGACAACTTCAAATCTTTGTGAGGGCCTTGAGTGCACCAGTACCAGATCCCAAAGCACCTACATGAGCATTCAGAGCCTTAAAGTGAAAGCAAAAAGTCTGTTTTAGGCCAAGAAAGGTTGCTTGAGGACATTTTATCACCAAATCTCAACATTCACAGAAAATATTCACTTTCATTTCTGTCCTGAAAGATGTACAAGGAAACTCTTCTTCTGATAGTTAAATATTTTCTGCCAACAGAAAAGATTGATATAAAGTAAAGCTAACAACACTGAGCTTGATTTTCTGATAATGGGACAGTGTTCTACAATGGCTGAGAAAAAAATTAAATATTGAATCTATGACACCTGTAGCCAAACTTTTTCACTTTTGTTAAATAAACAGCAATTACATCACTTCCTCATTTTTGTGGTTTTTGATAGCAAATGGTGTCTAGTACAATATATAATAACCATGAACAAATGGAAGCTGCAACTTGAGGCAAGTAGCAGATCATAAGAGGACTGATGTTCTGGAACAGCCTAAAATGAGAATAATGGAACTAAGAAGCCTGACTGGCCTAAAGACTGAGTTTGAGTAAAATCAGGCTGCAATGAAGTATTATTTGCCAGTGCTGCACATYAGCATTACCATGCACTCACAGTTTTCCTCCTGCTGAAAATTTGCTGAGTTTAGGAGCTGATTTCTCTCTTGCTTTGGAATAAACAAGATCAGTGGATAAGGAGAATTCAATCTATTTCAACAGTACAGAATGACTTAAGAGAAGTGAAATGAAAAAAATACAAAYAGGATGCATTTGTTCTTCAGAAGTTGCAAATCACTGTTTATCACTGCTAAAAATCAGTCCTCTAATCAGGCATTATTTTCTCTATGGTTTTGTAGAAATTAGTTAAGCAACTTTATGTAGAAATTCCTGCAGAAACCACAGAACCCACCATCAGAGTCTTTGCCACAGAGCTTCCAAACCCTGCATGCAGCTGATGAGAGAATGATGTATWCCCCAAGGAGATGTAAAAATTCCTTGGAAATCCACCAGTACTTTTTCTGTGGTGCCTCAGAACGAGGACTTACATTTATACTTAGAAGAGTGATGATGCATTGAACAAAATTGATATAACTGTATTTTAAAATGTCATTTGCTGGCAGCAACTGGTATGAAATATTCTTTGTTAAATTTCAAATAATGTAGCTGCTGGTAACAAATGTAAGCATGTTGTTCTTTGAATGATTTATGCTACACTTGCTTTYCAAGTGAAAGAAACATATGCTTGTGTGTATAATTTGGAGGAAACTATCTGTCTTTTAAGGATGTCTCAGTCTGAAACACTCAAATCCAAAGCAGATGTGCTACTATTTTGAAGAACTTGAGGGWAGTGAATTAATAAAATTATTTCCAAATGGCTCACAGCTGATGTTCTGATGGCTTCATAGGGCTTTTTATTTAGAAATCATGTAAAACATCCTCTTCCTAAGGAGGAATCCCAATCCTAAACAAAGCAGTGTCCAGTGCCTAATGCAGGAAACTGGCTTGACCTTGATCCTCMCTGGGTTTATCACCCTAAATAACTCCATGCCAAGTCACATGAGACCATTACCACAGGTCATTATCACAGGAGTTAATGAGGGATAAAAAGATTATGTCATAATCCATAATGCATCTTTAAAGAAATGCCTAAAGTTATCATTATTACCTTCAGTGGCAGGTCCACAAACAAAATTAACACTTCTTTTAAGTCCCAGTCAAGGTAATTTCCCTGTTAATGATCTCATCAACACATTTCTAAGCTCTATTGCCTGGGTAATAAGTTAGTGGGGGAATATTGCATATTAACTATTATCCCAAGGAATTCCACTTATTTTTGTACTATATTCAAAAAGTGTTCTTGGCTAATATTTCAACCATACATGAGTGGTTCTTATCTGTCATGATCAAAAATGTGGATTCATACATTTCTTGGATCTAAAAAATGTTACCAGTCCTACTGTTTATAATAAAGATAAAATAATGTATAAAATATTAAGTTTCTGTCATCTTTGATAAATGATTCAGAATCTAATACTTTGCACAGCTTCCTGAGATCACAGTAGACTTTTATTCTTCTGGAACTAAATATTCTTGCCCTACTTAGCACCACAAGTGCAGACCAAGCAAGATCTGCCAGCAAGGGACAGGGAGTGGAGCTGCATCCTCACCACAAGACTTGCTGGAGGTTGGAGAGCTCTGCACTGAGCTCMCAGAACAGCTGTGACAGGGCTTTTACAGTCAGCAGAACAACTGCTGTCAAATGGGCTCAAACATCCAGGAAGGACACAAATTGAAATAAATGTCATTTTGCATAAAAAAACCCCAAACCAACAAGACCATGCACATTTGTGGGAAGCATGAAGAATGTAATTTCCTGGACACAGTCTTGTSTTCAGGACAACTGATGCTGGGTTAAATGACAATATAATAATATTTACTGGATCACAAACATAATGGGCCTGATGTATTGTACAGAGAGAATTCTGCAGGTACRCAAATCAACCTGATTAAAAAGATGAAAGAAGATTCATGAGAAGTACATAGAGGAAAAATAAAMTAATATATGTAAAACCAGGTTTCCCTTCATATCAAGGAAGTGAGAAATCTGTTTTCAAGCCATGACATAATCCCTGATTACAGAGGTTTTCTGCTTTTGCAGGTGTAATGAAAAGATTTTCATGTTCTCTGTTTAAATAAGCTTTAAAGTCTGCCATAATTACAGCTCTGCAGATGGCTAATTCAGKAGTATTTATGCAGCAAATGCTCTTTAAATAGTAAAAATTTACAAGACAACAAATACAGTCATTAATTCGTGGCCATTACAGGTATCAGTGATTCCAAAGGRAAAAACATCTCAATTGCCACTCAGATGGATCAGGTGTTCTGAGTGTGGCTATCACTCACTTTATTGCATCTCCTCAGGATTAAGAAAGGGCATAATTCAGAATCATTATCAGTGATGAGAAAAATAATAACCATAGCAGGAATCTGTAAGAGCATTATCAGCCTAGTAAATGCTGCTGGTGTGTGCCAGGATAAATGTGCTGCTCCATCCTTACAATTGCAAAAACCACAATCACACTGCTCAAGCACTGCAAAGTTCAAAGGAATAAGGCAGAAGAAAATGGGGAGGAAATCTGGGTGTAAAAAATACATTTGGACAAATGCTTATCAGAGAGAAGGGAGCTGAACAACAACTGCAGAACTGAGAAACACCAGGGAAGGATTAGGCAGGGAAACAAGYAATGCCACTGTTCAGAACTCCATTTATAAGCTGTGAAAAAAATCCTAGAAGAAAAGGAGCTGCAAATTTTGAAAGATGCAGAATATGGAGGTCAAAAGTCAGGTCTGAGGAACACTATTCTACAACCAGCACACAATAGTTTCCTTCTCCAACATAATTCTAGCATTGTATTTACAAATTGCACATGGCAGATAAGWGAAATAGAACATTATCTGCTGCTTCCAGTGAAACAGGAATTATTTCAGTATTTCCCCCACCAAGGATCATCGACACCGTATCAAATCACTCTGCTCCACATAACACAAAGCAGAACAACAAAAACACTCCATGCAYTTGGTTCAGGTCAGTCAAAAAAACATCTCAAATATTACTACAAAGGAGACAGGAATGTTTTCTACTTGAAGTCATAAATGAAAAATTCGAAATGAYAAAAACAGATCTCCAGAGTTTATACAATGAGACAGAACCACTGTCTTCAGTAGGAACCCTGGGTCAGGGTTTTGTTTGATTTTGCAGGTGACATTGCACTCCATGTTTACCCACGTTACTGTTTAAGATTAGCAGGATATTTGCATCTTTAAAGCTTGTCCTCTGYAAATCCAATGAGCAGCTTGTTTACACACGGAGATATAATAAAGTCTTTAATTCTCCTACTTAACATATCTCTAGCAACTCAACTCTCAGGGCATGTGTGTTTTGAAACCTGAGAATCTGCTGCAGTTTACCAGCAAAGCAGAAATAAGCCCTGCAGAGGATACACATTGAATATACACACGTCAGGAATGTACATAACAAATCCCAATCTGAAAGGAAAATATTTGTTCTGGTGAACAACACACACTTGAGTGGCACGAGTTCAGCAGTGATGCAAGTTGCCTTTTTTGGATGGTACTAAAAACCCCTTTTGATGGTTCTTTCATTTCATGATGTCAGATCCAGGGTGCACAATTTCTCTTTGCTTACTGCCTGTGTTTTGTTCAGTGCATTAAAATGCAGCCATTTGCTGTAATTCTTTAGCCCAATGAAGTGTTAATGTCACACTTGGATATCTGTGATGAAAAGAAGCAAAATGAAGAAGTTAAACTGGTACAAATGAGCAATAAAAACTGCTGGAGGTCTTTGCTGAAGACACAGATTGCTTTCAAAATCCTTGCTTTTCACCTACTTATTACTCAATTCACTCAATTACATCTATTAGACAAAGCACAACCACCCCTGTAACAATTCCATGAATAGTGGTGGCAGATGCATACAGCCTTAATGGACAAGATAAACTTGGCATGCTAAAATAAAACTTTCAAAAGAAAGATTTTACACAAGTTGATTTTTTTTATAAAACTGCTAAATGAACAGTCAGAACACAACTGATCCTTAGGCAGGGATCCATTAAGAAAAAAACGCAGCTAACTGGAGCAGAAATGACAGCCTGAGCCCTCTGTTTGGCTTTAATTTTAAATAAAGACATAAAAGAATACACAAAGTGTGATTTTAATGACTCTTTCAGGTTTGAAAATTTTGGGGGAGCATCCCAGGGGATTCTAGGAAATCCTGCACGCTTGCTACTGGATCCATCCAGTATCATCAGCACCCATCACAGCTGAAAATCAGAGCTGGACCTGAAGGAATGTGACACTTCCACTGAGACTGCAGATCTGCCTGCACCAAGTGTTCCATGCCTCCTACTCCATGAAGTTTGCTTTATTATTTCATTTCTTTCCAATATTATTGTGCATTGAAGAGCTCTGCCTCTCAGCACAGGGAGAGGCTCTCTGTGAGCACCTGAGGAGTGCACACACACACCTGACAGATGGATCAGCAAATACAAGAAGCACAAATACAAGGAACAGGGAGAATCCTCTCACTGAGCCTGGGCAAACACAAGATTTGAACTCAGCATTTATGAACACCAGGAAGATCCATGCTGTCCTGCCTTCCCTGATATTGGTGTCAGTGTTTTGGAGGGTATTCCTGTACAGGGAAAAGCATGCAAAAGCATGACATGATCAGTATTTATGGAATCTTTTTATGGCTCTGGTGAGGGTGACCATCTCATGGAGAGGACAATGTGCTTGAAATCTTTTTTTCCCCCCTGTACAGTGCCAAAAGTAATAAAGCCTCTGTTCTTACATTAACCTTGTAGATGCCACTGCTGTGTAATCTATGATTATTACCTTTAGTAGCAAAATATGATCATCAGGAAACACACAGAAATGTTCACAATTACACACTGCAAGAGTGGAAAGCAAGAAATGGCTAAAGGWAAGAGACAAATTGATTTCTACTTATTATTCCATTAAAATAATGACAAATTATAAATACAAATAATTACCAGTATTATGATTACGCTAGAAGAAACAAAGAGAGATAAATGAAAAATACCAACACAATCCTCTTTTATTCCTACGCATTCATTCTGGAAATAGAAAATCTACCCAGGGTTACCACTGGGGAATCWAAGAAATATTTCAGGTACAATAAAACTCAGCAATTTTCTCCTAACCSCAAATCAAGTCCCAGGGTAACTTTTGCAAAGCAGGATATTCCTCAACCTATTATTTTTCATTCTGCCCAAATTTCTGGATCAGACTAAAATACCCCGAGATTAAAGCTGTACTTGTGTATTTCCAGCTCAGTTGGAAGTAGAGATCATGGGGAACACGTGCTGTTGTCAAATTTGCAGTTCAGTGTCAGGAAGTTCAGGTAARAGGGATGAGCATCAAAACTACAGCATTTACTGTATTGAACAACCTGCCAATGTCAATCATGATTCCTTAAATTTAGCCAAATATCCTAATCCAATTATTTAAAAGATCAGTAATTTGAATTCTGCTAGTAAGTATGTTTRTATTGCTTCTCATTATATAATGTATTAATTATGTCATTGACTGGAATAAGGCTTTTTCTGGTTTTTTTTTGAAAAACCTATATACGCTAAGAGATTATAGCCATGGGAATGTGTGCAGAAAGTATTAAAAACTTGATATATGTAAGATGTATCAGTTCCCCTGTATTGAGAAACACAGGAAGGTTGCAACACTCCTGCAATAAAGAAAAAAACCCCACCTTTCTTTTTATTTCAAGTTCTAGGACAGAAAACATAGTATAGAACCAGAGAGCTGTGAATTAGGACAAACACAAGGCTAAAAATGATGCCTAAAACTTCAGCAAATTTGTCAAGAGCTTTGATTGAGGTTGAGAATATGAGTCCAAATGGGTACACAGGAAGCAATCATTTTTTCATGAAGAATACGTCCTTTACTGTGCACACAAATTCTTCCTTCAGAAGGCTGTAAATTACAGTATTTATGGAATCTTAATGATCTAAACACAGTTGGAGCCTGAAGGTCAAGGCTGCAAACTGCATCCTAAATTTCTGTTTACAGATGAAGCACAGTATTTATTGCTGTACTGCTTGTGCTGCTATAGYTAAAGGGCTGCCAGCATTTCCATTATAAACCACTATTTCAGGGCTTTATAACTTGCCTATCAATCTTCTGACTGGGATGAAACATGGCACACAAGGTCCTGGCTGTGAGACTGARTTTTTTTTGTTTGTTTTCTTTATCAAATGACAAAAAGAATAAGSTTGAAGTTTTACAAGCAGAAAAGAAAGTGTATCAGGTTTTTCAAATATTTCTAGTGTTCTTGGGACACAATTATGGCTTCAGAATGCAAAGCACATTCACATRATTTCATCAACTAATAGAAGGACTTTCAATCCCTAAAAAAATGAAAAATAATCTAAGCAAGACTTAYAGTTAGATGCTTTTTCTTTTTTTCATTAAGCAAAATTACTTCAGATTTTAAATGTCAGCAAAGGACATCAGCAATTTAACAGTGTCCTTGATTCTGTTTATCTGTGTAGATTTACCATTAAAGGTAACAATTACACACCTTGGCACTGTACAAAGGTTGCATTCTTTTTAAATGAGCATCTAAATGATGCTACACAAGGTGTCCTTTCCTTTTGTAWATTCCAGATGAWGTCAGGTAAAATTATTCAGAGTAAAGTCAAAGCCAATGTTTTCTCCTAGACTTTGAAATCCTGTACTCYTAAATCTTGTACCAAATTTAATTAAATTGGAGGGCAACAAGTACAACATTTTCACTTCCACAGTGTCTACACTGCCAGTGTGAAAGTACTTTTGCTCTGTACTAAATACTGTGGAGAGCAGATGAAAAATATGTTACATTATGTTTGCATATCTAGTAATTACATTTTGGTAAAYAACAAACAATAATGCAAGCACTGCAAGAATTAAAATATTAGAAGACCTMAAAAMCCCTCTCATTATAATCTTAASTTTTGATATAATTTATTTTTACAAACAAAGAACTGGGCCAGATTCAACAATGTTGAATGTTGCTGTTGCAATGCAACACATACATATTATATTGTTATTAAACAGTTTTATGGCTCCTTTGCAACACCACACCAGTTCAGACAAGGCAGACAGCACTGCTAAACCTGGAATATCAGACTTTTTCTAATCCCATTTTGGCTTATTTCTTTATGCTATAAATCCAGCCACATTAGGAAGGAAGCAAATTAGCCCCTCCCCAAATGTAATCATTCTATTTTTTTTTTCATCACAGCTGTAGGGCTTTTATTCACTGACACTATTGAGTTACCCATAACTACCTTGCTTTTTTTTGCCCCTTTGCTTTTGTTAAAGGACAACTGCATTTGTTTTATACCAGCACTAATAACTGGAAGAATCCCTCCTGTGGCTGGAGCTTTCTGCTCTCCTTCCCCACCTCTGCCATGTGTCTGTTTGATGTCCACTCACATCTTCACTTGTGTGRGACATTGGATAATTTTTCCCATCAACTGAAATCAAAGCAGAGTTTTGCTACTTCAGTTGGKTCTGGTGAGAGACAGAGACCTGCAGACTTCTTCCTTAGAAAGTAAAAGATGGGATCACTATGACATCTTAAAACCAACCTGGGTAGTGCAGCTGAATACRCACCAGAGCAGAATTCCAAGCAGAGAGAAGATGTTGTAACAGTGACTGACTCAGGCCTCCTCATTAACTGAAATGTTCTGCCTTCAACTCACTGAAATGCATCCAAGAACGCTGCTATGTAATTAAATATGTTAAATAATGCTACAGAGTATCTTGTGTAATTCTGGATCTTCAATGAACTGTACAAAGTTTAAAATAAAATATAGGTGGAGCTTGTCAAGCAGTATTARACTTCAAAATATTTTCTTCTTCTTCTGAAAGCTTCCTGTACCATCTGACACGTGTTTCTGCCACGCTGCCTGGGCTGCCATCACACTTTRTATCTTGTTAGCAGCAATGTCATGRCAGARATGCTACACTRYTGCATTCTAATGACSCCTTGCATKGTAATGAATTAGTGTTTYCTGCAGAAAGGATGTGATAGGGGAAAAAAAGGTTTAATTTTGGATACTCACTGAGGTTTTCTTCTTAAAGACAGTTCTGCAAACCAGCGACAATTCTGCAAAGCTGTGGTGAACACCACCTTTGCTCAGCTACAGAACGTGTGGAACACCGTGCACCCTACCTGTAAAGTCCTGGAGGAGCCTGAGGAAGCAGGAAGCTTTTCTCCAGCCCTTGCAGCACATCATTGAGCATCCTGACCCTGACAGGGGCTCTCTCCYGGGGGTCGTTGGCCGGGCGCATCTCGTCCGACTGGAACAGCTCCGCCGTGTCCCTCAGACGTGCTGCCACTGCCAGCAGCTCRGGGCTGCCTGCTTCATCACCTGCCAACAGGGACAGCGAGACAGTCACCACTGATTCACAGACCACTTCTTACTCTTGSTTCCAAGTCAAAATTAATAGTCCAATTAAAACCTGAGCCTCTTTTTTTTCCCCTGCGAGCAGCACGGAGCGGGTCAAGGGAAGCCATAGATCATTCCATGTAACCTCTGATCTGTTCCTCAAAGATCAATTTGGGCTCTGGTGCTTTAAGATCTAATAAGCTGTGAGGAATGATTTTTGGGGTACAGCTTGAAATCTAGCTYTGGAAAAACAGGCATGCAGGAAGCAATGGTTATAAATCAAGAACTACAACGTTTCCTTCTGAGACTGAATTTATTCAATGCCATTTGATGCTGTTGCTCTTGAGTCTGAAAGCCTGTGCCTGGAYTCCATAATGACTGCTCTATAGAATATTGTAAAATGCAGAGTTTAATTGAATTTGATCCAACATTTAAGAATCATAGAGGTTAACAGCAATTGTGGAGGGTATGTGAAATTGCTCCTSTTAATCACTTGAGTCATATGCCAATGAGACAACTTTAATTGATATCCTAATGCATATCCTAACCCAGTCAATATTTTCAAAACTTTTTAAACTTGGAGTGTTAACTGTTGCTTTGCTAGCAATGCCAGTCAGACAGCAARAGAATAAAAGCCTGCAGCACCTAGGAGCACACCACAGTTTGAGTATTTCCCTGTTCATAGTCTATAAAGAGAAATGTGAATTGGAGCACTGTGAATGTGCAGCCTCCTCCCACCTGCAGTGCAGGTGAAAAGTGTGGCCTCCTTTCCCAGTGTGTGCATGGACTGCCTTCATCTCTACATGGAGAGAGAAAGCAGAGGCTGAACCAGATAGAAAGTCAAAAGCAGTATCAGTCAGCACAAACATTTCCAGGATGCAGAAATATTTTAAGGCCGCCAAGATTCACTTTGCCTATTGACAAGAAATCCAACTATCCTTAGATCTTTCAAATAATGCCTTAATCAACATAAACCATGCAGCTCTAGGAGCTGTCTCACCTCTGCATGAATGTGTAAACCTCAGGGAGTTCTGTGCCTTAGAGACTGAGATAATTAAGCCAAGAAAGTGGTTCAGAACTCAATTTCAAWGAATTTTCAACTTCCTTGTCTAAGATACACACAGAAAAATCMCAAATGGTAACTGGGGAACACTGCCATGGTTTAACCTCAGCTGGCAAGGAAGCATCATGCAGCTGTTCACTCACACCCACTGGCTTCCCTGGAGGAATGGGGAGAAGAATCAAAAAGTTAAAASCAATGGGTTGAGATAAGATCAGTTAATAACTGATATATAATGATGATGATGATGATAACAACAATAGTAATAATGCAGCATGAAAAAGGGGGAAAAGCAAAAGAGAGACTTAAAAACGAAGACAGAGAAGTGGTTAACAACCTTATTGGGCTGATCATGCTCAGCCTGGCCCCAGCAGCCATCGGCCTCCTTGGCCACCTCAGTTTAAACTGAGCAYGATGTTCCCTGGTRTGAAATACCCCTTTGGTCAGYCCAGGTCACTGYCCTGGCCATGCTCCCTCCCAGCTTCCTGTAACTCCTCTCTGGCAAAACATGGGAAACTGGAAAGTCCTCGGGGTAAGCACCACTCAGCAACAMCTGAAACATCAGTGAGTTACCAACCTGCATCTCATCCYGAAGCCAAAACACAGTACCTGCTRYTAGGAAGMAAATTAACTCTATTCTAATTAAAATCAGGACAAACACCAACCCATTTCTCAAATTATTCATGGTTGGAGACTGAAAGGTGAATATATAATAGGAATGGGAAGGCAAACAGTTATAACTAAGAAATCCAAGGAAATKCCTGAATATAACATATTCTCCCTCACATGGAAGAAGAGATTTGCTGTTGGATACATTCCAGCAAGGAAAAAGGAGTTCATAGATTCCATATACTCGAGTCAGCTGGCTAGCACATTCCAATCTTGCAAAACATGAAATGATCCAGAATACATKGAGAGRCAAGATCCTGGTRTGAGAGAAACTGTCAGACTTCCTCRAGATGAATTTCAACAATGAACAGAAGCTTCCTGGGGGAACAGGAGTGAGAGAAGATGGTTTATGTCTGCCCTGGTTTGGGACAAGGYTCCTTTGCTAATGACACTTGACCAACTCACCTTTCTTTAAGCAGAATGGATAACAGGCATGCTGGTATCTTGATATAAAGGGTTGGTATCTCTCTGAATCTGCAGTAATTGAAATTCTGATCAAGTTAGGTTGATGCCTCAGAAAAATATTCTTCGAGCATATAAGCTTGCTACATTTAAGATATTTGCAAAATATAATTATCTTTAATTTTCAAATCTCTGGCAAACAACCTGTGCAGCTGAAGAGCTTCCCATTCCCATGTATATAATGCAGGCAATGTGCACACCCTACCCTGGGACTTGTGTCCATATGGAAATGCTCAAATTCATTGTGTTAGAAAGAATCCTTTTGTTTCAGCMRAGCACTTTKTATTCCAAGTAACCTAAACTTTTATAGCTTTTATTCTGAATTTATATAAACAATTGCAAGTGTCAGTTTTGCCTTTTCAATAGGGAAAGTGAGATAAAGGGAAAATCCATCTTTCTGTATTTGGAAATGAAGCCAACCAGACCATCCTTTTAAACATCAAAATCATGTAAACGCTCTCACTTGTTCTCCACAGCCCCTAAACCAACTCTTCATTTTACACTCTAAACCACACTTGTTAGAAAACACACACCCAGGCCCTTTTTTAATGCTTCAGTACCAAACTTGCAAGGATGGGCAGTGTTACCTCAGGCAGCCAAGGACAGAACAGGCACCACAACACTGAGCTGCACCACCAAGGGAAACTGATTTATGCTTTTCTCAGGCTGAGAAGATGGGAATGGAAGGGCAAATGAYTCTTCAAGAAAACCCTGCATTAACTAATGATGTCTTAAGCACCTTGTGATGCTTTTACAGAGAAAATCAAGCACAAGTGTTACCTTGTTTAAAAAAAAACCAACAATGCCACATTATTTTGTATTATTTGTCCTTTTTTCTCCAGTGTGAATCATGATGAATCATCTAAGCTAGTTGTTTAGTTGCTATAAAAATAAAATTGCAAACCCAGGAAAATGACTCAAGAGCATGTGCACTCTTGATCAGGGAATTACACTGCTGAATTTCATTGCATTTGCTAAATGTAACTGGATCCTATTCAGAARCAAGTTACACCAAATAGATATATTTTTACACACACTGAATACAATAGCCTTTCCCTGTGTCACTGATTGCTCTTATGAAAAACACAGCTAGAGGTTTAACATTTTAAAATTGTGTTTGTGCCCTCTGTTATGAAAGTACTTGCCTATAAGTACTTATAGGAAAGGGAGCAGAGACAAATCAGCATTTTTAGGACATGATGCTTGATTACCACATATGTGAACACGTGTTTGCATGTAAGAGAGAAGGGAAATTGCTCCAGGTTTTGATTAGCATGCAAATTCTGAATCAGCTATGATGTGCTGCTGTATTCACTAGGAAAATCCTTCATGCTCTGCAAAATAGGATAAGCAGACCTGGTAGCAGAAAATCTGAATGGGAAAGCTTTGTAGGAAGCACCCTAAAGGGGCAGGAACACAAATCCACAGACATCCTTAGTGCAAAGAATACGTTGCCATCAGCTTCAATTTTGCTACCATGACTGCTGTAGTCCAAGCAGACTAAGCTGGTGTTGCTCCAAGTCTTTTTTTCAAAGAAGTCATGTTAAAGAGGAATGTTGTGACRTTTTMCTRTGTGCATGTCAMTACAGGARCCTGGAGAAGAGCAGGCTCCAGGGAGACCTTACTGTGCCCTTTCCATACTGAGAGGGGGCTCWATAGGAAAATTTGGGACAAACTTTTGAAATAGGACAATGCTCAATGGTTTTAAACCAAAAGRTTAGATTTAGACTAGTGTAAGGAGAAGATTTTGTGCAATGAGGATGGTGRRACACTGCCCAGGGAGGTGGTGGRTACCAACATTCAGYGCCAGGTTGGATGAGGCTCTGAGCATCTTGATCTGCTGGAAGATTTCCCTGCTCACTGCACTGGACTAGATGACCTTTAAAAGGTCCCTTCCAACCCAAMCAACTCTATGATTCYRTGAAGTTATCAATGACTTTGTACACAGCTGCAGAAACTAATGGCCTGCTAATACAGAATAGATGCTCATCCCTGCCCTTCAGAACTCAATGTTTGTCCATGGAAAATGTGTTTTTCCATGGCTGTTTTTTTAAAGGCTGAAGACAGGTACTAATACATAATAACCTTGAATAGATACTGAAGACAAGATGCCAGTGTCTCATGACARAARAGGTATTTCTGTCTTATATACAGATTTGTTCCATTTTTCACCTCTGCTGCAGTCAAGAATAAAGGGTGGGAACAGTAAAGAGGGAAATTTTCTGAACATCACAGACAGGAGGGGAGAGTAAYTCTGAAAAGCACCCAAAATGATGAGGGAAATACAGTCAAGCAGGTGAAATGATGCCAAGATGAAGAGCAGCAGATAGCTGTAGGCAATGAGCATGCAGCCATCAAGTAAATGAGAGAGATATGTTTCTTTATTGATTTTTTTCTGAGGACAGAATTTAGCCTGATGTTTTGAAATGGATGGGTAGAGACAGGGCTGTGGAAAGTCACACAGACTTGCCTGGGAATGACTTATTGTAAAGCARATTATTTTAAACTTCTGCTAGTGCTGCCTACTATTATCACCCCAAGTACTTCAGCTGCTGTAACATCTGTAAAACATCCATTCTGGGGAGAGGAAAGGGCCTAACTGAGAGGAAGCCACACACAGCTGACACTGCATCAGCCAAAGYGCTTTAAATCACGGCTCTTGCACTTCTGGAAAACCAGAAAACCTCATCCACCCTTCATTCGTCTTCATAAGGCTCTCCCTCTCAGCCAGTGCCTATCAGAGATGGCTACAATTTGCTCCAGCAGCCTGTGCTGACAGSCACAAGTGGGGATCTCACTTCCCTGCCTGGTGCTGCACAGCCACARCTCAGGGCTGGGGCACAGACACCAGTTCTGAAAGGTTTGCATGGCTGGCAATAATGAATGACATCAGCTTCAACAGTAGCCAAGTGAGGGACACCACCAACCTGGCTGACTTCAGYTTTGTAACCTGGGTGGCTGAACTTTGTATTGCTGGGACAGTCAGGTGCTTTTAATCCTAATGAGATTCTCCATCATCAGCCCCTGAAGCTTGCTGTAACATACATTTAGATTTTAAAGACAGGCTACAAGGAACACAGTGCTTAGAGCTTTCAGCAGAAAATACARATATGTTCTGCATAAAAATGCTTGTATGCATACAAAACACTTCTGTACAAATGGCTGTACGTTTTTACTTGCATATACATACAAAGCACTTCTACAGGAGTGCTTAAAAGCACTGTTGGTATCATTCACACACCAGATTTGACATCTTTTCTGCACAAGATAAATTGGATTTTCATAGGCTACAAGGCCTAGCATGTATTTGATTCAAGTTAAAATTCAAGTTTAAATGGGTCTTGAATGTATGGAAGGCACAAATCCCACACAAGCTACCACTGCAAGGTGTAGCTAAAGAGAATATTCTAAGCAGTCACTTATTCATGAATTTGTCTAAAATATCACATCTGTGAATAGACAGGCAACAGCCTGACTAGCCCTGGGGACCTGAATTTCAGTCTTGGAACCCCCATCTCCCATCATTTATGACCACAAGGTTTCCTGTTAAACACCAGCAGAGGCAGAAAAAGGAAATCTCTCCAGCCCCAACCCTTCCTTTCAGACAAACCCCAAAGCAGTGGTTTGTTTCCAAGAGTTCTGGGGTGTGCAAGGGGAGAGAACACATGTCACTGAACAGCCTCCWCCCCATCCTTCTGAGGAACAGGCCAGAGCCATAGGAACATGTTGGGGATGACACAACTCACCATCCACACTGTCCTGAACATCAGAAATGGTCTGTGAAGTGCTGAGTCATACCCCAGGGAATTTAGCAGAGCTAATTGCACAGACACCCACCACATTACAGAGTTAAATCCTTTAGAAATGTAAATAAATGCAGCATTAACAAGTATCAAGGTATACACAACCTTTTGTGAGTAAATCCAGGAGATTGCAAACAGTGACTCAAATATTTACACAAAATTTAACTTGGAGCATGGGAGAAAGCCCAACAGCCAATAAAACCTGTGTTCAAGGAATTGGCTGAACCAGATCCCAGAGGCACAAAATTAAGCCTAATGAACAAATATTTTACATGTCATGTAGATTTACCCTCACCTTTTCTGCATTTACAGTTTGCACTGACTTGGAGAAGGAAACAGCTTACTAAGACATTCCAACTTTAAACTGGAAACTTTGGAAAACACCAAATCTTTTGAAGAATGATTAAACCCATGAGCCACATAAAAAGGTACAACTTCTCATTTAAGTAACAGAAAAAGGACCATTGTCTTAATGTTTTCCAAAATGAAAACAAACTGTTCTTTTAAACAAGTCAGAGACAGACAAGACATGAAAGCCATGAGAAAAATCATTARACAAAACTCCAAAGTGAACAGCTGGGAGAAAATTTACCCTGCTGGCCCTACAGCCTAGGAAATAATTTTCTCTCCCCTGAAGTGGTAGAGATAAATGATCTAACTGAAGTTAGAGGGAAAAAAAAGCCAGTTTAAATCAACATTTCCTGTTACTCAAAATAAAGAAAGAGGAAGAACAACAGAATATATCTCACGTTCAGTTGAAGCAATACCAGCTGAGCCACACTTTTCATTTGATGATCATCCCCTGCTGTGTTTAGGCTGAACTAAACCAATGTTTATGTGGCACAACAGAGCTAAAATTACTTGTCTCTTTAGATGCTCACTGATTCCAGACCAATACTTGCCTACTGACTCCTACGTCTTCACAATGATGGATGGCAAAGATTAAAGCAAAGGTATCATACTTCTATGAGTATGTGTTACAGAAAAGTGGTGCTTTATAGTGTAGGGAGTGAATGAAATGCACGGGAAGCACCTCGAGATTGCAAAAAGTCTTTACATCTGTGATACAATCTCACARTCTGCTGAAGGATATGTGAAGTTTGGGTGTGATTTTACAGAACTTACTTCTCTATTTAACGTATCAACTTGAGAGTTTCATAGACCTATAAACAAAAACATTTTTCAAAGGCACAGGAAACTTGTATTGCTTAATTGACAAAGTAACACCAGAAGAAATCTAAAAACTTGATGGTTTTGTTTAGCAACAAAACCTGCATTTTATTCAGCATTATATAATGACCCTATTTAWCAAGTAAAATCACTGGCTATTATTCAAATATTGAAAATATGTATCAGGGATTAGATGATGCTTTTCCCCCCAGTATTAATGGAGATATAATTCCTCTACTGAGAATTACCTTTCAGACTGTTCTGGACTTGTAACGCGATGTCGAGGGCGTTGAACGGCAAAACCGGAKCAGTGGCAATTTGCAAAGTCACTTGTCCTGTCAGCTGAAAAACACAAAAAGACCCAAAACCCAGTTAAACTATTTCCAGCAGGTTTAATAGCCAGCACTTCTTTTGGAATAACGCATTTTCTTTTCATTGGATTTTCGGGAAAATGTGATTGAAACCCCATAAGCACATTATTTATGGAAAGGAATACGACCAGGGCCAGTGCCTTTCTRTACAAAATGTTCAGAGAACACCATTTATGACCACACACAAGAATTCTGTGCAGTGTGTCTTCTCTGGACATAGCGTGCTGCAGGATTCTCTGAAGGACCTTTCTGCTTTGTTTTCACATAAAATGCCTCAATAGTCTAAACATGGGAATGAAGGTTACAGTTTTACTCTGGTCTTAGCTCTCGGATTTTGAGAGTTTTCACAACTCAAATAAAGAACCACAGACATTAATGATCAGAAGACCAAGCCTAGGGCTAAATGCAAGCTGACCTGAAAACCCAGTGCCTTTAGAAGTGTTGTGTGACAGCTTGATGCACGCAGATGTACAACCCTTCCACTGCACAGGACACTGCTTTCTCTCAGCAACCCAGGGAAAGAAATTCCCCAAAGAGAACTCTCAGTCCCCTCAGGACTAGATGTCAGCACCTGTCACAAGAACTCAGTGGCATGAATGCTTCTTTTTTGAACAGTTCACAGATAAGGCAGGGGCTGAGTGGCCTGAGAGCTTTCTCCTGCTCACACAAGGTCAGTTCTGCAGCTCGAGGCTCAGACATGCTACAGGGGCTGTGTACAGAAAYACATCTTTCTGCTGAACTACACCTGGCTGTGATTAAACAGAGGATTTCAGTCTCCAGGCTGCCAAGTCCATCACTGTTCATGGGAGCTATAAAAACACACTGACAAAAACATGCAGGCAACTTTCATTCATCTTCTTCATATCTTGATATTGCAAAAAGGGAAGAAATACCTGCAAGGCTGTACTCTAAAATGGAATGATGGCTGCAGGTGACCGTGTTGATAAAAATGTGGACTGAATAGAATTGTATTGTACAATTCTTCCCAAGGTGTTGGGGGAGCAAGAATAATATCTATCCTTCAAAAGCAATATGATAGTTTCTGTGCCAAAAGTAGCATTTTAATTTTACAATAAAAAGTAGCAAAAGAAGACAACAAGGCTCYGTAATATTAAAAACAATAGCAGAGCAATTGGAAAGGAAAACCATCTCCCAGGAAAGTGGATGAAAGCAGGGTAATATCAGACATACAAGTTTCCCGGAGAAAGATTAATAGAACCTCACAACATTTCTCAGAAAGCAGAGCAGAAATGACCTGGCCACAGACTGAGGGAACATGCTGTGTATCAGACTGCAGCCCACATCTGAGCACAGATGGGCTGTGAAGCTGTGGACATTCACCTCTAGAGAAAACAATATCACAGAGGGCATGAAGAAAAAAAAAAACCTACCTTATAGAGAAAATATGGGGAGGAATAATGTTGTGTCAGGCYATTATCAGGAAAAAACAAAGAACTAAGAGTGAACTTAAAGATAAAAAATWCTATGTCTGGACAGCTGTGGTAAAATATTACACAGTAACTTCTTCTGAAGAAACCTCCCAGCTCCTCAGGCCATCACAGGCCATTACATTATCTATCAGTGATKACACACAAAAAGTGACTGGAAAGCACTAAAAACCATTGGTCTCAGAGATATGAGAGAGATATTCTAAATATTCAAATGCCACAGAAAATTATTCCATATTGGAACTCTTGTAACACTGCCCAGAACATGAGCACCCTGTGAGCTGCTRCAGGTAAGCAACTGTGACACTGAAATAACCTCCTAATAAAAAGCAGGTATCCTACATGGACCCCACACCCACTGAACCCCAGGACAGCACTACAGCACACAAAACACTTAAATTCTTCCTTGACAGCCCRTTTCTGCTAAAACTTTCACTAAATAGTAATAGAAATACACATYCATAGGTATTTAAGGAAGGGACATCAACAGTTATACCTTGCTGCTGATACTGTACAATCTGTGACCATAATGTTTGAGAACACAAAAGCAAGGGAAAAAATGCTTCTTTTGTGAAGCAGGAAAGTGGCATTTAAAGAGGACAATACCCCAGTAAGCAGCTTTCCTTTTTATCATTATCTCCTGCAGAATCTGGCTTCRTTTTTATAAACTCTTGCCTTATTTCTGTTTCTTCCAAGGAATTTTAGTTTGCTTTCGACTATAGCAGGCCAAATCTGTTTTCTTTTTCCTACTTAAATAAAGTGATATCATCCAAATCTTATGACTGACTGAAGCACTTTTAGAAATTTTATGGTCTCTGTCTACCACTGCAGACATGTGTGAGTTGGCAAACAGGTAGCAGTGGTGTTTATTAAATCACGTACTTCGTGGGCTAATCTGGAGGAAATCAATCATGTAAAGGAAAGCTCAGAGCATTGATTTGAACAGAGTAAGTAATAATGCTGCAGAAGCATATATCAAACCCACAGAAAGCAGCAAGACAGAAAAGGCTACTGATTTCTTATTTATAGTCTTATTTTTGGATATACCATTCCCCTGAGCACAACGCTGAATATACATGGAAAATAAAGACAAGCTTCGGCCCCCTTTTCCCAGGTGAAAAATGCATCAGACTGACTACTGAATTATTAAATGCAAGAATAATTTAGCAAAGAGTAAAGACAACAATTTTCTCATGAAGGGAAAAGCTAAAGCAGCCTGATTGGTTCTATTCCCCTACTGATGTGGTTAAAACACTAATGACAACTCCTCGAATAGCATTTATACATAATACACACACAATACACACAATAATTGATGTARCATTCACACAATTACCAAGTCTAAGAAAAGGTCTTAAGAGTTCAAATGCTAATTCATCCCATGATGCTCTTCTTACTTTAAAAAGAAAAAATAATGACTAACACTTCCACTGCTCTTGGCTGTGGCAAAGATGTTTTTCGGTAAATGATAATTTATTTGACAAACTTCCAATTGCTTTAAAAATAAGCACTAATACAAAATGTAACAATAATTGTAGAGTTATACTGTATTTGTTCTCTCTGAGGATGGTTAGGCCCTGGAAAGGGTTCCCAGAGAAGCTGTGGCTGCCCCATCCCTGGGAGTGCCCAAGGCCAGGCTGGATTTGTCCTGGGACAGTGCAAGGTGTCCCTGCCCATGGCAAAGCTCAAAGATGAGCCTTAAGGTCCCTTCCAACTCAAACCATCCTGTGATTCTATGCATACTGCAGAACAAATCTGAATATTTAAAATAGGTTTATACCAAAGTAACATTATTTCAAGGTCTTTTACCTTAAGGCATAAACATCTCTGTAGGAAGGAAATAACTGCTGTCCCTGCCTTTACTTCTGTCACTGCGTAGATCCCAACAGATMAAAAGAAAAACCACAAACATCAGAAAAATAGTGATGTTAAGGAGGATTCAGTATCATGTGATATTTCCAAATGATGTGGTAGGTTCTTCTTCAGAGTTTTACAAACTATTACTTCATGAACTATGTATTCTTGCAATTCCACCTATCTGTGAGCCTAATTTGACTATAAAAGCCAATTTTCAGGAACATCAGGTGGATCCACAACACTTTCTAAAGGTCTGTGACATAAAAAAAAAAAATACCTGGATGAAACACACACAGCATATTCCTCTATATAAACTATAAATATACTTTACCATTTTAGCTGTTTTACAATGCAAATAAAGAAATGAAATTAAGTGGAGTTCAGGGGGATTCCTCACAGGTTTGGCTGGGTTTCTTTGCATGCCACAGCTGTTTTCTCAGGGAGTTAAACTCAGTGCTCAAGACAACTTTCTTCCTCAAACATCCAAGCTGCCTACTAGCAACACAAAGCATGWCTACTGGCATACAAATTTAATTTTTTTAAAAAATATGAATACTTTAAAGGCCAGGCTAGATAAATGTGAAGGGCTGCACACTGCCTCTCTTACACAGAGTCAGGTTTGCTCTGGGGACATGCTGTTACTGAGCCTGCCTTGCAGGGACATGCCTGCAGAGCTGTCAGCTTTTGCTGACAAGGCAGGCACGGCCTCCCCTCCTCCATCCTGCCACAGCAAGATGAATCAACATTAAAACAAATTTAATGGCTATGAAGAGATGAAAATATGATGCGTGAGAGAGATCAATCTGCTAGARCAAACAGCAGCATGCAGTGTGCAGTGTCTGTAACACAGAAGTTTACACGCCAGTCTTGGGGGTGGTTTTTTTTGGGTGTTTTTTTGTTTAGTGGAATTTGAAACTGTGCCATATCCAGCCTGTGCTATGCAAACCTCAGYGGGTGGAAGTGCTGAGCCTTTAGGACATTTTTAGTTACATTAGGAGTGTTAAAAAATCTAAMCAGACATCTCTGATCTCTTCATATGCCAAGTGACAAACGATGYAACTTAAAAAATCAGGTAAACTGCCAATGTTTATCCTTCTGTAAGCACTGTCCTCAGCAGTGCCATACTCCAGTTTTACCTGCTGGAGAGAATTAGGCTCAGCTACTTGAAACCTGAGTTTTGCAGCAGCAACTCTTTGAATATCAAGCCCCATGCCTCTGCAACATTACTTCTGAAATTTTGTTCTGTGCATGTTAACAACACTTTACTGACATCTGTGCACTTCCAGAGGAGACCAGCACACAGGTGGCAGCTAACCCACCAAAACCATGACAAACCATGTGAGAGGAGAGCTCATGTAACGTGGTACTGTGGTAGATCTGTGCAGATTCTCAGCTCCAGACTCAACATCCCCCTGTCCCTARGGCTGCCTACTCCAGACCCAAACAATCCCTGGGACTGAGCAGCTCTGAGCCTCAATTTCCTTTAATAACAGCATTTTGGGTTTTTTTTAAGTCATGTTTGCCCTTACACCCAGCACCTCTCCTTTCATACATCACCCCTGGGGTTCATGGATGAGGAAAGAACTTGGCAAAATTCTGTGCTCTTTAGGGGGAATCAGTAAAACTGTGTTGGAAATAACACTTTTTTCCTCTTTTCCCTTCCTTAAGGTGAGTGGAAAGGTTTAACTTACATGACTGGCTGCTGCACTGTCTAATCTCAGGTTTGRAGGGATCTTTCTCATCAAGGGTCTCTCCTCCCACACACACTGATGAGCAAAGTGAYCTGCTGAGATCTTCTGACATGAAACCAATTATAAACAACAGCTTCACCCTCCACACCCATGTAAAAAAGGAATGAATATCTGCATATATTAACTTCCCCCCTCAGAACCACAGYATTRGTAATCTCAAATGTTAAAATAATCAGCCTTCCTCACCTTCTCCCCACATYCGAATTGAAGAAATAATTTTATTAATACAGGCAAATTTCATGAATATGCTTTCTTCTGGTTCCYACTCAACTTCCTTAAATGCCATCAGACTTCTTTAATTAAACATGAGAAAYTGAGTCTATTTAAATGAAATCTGTGATTCCCTGGCAATAACAATTTCAGCACCTAGTGTTACCAGATGAATGGCAGCAGTCGTGAGACTCATGATAAATTAATGAGCATTTTTAATAGTGGGATCTCAATTTACTGTGGAAAAATTTCCTGCAGAATCAGTCTACACAGCAGGGATTTTATATTCATCACCTTCCAAAAAAGTTAACTGATTTAACAAGAAAAATCACAGTTAACAAGAAAAATCAGAGGCAGGAACATGAGACAACAAGCAGTTCTTTGGGCCTCTGTCTTTCTGAAAACCACATTCCCATGATTAGGCAAAGAAACAGAAATCTGGCCATAAACACGTTCATTTTGCATTAAAGCTGTCAAACTTCCAAAACTCCAATTTCTTCAATGTTCAGTAATAGCATGTGTTTGTTGTWTGGGTTTTTGTTGGTTTTGTGTTTTTGGTTTTTTTCCCTTACTGAAATCTTCCTTGGCACCAGGGGATGTATTCACACCACAGATCAAATGATATTCTGGGGTATCAGACAGGAACATTTTAGGACAGTAGAGGGCTCTCTGAGAAAGGACTGTGSTGAGTCTGTGCTACAGAATGTGAACCAGAGCACAGTAAATCATAAGAAACACTTATTTCTGAACAAGGAAAGCGTGAGGTCTTGCAAACATCAAATACTTTATTTCAACGACCCACCCCCCTCCCCCATATAATTTAATATGGTTTTATTTACTCTTAGCACAGAAAATATTGATTAGGAAATAAAAGTGATTGTGAATAAAACATGGACTTTCCCTCCCTTCAGGTATCCTGTGCACAGCAAGCACAGGACTGTTTCTATTAGGCTGGCACACAGCACTAGGCAACCCCAAAATTACACATTAAAATAATCCAGAACTATGGTGGCTTGGGCTGGCTCTGAAATCTCTATTTACATGATCATCCACTATGCTTTCTACATAATTCATGATGAGGTTCTGAGGCACTGATAAATTAAGGTCAAAAGTATCCTCTTAAGTGATTAATTTGCTTAAAATCTAATTTGTTGGCCAATTTAGTAATATACAGCACTTAGAGCAGTGAAAGTACATTCTGTATGGATTTCAGTCACAGCTGGGAGTGATTGATCATCCATCCCACCACTTTCAGCTTCTTGCACAAAAAAGAAACTCCTACTTATCTCTGCTTTGCTTTCTGTGCACACACAGGAATTACTGCTTTTCAGATTATATGTATAAGGATATGGAGATATAATTTTTGTGTACCTAAATGCATTTATGTGAATTTTCTAATATCATGGTGCAACTGACGGGGTTGCCCCAGGAGTTGGACTTTGATGATCCCTGTAGATCCCTTCCAACTTGGGATTTTATACCATTATATTAAAAAAATTATTTTAAATTGCGTTAATTTATAGTGAGGAATGATTCCCTGTGCTCTGGGTTGTAACTCCTTGATATTATCCAGAGTTTCTTTCCACTCCTACCTTCTGTCCACATCATGCTGCTCCTCACACAKTCATTTTTGGCAATCCCATGCTCTTGTTACCTCAGGGGCAGAGAAGAGGGATGATTAACTCACTTCCAAGATCATGGCTTCATTGAGTTAGGCTTGGCACTGCCTACATGAACCTGTGCTCAACCCAGTTTGTTTGGAACCGAGGCAGAGCCACTTTCTGTCTGCACAGGGTTACTGCTCACACAGCAAGCCATGAAGGCAACTCTGGAACACATCAATGTAAGCAGAAATAATTTTGAGATCATTTTCTAATCATCTATTTCATATTTATGCATGCCAAATTCTCGTGGTACCTGCATGCAGGGACAATGCTGAATTAACTTCCAGAAGGGCCACTAGATTAAAACCTTAGGAAAAAGAGTTAGTCAGACTTTTCCCCAGTGTGCATGGCCATGAGCATGCAAAAGGATGTAGCAGAAGGATCTCTGCAATTCTTGAGCTCCAGCTGAGGAGGCCACACCATGACAACACAGATCTTTACATCTTTATAAACCCTCATGCTGGATTTCTTATAGAGAATTTAAAAACTTTGCTCCAGTGTTAATTCTTTTTTATCTCCAATGTTAAAGGCAGGTTGCTCTGGTTACCAGCTGCAGACTCTGAGGGTGACAAATCCTGAAAAGTTTGTTTTAAAGCAGAATGATTTGCACACAGCATTCCCACAAACSCAGACACCATCAGTGCACAGGAAATGACCTCTCAGGTTCCTTCATCCTCTGTCCCTTGTCAGGTGTGGAAGAGAGCAGTGCTGGATCCTTTTAAAAGAAGCAATGTTAGCTGCCTGAAGCTGGCTACAGGCAGTCCTGRGGATACAGATTYAGCTATTGTTCTGGCACAAAGAGAAATATATAATGAAATATGAAGCAAAATTCATCTYCATAGATCAGARTGAAAGAACTCCAATGACAATGATCACGTAGAGAAATTGCATCTTGGACAGATGTTAACTACCTTAAACCAAAGCTACACAGCTTGCTTTCCTTTATGTGCATGTGTAATAAAGACATGTGCAGGGTAAACCTGCAGCTAGCTATCAGTGCACATGGCTTAAGCACAAAAAATGCATTTTCTTCTTGTTATAAAGGGAAGTTTGAAGTAAGGAAAGTAAAAGTCCTCTCAGAATCAGTGCAGATTCCTGGGGACTGGTATGAAAACAYAAACCAGGCTGTGATGAAGAGCCAGGACACCACATCTCCCATGCTACCAGAAAACAGTTCCCTGTGYTTGCCCCCAGTTAATGAGTATCATTCCCTTTGCCTGCCTTGTGTGTGTGCTTAGGACACCAATCAGGATGTTGGCACACCCAGCCCTCCTTGCTCACAGGATAATCGAAGCACAAGATGATGGGACTCAAGGAGATAATTGATAATTTTGTTAACAGTTGCCAGACAGTTGGCTGGGCCCTGCTGGTCTTCTGGAGCCTTCCAAGGCAGACAGTAATGACTTACAGACAAAAAAACCAGCAGTGCAAGTCTGCATTTAATCACYCAGGTTCACAGGCACTCCACAGGAACAGATCAGCCCAGAAAACTGCATGCTGCCTTACAGCCCTAATTAATCAGRATATCTCCTCACAYGCTTCAMGATACATSCATGAACCARGAGTCTTCCTGGATTGGAAACAATSCCAGGATCACAYATTCAAGGACATCCAAGTACTTCCCAAGTTTCTATTTGATCTGTAAAGCCACTTCTTCTGCTGCATCTACAGGACTCGGTCTGAAACTTGTGGCATTGTTAAAAACTAGATAATAGTCATCAGAGGAGAGTAATAATAAAGAAATCTGCAATAGGAAGCTTCAACCACAGCCTTCAGTTTAGACCTTGATATCATCTTTTTAATCACTCTCCTTTTACAGAAATGGATTTGATTTAATTGAACTCCAAATAAAAAGTCTCTAATCATACTTCATCAGCATGCAATTATTATTCAAGGGAAACCATATGTACCATTAAGCACTCTTAATTAAAATAATGCATATAATCTGCTTCAGCACTGAACAGTCATTCTCCTTGATGTTCATTATTATTTTTCTTCCATTATTGTGACAATACTTTTTTTCCCCTACTTTTCCTCATCTATCTCAATTTCATTTATATACTTTTTCAACCTTAATGATCTGAGTATCAGGATACTAAGATGCATTAATATACCACCATCCTTAAATTTTGCATTGCATGACCTTCAAAATGAGTCAGACCTGACTATGGGGACTGTGAGATCAGCATGAAGAAATGCTATTAGAGGAGCCTCAAACTACACTCTGTTTAGACCAAATTTTATTTGAAATTATGTCTTTTAGGTGGCCATACTGAAAGAAGGATATATGCTAGGCTGCAGCCAGTCCTTAGACAGAACTTAGGGAGAACCAGGGACAATGAAAGAAAAGAAACTGAATTTAGGAGTTGAAACACCTGAAGGAAATCATCCACAATGGGTGCAGGAAATAGGTCCTTGAGGAACCTGTCAAACTTGGGACAGTCAATTCAAGAATAAGCATTCTGGAAAGAATAATAACATTACATATTGMARTCTCCCTATCCTCAAACTCAGAAAAGCTGAGATATTTAATAGTTAAACTTAGAAAAYATTGCTCTTTTCTCTCTTGCCGYCTCTTGAYGCAAAGGTACAACAAATTTTTCCTCTTAGGTCACTCYAATCAGTCAGGATTGGAGCMCTGACAGTTCATTAAACACGACAGRCTGGCCCTGAGGGAGAGGCACCAGTGAAGCACAGYGCTGAGGAGCCCAGGGAAGCTGAAAACACATCATGCTGAGCACAGAGCTCACAGAGGAGATCCAGCAACATCAAAAGGCACMTYCTGCCTCAGGGCAGGATTCACTGGGGCTACCCCCAAACACYAAKAYCTGCTGCAGCTTTCACAAAGAGGCTCCATTTCCTACTTAGGCAATTACTTCAGTTAGGGTTGGATTCTGCTCTTGGATCTACTAACATAGGATTTACCAAGCCAGAAAAGTATTTAAGCTTCTTACTAGTATCAGAATTCAAAAGCTGAATTTTTTTTTACCCACTGTTTTTCGTATCAGAACATTCAATCCTCAATGTAACTAAAATAAGAAGTAGTCAGTTGACTTACAGTAATAATTGGAAATTTAAACCTCAAAAGGAGATCTGCAATTAAACAGTATAACTTCACAAATAAAGGTGGGGTAGGGTTGCTTGTTTTATTTTAAAAAGAAAACATTAATTAAAGATGAATGTGCTTGGGCCTGAGAAACCTCCCCTCAGGCCTGGGGGAAATGCCAAGTCTGACAAACTCTTTGAGTGTTAGGAAATCCCAGGTCAGTTTGATGAACTTACTGAAGTATTTTATAATTAGCTGGCATGTTCCTGAGATTGCCTTTTTACCTGAAAAAGAACCCCCCTCATCTTTCTACACTGATTAAAGAAATAATAAATAATCTTTCCCATTACAGAGTGTTTATATAAAACAGACAAAGGCAACTCAGATGGCCCTTGATAATCATAAGGAACCCCTGTAAAGCCCAAAGTATCTGAAGGCAAAATTGAGATTTATTAGCACATCTGGGTCTATAATCATACACCTGTTACCAAAATCATTAAATCATGATGGCCATTTCATTCCACTGTATCTATAGGGGGGTTCTGTACTAAAGGGACAAAGGCAGAATGATCTGATGGAAACAGCAAATATTACACAGAGAAGCACATTTTAAAAGAATATAATCTTACAAYACTGCAGGAAATGTAACTACTTGCTATTCCAAATATAAGCACAACAAGGGTGAAGACCTGATCACTTAAGTGAAAGGTAAGATGAAAAGGAAGTAGTTGAGGAGTCTGGAGAATGAAAGGGATGGAGTCTGAARAAAGCAAGCTGTTTAGAAAAAAATCCAAGTTGGAATTTGCTGCACAACATCAACAGGAGCCTGGGCAATGTCTGAAAGAGAAGACAAGATTAAAAGCACAGCTGAGGAACATCATTTTGACTCCACTTTATCAATACTGGCCTCTCAAGACATTTGAAACAGGAAAACTGGAAATTACTCTAAATCTTGCAGTTTTTAAGCACTGCAGGTTGGGTCCTGCTGAGGGTCACAGTCCCCAGGGCTGTCCCAAGGGAGTCTGGAGGCATTGCTGTGTCTGCCCCTTCCCAAATGTTTACATTTTCCATTCTGAGAACAGCAGACACCAGACACAGTATTAGATTAGATTAGACCACTGTATTATGCTGATTTGTTAATATTTAYTTTACCTCCAGCAATTCTCTGCACAAAACCCCCATGTCCCTGGGACAGAGGTTAAACTGCACTGAAGACAGAGGTAATTTTCTGCTTGCTCTGCTTAAATAACAACTGACATTTGCAAAAGAAGGGGGGCACCAGTACCATCTGAGCTGAGGGGTTTATTTGTGCAGAATATTACCCAGTAGCCATTAGTGATTATTAATCTTCATTTACAGTAATAACCACATTTAACAAAAAAAAAAAAGAAGAATAGGCTACGCTGCAAGTCATGCAAAAGCCTTTTTAATTGTCAGTCCTGCTAGTCTAAAAAAGCCTTCACCCTATTCATTCAGTTATCATTCTGTAGCTTATAATTAAAGTGCTAATGTATATCAGAATCCTTTGATCTCAAAATAAAGGATTCTTTTACCAAAGAAATTAAGAAAGAGTAGTTACAGGAAATTCAAGTTTCCAAGCAAAAATTAAAAGAAACAACCAAAAGTGATGTGATTAAGGGAAAACTATTTCAATTGAACAAGRGAAGGAATGAAACTTTGTGAGRAGTCATTTTGGATTGTGGAACAGTTCATCAAATAAAGCAGCCCAAGACTTTTCTCTTTGTAGTTAAATACAACCTGGGAAGAAAGGAAGTGAGCATATTGTACCAGCACAAATGGACTAAATGTCCTCAAAGTTCTTTAGTTTAATCTAATGAGCAGAGATAATTCACAAACTGTGAAATCTAACTTCAATTAGCATGAGTTATCATAATGGTTCACAGTATCTCATGCATGGTGTTTTRTTCCCATTCTGAAATTCACATTTGAGGGGAAAGAAAGTCAGCAGGCATGTCCCAAAGTCTGTCTAGACTAATGCAAATAAAAAACTTACGTGTAGTCACCTGCACTACCTACAAGCATCATTCTAAACACTGAAATCAGCACAACTCTTACCACAGCCTTGTGTCTTACTGCTCAGTGTGACTGAAACTTGAAAAAAAAAACCCAAAAAAATCTAGAACTACTTCTGGGTTTTAGTCCACTAAAAAGAATCCTCTGGAATTGCTGGGGATGTTAACTGGAGTATGTGTTCCCCACCCCAGGTTAGCTGGCAGGTACTAGATAAAGTTTGTAATTAAAAGAGATAGAGGGAGCAAGATCCCACACTGCTTATCTGCCAGTGCCACCTGAAAATGGATGCTGAGCTTTGAAATAAACTTTCCAAAGCAACTGTTGGCTCAAAGACGTGTGTGGACACCAGGCAAGCTTGGTTCTCAGTTCTGGCACTGTCATCCCAGCCCTCATTATCTGCTCCTCAGGAAAAGTGATCTCATTTAACTCAAAAGGGTTAAAAAACCAAAAAAAGTCAGCAAAGCCTAATTACATCCCACTGCTATCAATCTGCATTCAGTTTCCATGAGCTCTATACATTTTCTAGACATATTACTGTGGTTGTTTAGCAGTGTAAAGGATATGTTTTGCATTTTTCTCTTCATTACTTCATTTGAATTAAAACCACTAAGCCTAGCAAGAAAAGCAACACAACTCAGTGGACTAAACCAACCAAGCTGGAAGTCAGAAAGAGCTTCTTTCTTAACATTAAAAAATCTTCTTATTAAAATCACATGGCTCAGGATCATCTCAAGTATTGCCTACATGGACACTAAAAGCAAGATTCCTAGGCTGCCTTTTGAGACACTTTGAAAACCAGTATTATTGGAACAGGCAGTAAATTTAAAGTTTTTAGTTGCTCATTCTCAAAGTCACACTTCAATAATTTTATTACCTACCTAATCATACAAGAATGGAAGCTTGAAAATCCACTCCAACTAAGGAAATTATGGTAAAAATAGTCCCAGAAACACAATTATGGATCAGAGGAGACTGCAGGGTTTTTCAACAGTATATATACTCCCCAATGAATTGTTCTGTTTTTCACAAAATTATACATCCAAAAATTAGAAGTTCATAGAACTTTGCTAATGAGTTGCTCAGCTTAAGTTCAAGTAGCTCTGAAATGCTCATACAGAGTGACAAGAACAAATGGGCACTGTATTTTTCTCTTCTTCTTCTAATTAAGAAAGATTTCAATGAATGAACAAGGCTCCAAGCAAAAAAAAAAACAATTTCCACATGTAAACACTAAACATTGGTTAGTTTCCCTCCAAAAAAGTTGTATGGCTTCACATGTTCAAATAAAACTCAAAAGTTGGCAAATCGCTTCATAACAAGGACATGTTTACTGTAGTTTCTATGAAAATTTAGGGAACTGTCCAAGCTGAGAATAGAAATTTTTAAAAAGTACTGTCTTCAACTCTTACMACCTTTGGAAATTCACTGTTTCCTTTGGCTCCTCATGAAAATAACAAGTGTCAGCCTGTAAATCAAATGACAATATATCTTTCTGTTTACCTTCCAATTTTTCATGACTGCTTTCATATTTCTCCTATGAGTGACAGACAAGACCTGTGTTCTGATGGAGAAAAAGCTGAGCTCTAAAGTAGAGTTCTCCTCAGGTTAATACCCTGCCAACAGCCTCCAACAGAAATGCACAGAGCACCTGAAAAAGACTGTGGACAAACATACCCCAAATAAAAAAAGAAAAAGCAAGCTTACACCTTAAACTGTTTACAGAGAAATTAAATTKACACCTTAAGCTGTTTACAAGGAAATGAAATTAAAACCATCTTTCCCAGTGTAGGGYTGTTTTGGAGGAGGATTCTCTATGTGTTGGGTCCCTTTGAAATTGCTGTTTAAAAATGAAGGTGAGACTGTCTGAGGGTCTGGAACACGACTTGCAAGACGTGATTAAGCAAGGTATTATGTATTTCAATCCTCTGAAAGCAATTCACACACCTTTAACTGATTACACCTGGCAATATGAAAGTAGGAAGAAATAAAGGGGAATAAGAATATGGAAAATGCTCATTAGCAGCTTCTTGAGAGYTCTGCTCACAAGGCACCCTTAGGCACCACCAAGGAGCCCAGCTCCTGGCCTGACAGTGGAGATGTTTGGCAGTGTCACAGAAGAGTTCTAGCCAGGATGAGATGCTGCAGGTAAGCAGATAAAAAAGACAGGCAGTACAAGTTATAATAGCTGRAGTGCTGTGTAGATTCCCCAAAGATGAGTTTGGAGATTCAGTCTCCAGTAATAAGCACAGTAATTCCAGTCTACTTCATGTGTGACAGTGAACTGCCTTTCCTGGTATGTTTAGGATGTGTATCCAGCCAATGATCTCTGCCAAGGTTTGTGTGTTGATGCTGTACAGCAGTGAGGACTGTGACAGTGTTGATTTGGCCAGTTACGTCCTTTCCTTAGAAAACCTCTGAGATGTTCCAGTAAAATCCCCTTTCTTAAATATGATAAAAGGCATGAGGACATAAATAGCTTTCAATGAGACACCAGGAAGTCATGACAAGGCTGTATTTTAAGGCAAAGGAGCAGTTTTTGTTGTTCCCACAGTATTCCCACAAGACCAGCTCTACTTCTATGATCTACATCAGTGGAGGAACTCAAGCAGAAATGTACAAAACTTGAAGGTCTTTAATTAAATGAAACATATTTCAGCAGCGTATGTTGTCATACTGCTACATGAAAGAATGGCACGACACAATTACGGGGGGAAAGAAAAGGAAGAGATCTTTATTAAAATCAGGGTTATTATATACAGGAAAGGGAAAAAGTTCTAATTGGGTGAGAAAATTCCCACCTCTACACACACACTGGCTAATACACATGCTTGTCAAGGAAATCCATCCCACTAAGAAGAATGTAAACATCCAAACTAGTTAGAAAACAACACCTGTTATTGACATGAAAAACCATAGGAAAACTGACTCCAAACTACCACTTATCAGAAGGCTTAAAAATCCAGGGTGACAATATGTCACAGCTTTTCTGAGTGTTACACCAAGGATGTATTCATTCTCCACTCATTCAATGCATGTTTTTTATTTCATATATGCTCACAATTRTCTTTAATTTAGATGTAAGCCTTAATAGTAACCAAGGCAAAGAAAGCACAAGCAGCAAAKAGAATCATCCTGTTTCCAACAGTGACACAATGAACACGATAGAGTATGAAGGAAGAGAATACAAGCCTTTAAAAAATGTTTCTTGCCAACACCTTAAAAAGAGCAAAAAACCCAAAACCCACCCAGCTGCATGCCCACTAGGTTTATTTAATAGTTTCTTACTGAGTAGCAAAATTATCCCTAACCCAGGACTAGGCTACAGGATAAAATGTCTCTGCAGAAGCAAGACAACTGAGAACCCAATTTACTGAAAAAGCACAAAATTCTTGCTATCATTTCTGCTTCTTTTTCTCTCCTCCAAAGGACAGAACAGAATAAAAGTACACAGCTGAACTATAAGTAGGGAAAAAAGTGAAGAAATTGAAGGTACTGATCAAACCCACACATTTCCTTTTTTTGTGCTCCTCACCAAGACTCTCACTTCCTTGTTTTGGTTTCTGATCCAATTTGGAATATATTGGGAAACAACTTCGTGCACTGTAATATTTTCTAAGAGCTTGCTATTTTAAATAGCAAGTATTGATCTCCTTTCTTAGAAGTCCACCAAGGAAAACCTACCAGCAATTTACTGTGCATAGRAACAGAAGATGAAAAGCAGATCATTAACAACAACAAATCATCTGTTTCTGGGCAGGCTGAATGCACAGGATATGAAATGGGACACAGATTTATACATCTTTGTTTTGGAACTAGAGCTCAGTTTTTAAGAACATGCCCACATAGCCACTGTCTCCTGTTACATAACCACAACACACCTACCCAAAGCTTGTCAGAATTCGGGTGCTCCTGCCAGTGTAAGAACTTGGATTTTTTTATTTAGGCAAGCAAGAAATTAATTTCTCTTGCCAGGACACGAGTGCTGAGTAARACCAAAGTCAAGGCCTCCCCATGCACAGGACACATCTGCCAGCAGGAATTTATGGGGCTGAAGGGCACCAGCCAACATCTTTATCACAGCCTTCACTCTCCTGCACGGTGGCCTGGGAAGATGGTGCCTGCAGAGGCACCAAGAGCAGAAAAACTGTTACTTAGAAGACAATTAGAAATAGTTCCATATTGACAAATAATTGGTTCTCCCCTCTCCTGTGAGATTTTACTGTGGAAAGAGATTTTCTTCCTGCAAGWGAAAGGGAACACAATGGAAGATTCCCAACCTCATGTGGAAAAAGGAAAAAAAAGAGATGASACAGGGGAGTTTTGATTAACTCGTATCCTCAACATTCAGCATTCAGTCCACTACATTACGCACAATATCTACTGAGTTACAAGCAAGGTTTTTTTATCTTTGTACTTTTTTGGAAGCCATGATACAATGTCATTACAGTTTTGGCACTTCAGCATAAAAAGAAATGTTTCATTCTCTTTGCCTCATTAGGATCTCATATGAGATCCTGTCAGCTGCAAGTTTGTTCAGTTTATCTCGAGAAAAAAGGAAGAAAAAAGCTTAAAATTTCCCTTAGATATGTCAATCAAGAGCAGTGCACTGGCTGGAACTCCAAGTTCAGAAGAATATTGTTCATGTCAGTAGAGACAGAATCTTTCTGTGGGCCCATTTTCTTTATCACTTTTAGAAAAGATGATATTTATGTAAAGGCCCAACCTTGCCTTGCAATTACCACAAAATCAAACTGTGCTGTATAGAGGGGTTCAGTCAATGCTTCCATCATGTATTTCTCATTWTGTGCTCTTTTCTTAGCTGAGAAGTACTTTTTCTAGGATCASAGTTTCACAAAAGATAAATAGTATTCAAATTTGAACTGGCCAGGGAGACCAGATATTCAGTCTTAAAGCATTTCTTGGAGATGTGAAAATTATTAATTCCAAAATTCTCGTGATTTAACTCAGGACATTCTGCAGGCTGTGTTCATTTAAATTCAGATTTAATCCTTCCTTTGCAGTCATGTAGTAAAGACACACTGCTGTTATTCGTGTTCTTTCATGCAGCTCTGTTTTTATTGTATTTGCAACAGTTGCTAAACAGCTCCTCATATCAGATCTTCGATTCCAACAGACACCTACCTTAATGTGYTCATATAATTTTATAATCTCTTATTCATTATCATGTTGCAATTTTTATATTACAATAGAGCTGGTAGGAATGGCAACTGTTAACACTGGAGACTGCATGAATTATTAGTTTTTATGCCAAGATAAAAGTATTGATTGAGGCAGAGCACTGCTGTARCATCACAGCTCTTTCTTCCAGAAGGAAGTTCCCACGAAGCAGCTGAAGAGGAATGCAGAAATTCCCAGCAACTTTGCAGCACTGTGTACTTTCACCTCATGCAATGTGGCCTCTGACATGGCAAACCAACTGCATTTCACTTTGCTGCCATTTTAAATAAAAGCTAGTGATGCAGCAGATATRCAAAATTATTTTCTCACTAAGAGTTCAACCCTTTTCCTTTGTATCATCTCCTTAGTGCTGGTGTTTGGAACAGGTGAATTTCTAGAGTCAATCATTAAAATATGTTCTGTGTGCTGGGTAACCAGATTATAAATCATGAGACTTCACAGAGCTCATGTGAAACTCATTTTCAAACCTTTCCAGGCTCGTGAATAGTGCTAGAGAAAAAGCCCAGCAGAAGGCATCCCCAGAGAACAGAATGGAACTGACAGTTTCAGCWGGAAAGGACCTGCAAGGATCATTCTGTGGGACTGCCTGGCCAACTCAAGGCTGACCAGGTTGCAGAATGTTGTTAAGGGCATTGTACAGATGTCTTTTAAACCCTGACASGCTTGGGGGAGCRAGCACTCCTCCTGTTYCAATGTCTGACCACCCTCYTGGTAAAGAAATGCTCTCCAATATCTGCTCTAAACCTCCTCTGGCACAGCCCAGCACCATTCCCACAGCTCCTGTCACTGGAGGTTCCCTTCAGCCTCTTTTTCTCACAGCAAGGCAACCCCAAAGCCCTCAGCTGCTCCTCCAGGACCTGTGTTCCAGCCCTCCCACCAGCTTTGCCCTCCTGGTGACAGTCCTTGTCCTGAACACCCACAATGGGAAAGCAAAAACCTTTAAATGCCTGCATAGCACAATCTCTTCTCTGTACCTGATCACCTGGCCATAGAAAATTATCATCTGGCAGTGCCATTCTAACCAAAACCATGCCCTCTTGAACACACAGCTTTCTGTTTAAAGACGTATTAATTAGTCTTTCATTTATTTGTGTAATTTCCTCAATTAGATAAACTGTGGTTATTTAACTACAGCTTGTGGCAAGTCACACAGTTTGCAAAAATTGAAAAGCACACAACAAAAAAAATACTGGAGTCTGAGTAACTAAACAGCAGACCAGGCTACAAGTCAAGCTGGACTAGATTTGTGTTTGGTGTAACTCTGAAGAGGAGTTTTCTTACACCACAGGAACTAGTTTAGGTACTGAGCATTACTAAAGCTGCATTATGAAACCAGTTTATCAGTGGTAAATAAAAACAGTGCCTCCCTAATAAAACTGGGAGCTGCTTTCACAGAGCTCAGTTTTCAATAACTCATCATAAAGATTGCCAGAACTAAAACAGGAAAGCATTTTTAGGAATTTCACTAAAGCATASACTTCCCTACATGCCAAGTAATGCATATCATTTAGGTTTTCAGCAAATATTGTCCAAATGGATTTACTAATSTGAAAGCATATTTACAAACCCCACAACAGATTTATACAAACCATAACAGATATGTAAATCTTACCAATAAAACCTAAATAAAGTTTTGATTAGTTTTTGATTTTCCCCATGCACTTTGCCAATATAAGCAATAGATTTATTTCTAAATCCCAGTTTTGGGGCTCAGATGTTAGCATTAGAATTTAAAATTACACACATAGCCCTTGCACATTAACTCTTAATCATGTTCTGTAAATTCCAGTCAGAACTTCTACAGTGAGTTCTTGAAGTCCAGATGTAATAATGAGTTTCRGAAAAGGCTCTGTAATCTGTTTCTCATGTTCTCCTTCAAAGTTCAAAATAAATCWTATTCCATCCACAAAGCTCCTCAGTTGCTGGGTTTCTTTTGTAAAAACAGTAATTTGTTATAATATGGCATGTTTAGCCACGATTCTTCTGCAATTTTACTGGAATAATACCAACAACAGATGCAGAAAGGACTATTTCAATTTAAGGCACGCATTTTAAGCAGATCTAGGAATCAACTCACCACACAGAACTGGCGTGCAAAGAGCTAACCCTCCTCAGGCTGGTTTTAACACCCTTTCAGTTCAGATCTCAGAGCCTCCCAGGAACTGTGCTGTCTCTGGAATAACCCCTGTGCCAGTTCCACAGGCACTCCTCACTGTCACCCTTCCACAGGCACCAAAGCTCGCGTGGCAAATCAGATCTGAGAGCTGGAAACAAAACAGAGCCTGCAGCAAAACCTTCAGCAAACCCAAAGGATGGCTCTTCTGTCAGCCAGAGCCCAGCCCTGCTCACTCCCTGGCAGCATCCACACTGGCCATGGGGGACTGGGAAACCACAGCCAGGCAAGGTTCAGTTGATGGAGATGCCTGATCATCTTCATTATTACATCAGCTCCAAAGCCTTTGGAAAATCCAGCTCTAACAGGTGTTACACCTTGGATTTCAGCTCAGAATTTGATGGGATATAGGTGACAGGGAGGGAAGAGGTAAGGAACCAGGAGTGATGTAGCAAAGACAGGTGGAAGAAAGTAGTTCCTGTTATTTTAATTATTTACTCTTCCTGAAATACCTATAAAAAGCAGGAAAAAAGTTGAGCTGACATCTTCAATTCCAAAAATGTTCCTCCATGGTAAGGTCAATAAATTATATTAAAAAAAAACAAGACATGTAACAGTGAAAGTTGCTGCATTTTCTTTGATTGCTTATATAAATTGTTTTACTCTAGCACTATTTATATAATTCCTCATATTACATACAGGCTTTCTATTAAAAACTCATTTGCCAAATCATCTCATGACAGAGCAGTACCCAAAAATGAAAGGRCACAGTGTGCTGAGCCCCAAGCTCTGCCCATGGAAGGGAATGTTCTCCTTATGTGAAGTGAAAACAGAGACAAGACAAAGGAACTYTTTCTCCATTTTGATTGAATCAATTTTGCTTTTTAATGACACTTAAAACTTCTGTAGCAGAGCACTTATTCCACTGAGTCCAATCAAGTTTTTCAGCTGCATAAATCCAAGTATTTAGCCTTTGGTCTGCAGAGTGCTCCTCTGCATCCTTTTAAGCCTTGGGACTGAATCCCTGTCTCAAGCACAGCACAGAGCTGGGGAATTACCAGCAGGATCCAGAATATGGTTTATAATTGAATTCCCAACAGGTCTGGCRTTCACAAAGCCAAAAATAGACATTTTATTCTGAAATATAAAGAGTTGGATCTGCAGCTGCTGCCTCTCAGTCTGTACCTGAAAATGCAAGAGTGCATCTGCACTTGCAGGCTCAAACACTTCATGAGCAGCTAAAAAAACTGACAAATAATTTTTATATGAGCCCTTCATGTCAGCCATTGGCTCCTGTACTGGGTGAAGCCAGAGTCAACTTCACTGAAGTAAACAGAACAAGGACTATAATAAAATTATTGATATATGCCACAATGCTGTTAAAAATAGATTCCTCAAAATGGTATCTCAAGTAAGGAGAGGAAATAAAAAAAATTTAAAATGATGCTATCTTCACTTCTGTGTTTTAAAGCTGTTATTAAAAGAAAAAGTAATACACCTCTTAGAATTATGATATGTTGCAAAAATCAGCTACTTTGAGAATACAGTGAATTTTTTGTTGTCTTGGGTGTTTTGCAAAGCTGTGATTAAAAGTCTGCCAGTTTGCCAGTCTACAACTGTCAGTACTCTCTTAATTAATTAAAAAAATGTTTTACATTTAATATATAAAAATATAGAAAATATCACTGAGTAGATATTCTTTAGTAATATCTTTTCCCCAGTATTTCAATTTCATGAAATCTGTGTATATACTCAGCTCAAATAAGCCAGTAGAAGAATAACTTTCCCAATTAACTGCTTTGAATAAATTTAAAAACCCAGTCAGATGCAAATGTGTTGTTATTTATTTGGCCATTTAGGACTTTSAACTGTTTTGTCACAAGAAAATAGAAGTTACCCATCCAGAGTTTGATTGTTCTAAAGAAGAAAGCACCCAAGTGTGGGTGGATCACATCTGATGGCAGCAGCATGGGGATTATTCTACTGCTTATCTGTGATAATTTAGAACAGATTAAGTGGAACTTTGGCACTGTCTCAGAACATCACCATGTACACCTATTACTGATATATCTCAGCAGCAAAATAAATGGGCTAAGCTTTTATCTRTGGAAAAGACAAGCACTCTCTGAGACTGAAGAATGATCAGATAACTAAGAAAAAAATATATTTTTTATGAATGACTTCTCAAAGTAAGCACCATTCAGGACATACTGTTTTATTGATAACCTGATTTTGAAAAAATTTCTCTCTATTTCTACAGTCATATCAATTTTAGATGAGGAAAAGGCTGCAGCATACTAGAATATACTATTCCATTACCCMAGAACAACTTCTATCCTTCTTCCTTTCTACCCTTCAGAAATGTTGTTTTTCATTTATTGGCTACTRGATTCTTGTCCTGAAACATTTTAGRTCAAAATGCAGTACTTTGTAAGATTAGTTTAAGTTTTGAACTAAAATTATTTTAATGGATGATACAGATGCTGTACCTTTTAAAATCAATATTATATGTGCATGGTTGGAATTAGGCTGCAATTTATGAAACTCCCAGCCATTAGTTTTACAAGAAGCCATTAAAATAAAAAATAGCTTCACAGACAGCACATGATCTCTGCTCATGAAATAGAAATACCATTTCCACTGTAGGAAGGTGGAATATATATAAATATATCTTTTATACTGCTTTGGTTTTATGGTCAGTTTGCCACAGACAAAACCCAGCCCCTGGCCCAAGGAAGTGCTGCTGGGTGGGGTSATCACTGCTGCTGGTTAATTAAATCTCATTAATGCACAGGCTTCAATCTCTTCTGTCTGACAATGGAAAATGGGATCATACTTGAGCAAGTGAGTCCTGGTGGCCAAACTGACCCTGGTCAGGAGGAGTCTGAGTTTATTTGCCTGTGCCCCTCCTCATTATCCAGGTTTTTTCTCACAACTTCTACACTTGGCAAAATTTCTTCCTGTTGTGCAGCTGTATTTGAAAAGACAGTCTTCATGCTAATTTTGCAATCCTTCATTTCAGGAGATAGACTTAAGAACATGAAATTGTGCTTTCTAGTTATACCCAGCTGAACTGCCTGCATACCAACATATTAGGAGACAGAATAAAAGAAAATAAAGGACAAGGGTARAGTACAATTTCATGCACAGGATTATGTTACAAAAGCATTTTGAAGATYTTTTATCACTGAGAATACACCAGGTTTGTCACACACAACCAGTTAAAAAACCATTCAGAATGAGAATGTCAAATAAAGATAATCTGCCACTGGGATCAGATTTTCACAGCACATCTGCAATGAAGGCATCAAAGAGCAGAGATCTGAGCCAGGCCCAGCCACTCCTATTAGTGCCACACAATGTGAAATGCAAATAGAGAATTCCATGGTGCTGCACATTGAAATCTGAAATTTCACCTGGTTTTTTTGCCTCTTCACCAGGATTTAAGGGCTAAACTTAAGTGAGGGCAGACATCAGTTTGTGCTTAATTTATCCTTTTAAGTTCCTTCAGGCACCCCATCCCTCAGCTCAGGACACAGTGTGTTGGTTCTTAGGAGCTTTTTCCCAGGACACACATTTCTTATGCATTGTCCAGATGTTTAATTTTGGTCTTATCCTTCCCCCTCTGGATGGCTCCAATCCCAAGACATGCTCAGCATCAAGAGCATGGTTGCAGAGAAGTTCAGCCACCACTTTGATGCCAAAACAGGTGTCCACATTTAAAGACATGATTAAAATCACCATGGATTGGGCTCAGTCTCCTAAGGAAATCTGTCATTTCAAAATTCCTTTGGACAACCCAAGGTCTTGAAAGTTTGGTTTTGAATTCAGGACTGAGCTCCTGAAGGAAACTTCAGTATCTGTGACCTTCAGCATCTGCACTGTGATTGTAGCTATCATTAGCTAGCATTATATTGTAATGGAACAATATCAAGAAAAACATGTCTAGGATACACTGTACAACTGTACACCAAAATAAGTTATAAGTATGGTCTAAAAACTACATCATACAAAGAAACATCCACTTTAGCAGCTGGATTTCCCCAGGTCTTTCTGCAAGTGAARCCAGCTCATTAACTCTTAGTACAAAAGCAGCTCTTCCATCCCCTGTCACTYCAGCACACACTAAAGTTCCACTGACTTTACCTCATATTCACTCAAATGTAAATGGGAATTCACTAAATTAAAAAAGAAAAAAGTAGTCATTACATTTTTGTTAGCAGAAACTTCATGTTTTCAGAGGCATGCACTGGGGAAAGAACTGTCTGATTTGACATCTTTGTCAAAAGATCTGTAGACAGAAAAGAGCTCCTACAGAGAGCTGCTACAACAGACAAGGTACTTTTAGAGTACCCAAAGGAACTATTCCTCTAGAATGATGGCAACTTCTTTAAAGAAAAATTCATCTTCCTTGTAAAGCCACCAGTTCAGTACATGTGTGCCAATAACAAATGCCTACAGTAGTACTGGTGCAAAAGAATGGATTAATAAAATTAGAGTCTGATAAATTCAGTAACKAAGTGTGTGAAGAACAGGATGGTGGGAAACAGGGGAATAGTCAAATAGCCCCAGGCATGTTCCTACCTATTAGAGAAGCAAGCTACACATTTGTTTTTTTAGATAGGTTCAGATTTAAAGTTGGTGGGTTTCAGTGGTTGAATACAAATCAAATTATTCTATAAACATATGTGTTGACTTTCCTTCAAAAATGCATCCACTTGTATAATTTYTTGACATCCCTCACAGCAAACTTAYAGTTTTGAAATCAAAACAGAAGCTGYACAATAGATTTTTCTCATTACACAGTAAAAAACCACTACTGGGACAAACTGAAAACAACCATATGACTTGTTCAATAAATACACAGTGGSTTCTTTGTACAGTCATGATCATCARTCAGCAGGCAAAACCTCCCYCCAAAAAATRAGACACCTGTCACAGGTATCTTTGCTGAGAACTTGTCACCAATGCAGACAGAGCTGCAGTCAGATCTAAACCAAAACAAGGCACAGCAAAGAAAGGAAYTGCTGTGGAAAATGTAACTTCTTTCCAAGGCAGGAAAGTCCCACTAACACAGGCACTCACGTGGCCTCAGAACAGAGAGAAGTTCAGCTGGTCACAGCCAGTAGCTGAAATTTCAGCAAATCCCAAATGTTTGCCATATTTCACCTCCAGAAATCTAGCTCCAGCTTTGAAATGTTCCAGTCTTTGTCTACAATGTCAAACAAATCAGATTTTACAAGCTCATTCTGTATTCAGGGGAGGAAATGAGGTAGTTACTCAGTTACTGCAAGCRGCATTTTTGACTCATGGTATTTCATTTTCTCATCTATAAAATAGGGRTTAAACAATGTTTCCTCTCACTCCTACCTATCTTCTTTTGCTTATTCAGACTGCTGTRATTTGCAGTAAAAAGTGTGTTCCAKGAGATGTACAAACATCTTGGCTTTCTACCCTAAGATTTAGGATGATACATCATGTATTAGCTTATGTGTTTATCCTGTGGTTTSATTGGATCAGATGGAGCTGACATATTTGCTCCCTTCACTTTAATTCCAACTCTAGTTTGAAAAATGATGTGATGATTTTTTTTTCCTTTAACTGATAGCTGGCAGACAAATCTTGAGAGTAACCAAGCACAATTCCGGTCTAAGGGAGGACTTCAGGAACCAATGGTTTCAAAGATCAAGCTGGTTAAGAAACATTCTGACAGAAGTCAATGATAACATTTTAAAAGAACACACAGTGTTATTGCAATGTCAAAAATACTCAAGGAATGTAGAAATAATGCTCTGTTTTCAGTCAGAGAACTGAACAGGTAAGAATGTTCACAGACAATCCACAGGGATGGTTTCTACATAAGCCATGCTACTAATTCTGTATTTTTTTTGTTAATTTTTCTCTTGTTCATTGAAACCTGGTTGTTTTGATATTTTCACAGTTGTCAGAGTTCTCTAAGCTGAAAGCATTACATTCCAGTGACTCAAAGAAAAAAAGAAAAAAGCCCAGAAACAATCTTGTAATACCAGAGTCTTGACATCTTCCCACAACCTCATGAATATATGTCACATGAGGAAATGTAATTAGCTCTGTCCTGTAATAATTCTTCCATTTTGAAGGAAGCATATTAGCATATCAGCAGAAAAGATATGGACAATTTTGGAGGGTAGGGGAACAGAGCTGTTTTTTAATACCTGACTTAACCAAGTTGAGCTGTGCTGGATGGTACAGCTGSTTCATCAAATTTTTACCAGGGGTTCTGCAATTTCAGCTTATTTTTTATTACCYAGTCTTTATCCATCAGAGTTCAAGTATGAAGTGCAAGAGTCCTTGAGGCTACTTGCTTTTAGGAACAAAGAACTACTGAAAAATTCCAAGCATATCTCCCCTAACTAGGCTGGAGCAGAGAGGGAATGTGCTGTCTGGCCAAACACAGTGTGACTGTCTGTCAGAAAAGCTCAGGTCTTGAGCAGCAAAGCCACCTCTCTCACATCTAATGCTGAGAAAACCCACAGACAGCTTCTTCTTTCCTCCCCCTTTGAAGGTTGTTACTTTCCTATTCACCACAATTAATAGAACATCCCCAAAGTTACTGTGCCAGGTTCCATCACCAGATTTGCTCTTGTTTTTATTGCTGCTGACAGCAGCCACAGAATAAAACACACCTTGGCAGGAGGGAGTTTTCAGCAGGTTTGTATTTACCCTCTGCTTGAACTGSATTAGGTGTTCTTTCATGCACAAAGGCTAAAGGTAAAACAATGAGTCTCACCTGTGTGCTTAAGAGAATATGTGCTAAATCAAACCCTTCCTGTGGAACAGAGGTGCCTGTGCTGCTGTGCAGGAAAACACAGAGTTTGTGTTTGTTTGTATTCACTGTGTCACCACACACAWCAGAGCTGTGCTTTGAGCAGCTCAAACACCAGCCAACCATAAATACCAGCAAGATTCTCAGAGCCAGTGTAGGAGATGTTGGTCAGAAAAAGAAAAAAAAACAAATTATTTAACTTAGGGAGTGACTACAGCAGCTGTTAGAAATGCCTCTGATAGGCTGGRTGCCTAGCTGAGGACTGGAAATTCTAACTACAAGATAATAGTTTTGGTTTGAGGTTTTTTTTTTTTGTGGTTTTTTATTTGTTTGTTTTGTTGGTTTTTTGGTGGTGGTACTGTTTTTTTGTTGTTGTTTTTATTTGGTTTGATTTTTTTGGTTTTTTTTTGTTCTTTTTTTTTCAAAAATGAGTAAGTTATTATAAAGCCAGAGATTTATAATCTTGTGAAGAAATAACTTGGTCCCATCTACACAAGGAAAAACTGGAGATTTCAGATTAAGGAACAGCATTAACAGTGCTTGGTCAAATAATTAAATTATAGCATTTCCCTTAAATGCTGAGGAAGTCACTCCACTGCTGCATATACTATTCATCTTTATAAAAACTTCTTGGTCTGAAAAGCAAAATGGAAATCCAGACATATGCTAGTGCAATCTCCATAAAGTTTTATCAAAGAAAATTGTAAAGCTCAATGACACTATTTGAAATAGTATGCAATTATTTAAACAAAATCAAAATAATTCAAGTCAAGTATCTAATAAATATTTTACTGCATTGGTCAACATTATAGAGMAAATACTAAATTACAGATTATCCAAATTACATGTGGTTCATCACACACTATTTTAGTCAATCACAAATTAACTATGCACTAAATAATCACACAACTATTTCCCTCAGACTCTGGAAAGAGATTTGCTGAACCTTTTCAGCCACTTTGCTMTCAAGGATGGTTTAAAAACATCAGTTCCATTAAAAAGGGTTCAGAGAAGACTCTTGTCTGGTGCTTGCTCCTTAAATGTCACATTCTGACAGGCTTTAAAATAATGTCTAGGATTTTATGCCTTTTTTTTTTTTAATAACCAAGCAAACAGATAATAATTAAAAACAAACGAACAAACATAAAGAAACCCCAAGTCCATTCAGTGCCTATTTTGCCAAAGATGCTGAGCCACCTACATGTTAAATACACACGTGGCTCTTTGTGAATTCACTTTTGTTGTGACCAGAAGCAATGATTCAACAGCAGCTGCTTTTGCAAAAGCAGCAGCTTTGAATGCAGAAAGCAATCTGKGAGTCCTGCATCCCTGTGGTTTGTAAGAAGTTGTTGGAAGTGCATGAACCCATCAAACTGGGCTCATTTGAAGCCGTGTCCCTTTGCAGAATCAGTGCTGAGCTGACAGAAGCAGCAGCACTTTGGGAGCAAGGAGTAATTGTGATTGTGTTAATTAACTAACATGGAAGGAGTATTCCTCTGGAGCATGGCAGGGGAGTCAGAGCACATCAACTCTGGGAGCATCCCCTCTGCAGGGAGCTCTCTCAGCCCTTCCTGCTGTGGGAACACCACAGTGGCAGCTCACAAAACCCAAAACCTGTGTGTGGAGGTGCCCTCAGAGTGTCCCCTCCACAACAGCAACACATCTGCTGCTTCCTGCCATCAGCTGGGGCTCAGTGCCCTGCTCTCATGCCAGGAAGCTGAATGTGAGACATGGAAAATACAACTGAATCACACAAAAAAAGAAGTACTTGCACGTGAAACTGCTTTGATCACACAGGTTAACTGATGTAAAGAATACTCCCAACGTGGATCCCAGTGAAGAGAACTCCACAATTTTTAGCTACATTTAAAAGATGGAAAGGAAAAAAAACTTTTCAAAATTATTAGCAAATCCAAGAGGAAAGTATATATAAATGAGATCTCCATTTCTCTTACCTTTGCAATGGTCTCGTGCAGGCTGAAGGAGGGATCCAGCTCTTCAGTTTTTGTTGCATGTACAGGAAAAAGAGCTTCAGAGAGAAAGCTGGAGTTCTGTGAGAAAGAAGGAAGGGGCTTTTTAGGATTCCACATTGATTTCCTCCTYCAATTGGTTATTGAATTTTGTTGATTGATTGAAAAATCCTTCAAATATTTCTTAAATGATGATGAAACTTATTTCACTGATCTCATAAACTGATTCCAAGCCCACAGAAAAGGCAAAAAACCCTCTAGGTCCTACGACTTTATTTCTGGAATGGCAGTTGTCTGTAATTATGCTTCCCAAAGCAGCTAAAAATTTTGCCTACAGGGAGAAAAAAAAWATATCCACGCAGCTTTATTGTGAGCTAAGCAGCAATCAGACATTTTATTAACTACATTAAGATTTAAGTCTTCAGAAGAAATGTAACCACAATTATCAAGGAATACTCTTTTATCTTCTGCACCCATCYTACTTCTCTATCCAGTAATACCTACATAATAAGGAATTTTTATTTCCATAAAATTATACACTTGAGGTTGACCACTCTTTTAACCTCAGACAATCTAATATATTGTTTGTACAGAATGTTCATCTCYTCTTGTACTGCAAAAAAGCAAGACATTATTTGCATATTTGCTGTCACAAGGAAACAAAAAACCAATACCAAGGAGTGGACTGGAAAAAAAGGCAAAGCATTATAAACCAAACCTCTAAGCCTCAAAGGTACTCAGATGCCTAAAATAGGAATTACATTGCTGGTAAATTTGCTTGTCAAATTTTTCTATAAATWAATGCCTTCATGATCAATATTCTATCAGTATTTCCATGCACTTCTAGGAGATTTTTTTCTGGTAGCAAACTCCTACCACTTTCTTAAAAAAATAATATATATATAATTAGCACTGCATCATATAAATTTTTGTGTTCAGTGATGCATCTGTGTGTTGCATAACTTGTCACAGAAGCATCACAAAAATAAATGAAGTTATTTTTTTCTTTCAGTTTTTTTTTTTTTTTTTAGATCTCAGGGAGAAGATGCACAAAGTCATTTATWACAAAGATAAAATACTTACTTCAGCATTAACTCATAACTATTYATCTTAGTTTCAAGTTTGCACAGCAGTTTACAGAGCTGTGTCCCTTGACACAGGGGGGCTGCTGAGGAACACCCTCCTTCTGCTCTGGTGGTGCCAATGCTGATGATGAACAGYCACATAAATGCAATCAATAACTTAAAGAGAGTTACATTATTTATATTCACTCTGGAGTGTCTCACTGAGAGTCACTGAAGGGAGTGACTACCAAATCTGATTATTGCTCCATCTAGACAAATACCCTGGTTTTGGCATCTGAAGTGTGGTGGAAAGCAGGGAGGCACAGCTCACCTGGCTGCTGTCCCTCTCCAGACCCCAGCTGGGCCAGGTAAACCAGCAGCTGCCTCAGCCAGGTAAACAAGCAGCTGCCTCTGCCTCTGGAAGAACTCAACAGACACAGGCAAGGATCAGCAAATGAATCTGAACTACCTGGGACATCTCAAGTGATATTTTGTTGTTTTGCTCCTGAAGGAATCAAGACCCTGCTTGCAAAGATCTTGAAAAGGACTGCTGTTTGAAATCACTTCCTGACATCTGAAATCGTTTTGCTGTGCACTTGTAAAAGCAAATGTTTAAAAACTGCTGTGGCTGCTTTTTTCCTTTTCCTCATAAAATGCTCCCCCATAAAGAACTGCTAGAAAGGCCAACTTTGTTCCTCTTGCCTTCTGTTGTTTTTCAAGCACTGTGCCCACCAGAGGAAGCTGCATGAGCAGGGCCCACTCTTCATCCCAGGGAGCACATGGCAGAGAGATGAGTGCAGATGATGTTCCAAGAGCACCTCTCAGCATTTAACAGCAAGGGCWACACCTTCCAAGAGCTGGAAACTTCATCACACTTCTCTGTCGTTCTTTCACCAAGCTCACAGCAAGTGAGTGCTGCATTTTGGCTTTTCTTGAACAGCTATGTGTGCTAAGCAAATCTCTAGTAAATGCACACTAAAAGAAAGACTTGGTAMTCCAGAAACATTCAAACCAACTGTATTATTCCTTTATGCTTTTCAGCCACAATTGGAGCTACAGCTGCAGTTGCTGTCCTTGTTTTCTCTCACACTCACCTCCTAAAACACAAATCATCACCTCTGCCCCAGCCAGGCATTGGGATCACCCCCACCTTGTACAGAGGGCAGAGCCTTTAATGCACTGTGAATGCTCTGGAGATGGCATCAAATTACAGAAAAACCTTTTCAAGGTCAGACCACTGYGAAACATCCTAAAATTTAGGAGGCTCAGCTTCCACTACTGCTTTGAAAATTTTCTCCTTGGCTTTTCATTGCCTTCTGTTAATTTTTCTTTAAGTTCATGGCTATCCAAACATTTTTTCTTTTGATATGATGTTGTTTTTATCAAATAAACTTCACAATCCACAAAGGATCACCCCAATAATCCTTGAATTCCCAGTGAAAKTATTTGGTGTCTCTATGAGCTCTTCAGAAGAAAAATGAACAAGATTAACATGTGTTTGGAAATGAGTTTCCAAACTGTCCCTTTGTCTCCTGTTCCTTTTGGAATGATCAGTTAACCTGCTCTTTTCAATACTCATTTAAYGAAGCATTCTGTGAAATCAGAACGACATTGATGTTCCACTTTTCAAATAATGGGTCACTTCTGATTAAACTTCGATTGAACATTCAACTTTCAATCTTAAAACAAATTGCCTCCTTTTCTTTTTAATTTGAACCCAATTTCCTGCTGCCCTCGGGTCTTGTGACAGTAATTAATTGATTTATGAATCAATTAAATGAAGATCGAAAATGCAGGCAAAAATCTCTTAAAACCCCAAATCTGCCTTACTCTTGCTTATTTATGATGGACTCYTGCACTAAAATTCACTTCTGATTTTCTACACTCATTTTTCTAACTTAACTTATCCTTCCTCAACTAATTAACTGAACAAAATGTTTCACCTTCTMAAGGTACTAAATTTGCCATCCCTTGTGTACTGTCTTATAACACACCTTCAATWTATATGCCAACTTTCAACCAATGCATTTTAAATCACGAATAAAATCCCACAGCACTTCTGGYGCTTTAATGTGAAACAATAAATACCAAGACAGGCTTTAGAGATCTATTTTGCTGTCATTAAATAAAAAAAGTTTAAAAAAATATCAAATTTTGTCACACATCATCTGGAATTATTTCTGTAAATACAYGTGATTTTTTTTTTAACTAGGCCATGACAATGCTGAATTCACAAGATTCTGTTTTCTTGACTATTACTTGAGAAACAGTGAAACTATCAGTTAGATAAACTGTGAATTTATGTACCCAAATTATGTAAGTAATAATTCCTTAATCTGCTGTCATTTCACACCTAGATTTTTCTTGCCTGCTGAATGTTCCCCACCTTTTACAACAAGACTTCCTTCTGCTCTTAACCTGGTTAATAATACACAAATATCTCCAGAATTTTTTATTTTTGGGGGAGGGGGTGTAGTGCTTTTTTGTTTGTTTGTTTTGAAAGGAACAGGCAGTGGAGGTTTCTCCACTTCAATAAAGATGCTCAATCTGGAAAAACAATCTTTAGACTGAAGTTCCTTATCCAGTTTGACTTCACCCTTTTTACCATTTGTCAGAATTGTTCATACTCAGGCCAGCAGTGCCCTTCAGCACTTCACAATATTCMTGGCCCCAATTTTATATTGCACAGGAGACAAAAGAAGGCACCARGAAAGGTACAAACAGAGAGGAAGCAAGAGAGAGCAGAAATCCTTCTGAAATTTGTGCAGGTAGGCAAGAGGTATAAACATACTAACTTCACACTGCTAAAGCCTGCAAGGCAAGAACACAAAAGAAGGATGGWAGCCAAGACAAAAATGTTCATTTTCTTCATACAGACCAAAGAATACTGTCTAGAAGGTGAGAATTTAGAGGTTGCTTTTGCTTCATCAGGACTGACCCTATGCTGTTACCAGTGCAATTTAAATACATGCCATGTGTGTTCCATGAGCTATTAACCCATTTCAGTATTTCTGCCTGTTTGTAATACAACAGCACAAAAAGTAGGATTGCAGAAAACTGAGGGATGCACACAAATGTGCAGTGTCTGGCCACTGAAACACAAAGCAGACACTGCACATCTTCAGAATCAGCCTGGGCACAGGCTCAGCTGGGAGGCTGRAGTCACACAAGGCACACTCTGAAGTTGTGCAGTGCCCAAAACCATTACYCAGAAACCCAGAGGCTTCACAACTGCATCAGGACTTGCATGTGGATTCAACACCAGTGCCAGAAAATKGTCATAGTGTGATGGAGAAAAGGAGTCAGAAGAAAAGGTAAAGAGAGAGCAACAAAAAGAACAAAAACACCTCTGCAATCTGCACTGCAGGCTCTCACTAATTCCTTCCTCCATTTCCCCTAAGTCAAGCAATTGGCATATCCTGTCCTGGCACAAAACACACAGTTGCATTTCCTTGTGAAACAGCTGTTTCACCTCACCTGGGCTAAAAGGCCATCTCTTACCCTTTCATTTTCTGCCTGGCAGGGTGATTGGACAAGAGGTTTGACTGTAAGAAGGATCAAAAGGAGAGTAATGGAAAAGGTATCTCATAGAATAAAATATGGYTTATCATCTGGATTGCTTTTACTTTGGGAGGGCACTGCAGACTGAAGCAGATTGACTAAAAATGTGGATTATGTAGAACAGAACAGACTGAAGCCAAAATCTGCTTCTCYAAAGTGTGGGTGAAATTGAATTGATGAAATAATAACAGGCATATAGGATTTCTCACCAAGAAAGGCCCATAGGGCTGCAAACACATTGCAGAAGAGATTTCCTRCCTCTCCATCTCACCAGCAGGCTGGCTTTACCCTTTCTAGCAAATGCTCTAGATATCTAGTTAAATATCACCTCCCAAATCCACAAGGGATTATAAAATGATGTAAAAGTTTGTTTCACTGATGCAAAAGTCATAAAATTATTTTTATAAAGCAAAGCTCTGCAATTGCCACAGCCTAACACGTGCCCTCAAAATAAGAATGCCCCTGCTCTGGAAAATGGGATTGTCAGGAGTATCTGACAAGAGTCTTTTCTTCTGTATTTTCACCATTTCAGTTTACTGGAGAACTCTTGGAAATGAAACAAAAGCACATCTATTTTCTGTTTGAATATTCTGGTAAAGATGTGCAGGGACCTTGCARTGCCACCCAATGCTGGACAAAATAAGCAAGGCCTGCCAAACAAGAGTTCACAGAATATGGGAGAGGCAGAATTGGAATCACTGCTGCACAAGTTATTTTATGATTCAACTCAACTGCAGCCAGAAAAACTCCAGCCAAGAGTCATAAGGAAAGGAATATAAGCACATTTCTCTCGTCTCTTTTAATTTAATGTTTTCTTCCTTATGTTAGYAAGTGAATTGAAATAATCACTGTAAAGCTATAAATCCACAGACTGCAGCACAAAGAAAGCAACTTTTAGGATGTCAGGAAACTTGCCTGGCTTTATTCCTMTGCAGTTTTCCCTTGGTGCTTTTTACACTGAAAGCAGAATCAGCAGTTTAGGTAGGAGTGGCCCAAGTCAGAAATCTGGAAGCTGACAAAGGGTCTTCCCAAAGTTCCAGAACTTACAAACAGGAGGCTCAGTAAGATTCATCTAAGAGAGAACAGCTTTCCTTGGATGTGTTGAGTGAAGGGTGCAAGAACAYTTTGTAACATTTTATGATCAATTGTGAGCATTCAAATGATGCAGAAACATGGAGTTCCAGGAAGAACTACAATCACCCTGACGAGGTCCTGCTGGAAGTCATGAATCCCAGTGACAATGTCTTTCACAATCAAGTATTATCAATGCTTTTATTTCCTGCTTTTATTTTTAGTGCTCAAACAAAAAAAAAAATACACTGAATGAAGAGAGTAATGTCAGGCACTAGACAGATGTTGTGGAGGTGGGAGGCTCACCACCTTGCAGTAAGAATAAAAACCGCCTTTTGCTAAGAAAGAATAATAATGTCTTCAAGACAATATTTATTTATCAGAAGCCTTTCTTCAATGTCCATGATAAGATATTTGAAATATTGCAAATTTTATCAGTGAGAATGAACCACTGGCTCAAACCACAGCTCTTTGGTTGTCCAGTGATCTTAATTTTTTTTTCCCCAAAATAGACAAAACTGAGTGCCCCACTACTAATATCTATTGGCACAAAATGAGTTTTGATACTTATTCCAGATATTCTACCAGAAGATTTTTAAATGGTCAGTTGAATCCAGCCACTCAGAAGGACAGTGGTAAAACTTACCATGAATGCAACAGGCCATTTAATTCTCTGGGAAGAACAGAGAATTCATTGACATCTGTCYTTAGATAATACATATTTTCAGCAACTAAATGCTTTGAACAGAAGCAATTAATTGGTGTCTAAACAAATTTTTCACATTTTCCCATATCCCATTGATCCTGCTAMCTCCCAGGCTTGTCTTTTTTCCATTGACTTCCAACAATCCCCAGTCAATTCCAAGACACTGAGGAGCCTCTGAGAAAATCTGCAAGGACAGAGCTCACAGGAACAACATGTACTCATGCAGTGTGAATGAAGGCTAAAGCARCTGTGTGATTTTGATACCATAAGGCAAGTTTACATAAAGCTTTTTCCCCTTCTGGATGCACTGTGTGATGTTTGGGACATCCAATCACAAGGATTTGTGAGGCCAGACAGAAATTTTTGGAGCAGAGTAGTGTAYCCAAACTGATGAGGACATCATCAGTTTCACCAGCATTAGTGCAATAACAAAGATGCTCTTCCATGAAATGAAGTAGCTAAATATTCATATTATTCAATAAAACAACTCAAGCAATCAATTGAACATCAAATACATTTTGTCTTGTAAAACACCGAGTCATTAACCTTAACAATTTCACCATGCTCTCACCACCAAATTCTACTCAATTAGCGTCCAAATGAACAGATGGACTAATGAATTAATGAATTATTGGTGAGTACTACACTCACCCCTGACTGACCTGAGAAATTAGAAAACACTAATTTATGCCASAGACAGAAAAAACACATTGGTCAGGAAAAAAAAAATCAGTGTGAATAAAGAAAAGCACAGCTGTTATAAAGACAGCACAATCCCTGGGTCAGAAAGGCAGCTGTGGCTTGGAGCCACAGGTAGTCCCAAGGCAAACCTGCTGGGGACTCCTGGAACTGTTCCTGGTCACACACTGGCAGTTCTCTGCTTGTCCACAAACACAAATGAAAGCTCTCTCTTCACCTTGACACAACCAACTCCCACTGCTTCACCTTGTTGCCCAAGAAGTTCACAGTTAATAAACTCTCTCAGCAGCAAGTGCAACAGCATCAAACTCTCCAGAGGCAGCTCAGAAAAGGGAATCCTGGGTTCCCAAGCAACAGTCCCGAGGCTGATGCACATTTGYTCCTTTGCAAAGACTTTCTGGTATCCTAAAGCACACTGGTACTTTGATTCTTTCATACAGCCATGAAACATCCCCAGTAACTCCCCATGGGCTGTGTTATTTCCTTAAAAAATTTAACATGTACCAGGGAGAAAAGAGAAGTGAAACAGGGAATGAGGGGAGCCATGCAGAGCTGTATTTTGAGATGGAAAAGCYACCAAAACACAGATCATCACAGCAACACAGTGCTATTATACAAACTCCCTCCTAGCCCAGATGCAAGAGGAGAAACTTGGCTTCTGCTTSGGGTAAGGATCTCCCTGGAACTGCACACTCAAACAACCACTGCTAAATGCTTCCAGGGACATTCACACAAATGCCACAGGCCCTGAAGTTCTCTGTTGAGGCTGAATTAAGCACATCATGTCTCTGCATATGGTCTACCCAGACCCCTCCAAGAAAATGATGCTTGTAATGGAATTTTTTGATAAATATTCTTGGCTCTGATAAATTATTTGGTACTGKGTGACACTTAATCAAGGATGACATAAATAATAATGTAAGATAAACAGCAGAACATTTAGCAGAAGGGCCTGGTCAGCTGTAGATAATCCAAGCAGCCAGTCAGAAATCTCAAGACTGTACATGGCTGTACCAACTCTTTCCTGGCTGGAAAGGGACTGCAGGACACACCAGAAGTAAAGGAAAAATCATCTGGACATGGAGCAAGAATGAGATTAATTCTGTGATTCATGATGGTGAGAGAACTGCATTAAGAATAAGAGCTCCAGAACTTCAGAACATAAAAGTGGATTGACTTTATGCACTGAAACTGTTTGAGCAGTGATTACACTACTGATACAAAACCAGCTCTCAAAGCAGCTCACACTACTCAGGTTTGCTTTCAAGGTGCACACACAGGTACAAAGTTGTATTTGTGGAGATGAAACCATCCCACAGACTTTGTCCTTTCCCCAAAGCCACACTGATTATATATACATATGCATTTAAAAATTAAATGTATTTGGGGTTCAAACMCCAGTTTCCTGTTCATTTTAGAACAGATCCCAGGCAGATGCACTGAAGAGCACTCCAAGCTGCCTGAGCCCTCCCTCTACACCAACATAAGCACAACAAAAAGCAAAAGCAGCTTGCCAACACCAGAATTATTCTTTTGTAAACCAGACCCTAAGTTCTCTCCATCAAGGACAGTTCCTCTGTTTCTTTTCTCTCAACAAAGAAATCTTGGAAAGCTTTGGAGTTCTTTTGAGAGAAGTGCAGGATGTGTCAGTCTAAGCATGTAAATACTGAAATCAAGACACTGCAAGAAGTTTCCCCAGTGAGTGATAAAAAGGAAGAAAAGAGGGCAGGACAGGGTGGGAGGGAGGATGCAGAGGCTGATGGCAAAAACAACTGAGAAGCCACATTCACTGAAGAGTTAAGATTTAGTGCCCTCTGTTTTACACCAGTGTAGGTGAAAATCACTTCTWAGGACCCTAATGAAAGTTGAAAGTTACCTTCAGAAAGTTATGCATATTTCAACAGAAATAAAAATCATTATGCATTCTCTCTRAAGAGGATACAATCTCAAACTGTCAAAATTCTAAACTCTTCTACATATATTACATACAAATGCCTTCTATAAAGAAACCTCTTTTCATTTTTCTTCTAAATTAGCTTAGTGGCCCATGGTATTACACTGCCTTGGTCTCGCCTGTGAATAATGTGACAGGTAATTTTTATACTTCTTGCCTGTACTTAAGTTTGAGTGAAGATACGGAAAACAACTTTTATGATCTAGGTGTAAAAGTAAATGTTCTGTGAGTCCTGCATACCCAAACGTGGACATCTACTGTGAAATGTTTCATGATGATTGTGTGTCCATCAATAAATAATAACAGCAAAAAAAAGAGTATGTTGTTTGGTTTTCTTTTAATAATGTGCATGTGCAGCAGTTTTTTTTCCTCAAACAAAGTGATAATGCTAATGTTGATGTAACCTACRGAGGGAATTAAAGATTCTGTGTTATCAGAGAGAAATCATTCTGGAACAGGATGTACTGAGAAGGATGAATAATATGCAGGTAACATGGGAAATCATCCAACTATAATTTAAAAAAAATTGTTAACTCATGAAACTGTGGACTGCAATGACACAGAAATGGATGGTAACAGTCAATTCATGTCCATCTTGAAAAAAGCTCAAAATGCTGAACAGTTCAATGATGTCTGAGTTACAACGCTGAAGAAACAATCAAATCTCTGGCTGAGACCATGGAAAACCCAGTTTATATTTTCCCTACTACCCAAACATTAGGCAGCCACAGCAAAGCTCTTTTTCTCAGTCTCTGTGATTATTTGTGCTCCAGGACTTCAGCAGCTATGCTATAAGCTGTGCTGTGAAAGAAGTCATCAAAAGAAATTAACTTGTAATTAGGGGGTTGGACCTTTTYCCTTCAGGGAAGAAGCCCAGTACTACCCAAACACAGGTCTTAAAAACTCATTTTTCTTGTCCCCTTTCATGAAAGGCAAAAGGCCATCAGAATGCTGAGTCTTAGCAGAGCCAACCACACTTTAAGGTACACCTAGGAAGAGGAAAATTAAGCACAGAAAATTACAGAGATGATGCTCATACAAAAAGAAAAACAATGCAAATCTTAAGGAAATAAGGGAAAGAAGTATGAGAAACAAGGTGAGTTGTAAGTGATAGGGCTGTTATACAAACAGGACTATTATTTTCAAGAGCCTAGAGATAGTCCACATATGGGAAAAAAATCAGAATCAACAAGTCCCATGTTGTTATTTCTGATGTACTGATGCTCACACAGTCGAGTTATTTCACTCATATCCAGCTTTTTATGCAGAACAGAGAATGACTAAGAGAAACCTTTGATTTAACAGCTCTCCTAGTCTATGCTACTCTTCCTTGTTGCTGTAGAGCTAACTGAATATGTTTCTAATACTAACAGACTAATCATGGCTTTCAGTAGCAGAGTAACTGTTTGGAAATCAACATTTAGGTTTATCTCTGGAGACTCTACAGAGTCACCTGGATGCACACTGATCATGAACAGCACAAATCCTGCTGAAAGCAAAATAATCAGCAATATTAGGAAAATCCCATCAGCTTGTCATCGAACACATTACAAATCAGGATTTGACCCTCCTGTGGAGGAAAAGCCAGTGGACCAGAGGTAAGGAAGAGAAGAAGGCTTTCTTCAGCAACTGCAAGAGAATCCTTGGAAAYTGGGGCAATGTGATGTTCCTTTTTCCACTTGAGAAATTCTTCCAAGTTTACTTACTTYGAGACTAAGATTCTGCATGCTTTCTGCTGGTGAATAAATGAGCTGCATTCCACCCAGTGCACTTTTACAGCAGAGGCTGAATTCTCAGGATGCACTTTCCTGGCTCACAGACCCGACCACGGGCATTTGCCAGGCAGATTTAACCTCCCCGAGGCTGTGGCTCACTGTATTGTGTAATTCCAAGGCAGACAGTTTTACTTACTCTTCTTCTGGCCTGAATGTTTCCTCTTACAACTTTTATTTCCTCGTATTTACTCCTCAGGTTCCTGTCAATGAAAGTCTTTTACAACCTCCTCTCTGCAGACCGGCATCGCTCCGGCTGTGCCAGAAATGCATTTCTAAAGCTGACCTGGAGCTGCTGCTCTGGAGGAAGACTACAATCATGGGTCTTGGGCTTTTTAACTCTAAACCAGTTTGATTTTTCAGCTGTGGAACAGAATCAGTTTGACACTGCATGCTGGCTGACAGGTGGGTAAAATAAACACCTGCTGTATATTCCAAAGGAAGGGTGATGCCTGAGCAGGGCACAGCAGTGAAAGGGAGAGAAGAGGAAACTGAACTRGTGAAATGATAGCCTACAAAAGCACATCAAAACAGCCCATTTCTGAACCTGCTGGCCCAAATAAGTGAAGCTGACAAAGCTGAGGCATAGTTAAAAAAGCTGGATGGAAACAAGCAAAAATCCCTCCCTGCAAACCAACAGATTTTCATCAGCCCCCAACCTGCCTAGCAGAAATTCCTACGGTGTTTATTAATGTGGCTGTCAGCACAGAGTAATTTTTCTGCCTTATAATATCTGTCAATAAACAGAATCCACAATAAACAATGGCAATAAACAGTAAAGGATAAACAGATTGCTTGTTTGATAGAACACAGGAGASACAATGAGCTTATCTTCTGGAGGACTGTTAACAACCCCTACAATAAATAACAAAGATACAGCAAATAATCCAAATTTAATCATTCTGTGTAACTTCTCTTTTAGGGGAAAATTCCATCCTCTTGCCAAGAGAAATTTACACATTTTGCCCAGCAGATTTATTTCTCACATAAAACAGATCTCATGGGGTCAAGGTCTCCTACAGCCTGAGTAGTGCAGTATGTCTTCAAGACTGCAGATTACACTTASCAAGTTTATTTCTAGGGAATTATTTTTCAAGAAGGACAAAAGATGAATTTTTAACAAATAACCAAATTTAGAGTGTCATGTTTAAGCAAACATAGAAATAWTGTCTTTTATGACTTAAATTAAATTGGCAAGTCATTCTGAGAGACAAAAATGCACATTTACAAGGTTAACTGGAGATGAAGAATAACTCTGATTCAAGTAGCCAAGGGAACCTTCAGTGTCTGTATTTTAAATGTTGCTGGGAAATACTTGTTATTTTGATATACTGAACTCTGCAGATTCTTTCTCATGCTCTATAGATTTTATATACACAGATCTTGAATGAGAACTATGTGGAGCAGCCACTAAGTGACAACAAAAAATTCCTCTGGACCACAAGCCTTCCAKAAACATTGCACTCACACATCTTCTGCCTTCAGATTTTCCTTAAGCCTTTTACCTTGTGTTTAATCTGAAATAGGAAACTTTGCCTGATAGGTGCCATGATGTTTAGAAACAGAAGTCTCCTTATTTATATAAATTCTTGACTTAATCCTTTTTAATCTGCACAACACGACAGCACGCTCCCTATCTGGCACATCCCTGCTTTGTTTGGCACATGTGAAAGAAAAGCATATCAGCATGCAGTGTCAGGAAACATTCCAGCTCAACCCAGCCTCAGCTTTGCTCCTCAGCTTGGAAAGACAGGCGATGAGCACAGGGAAGAGAAATGAGGAGAATATGAAGTCAGTGAATTGTCATTTGCATGAAAACACACACTTCTCCTCCTACCTTTCGTGTCTTGAAATAGCCAAGGCCAGGCTTCCTGATCCTCAGCTGACCAACTGAGGGTGAGTTTGAGCTGTCCAGCTGCAAATAACCTACAGCAGTGAAGGTGAAGGAAAGACAAACCCTCCTAACAATTTATTTGTGTCTAAATCCAACCTGAACTCCAAACAGCAGAAAATGCCTCTTCCTTCCACCTAGCTTGCAGAGAATGATGGACTGGAAAAAAAACCCCCATGGTGTCAGGAAGACTCCAATCAAGCATACAGATCTTTCCCAGCAATGGTTATCCCAGAGAACCTTATTTTTCTCATGGTATGAAAATGGATATAGAGTTCATTTTGAAGGTTGTCACATCCTACTGTGCAGTAAAAAAGTACACATCAATATCTGTTTCCTCTGTGTTGAAAAGAGTCTGAAAAGTTGGGTTAGATAACACATAGCCTATAAAACTATCAGCAATTTTAACATTTTTAAYACAACATCCTTCAATGTGTAGCTGTTTCTTTGAATACCACAGCCCTACGAAACCAGTCACTTTGAAGCTCTGTGGTAATCCTCTGAAGACCTAAAAAAAATGCACTTAGAGGAGATAAATTTCCACTACAACACGATATAACCTGAGAAAACATAATTCCATCTTCCTGCTACATTCAGTTTGTCCRTTTTTAGTGATAGCTACCTCTGATGCTTTGATGTCCTCATAGGAAAACTGCGTGGCAGGTACTCCGAGGTGGTTGATGAAATAATGTGAATCTCCCTGAATCTGCACAGAACTYACGTTGGATCCTGGACATTTGGCATTTTCCACACAGTTGAAGCTCTGGCTCTGAAAAAAAACAAACACAAATCAAAGTTCTACTTAATTATTTGCAGTCAGACTCTTGAAGACTTATAGCAGTTTCTCATTTAAACAGCATTCTTTGGGTTGAAGCATCTTTAACACAGCAGAGAGGGAAGTTYTGCTGCAACATGGCTGAGTCTTTCAGAGGACAAGGAAATTCTTATCTAACTGAGATGGCAGGAGAGGCAAGAGAAGAATTAAGGCACATTAAATGTCTCCTGCTGGCCAGAAGATTAGAAGGCACCACGGTGCCTTTTGGAAGATTTTGAGATCTTTTATTGGCTCAGTTCTTTATTCAGTTAATAGCATGCTCTGCCACAACAAAAAGCTGAATGAGATTATCATATTCCATCTGTGATATGTCTGTGAAATGCTGGCAATACAAAGAATTTCCCACAGTTGCAAAGTAGGGCTTAAGAAAAAAAAAAACCCCAGAATTAAAAGGCTAAAGATATGTAACACACATCTTCTGTGTCAGTAACACACATTTCCTGTGARGGTTTCTGAAACCAATTCCAGTCAGTGAAATCTTTGTATTTCYTTCACGTAAGTATTTAATGGTGAAATCTTAGCAACAGAACTGTAATAAATATGGAAACTGGAAATCAGGCCCAGACTGAGTGCTACATACTTGTGTAGCTTTTAAATCTATCAGGTAATTAAACACTTAATAAACAGTAGGCATAAGGGCTTTCAACATTTATTATGGCAAATAAGCTCCTTAGGTTTCTTTTCAAGGATATTAGCAAGCACTGATGATTATTTGCATTTAGCTAACAGTTTATATAGTATAACATAATTTCCTCACCTCTACCTGCAAAATTACAGGCTTTCTAAAAGAATAGCCTAAGATTGGTTCTACTTTAACACAAAAATACAGCAAATTCTGTATATTAAATATCCGAGGTTATCAGGAAAATGTTAGACAGAGACAAATCTTGGTATTTTCCCATTCCAAAATTAGCATAATTATTGCTTCACAGTTTCACTTCAGTGCTATGAAGAATGCAATTGCATATTACACAGTTTAAATAAAGTCTGCAGAGYCTCACAGAAAACTATTTTAAAATAYCTTCAAGAAATAGCTTCCATTTCATAAGTAATTTTGAAAGGTTGTATCACTCCTTCTTTTTTATCTGTTAAGCATTTCTGCTCCTGCCATTCTTACATACATTCACAGCTGTCCAAAAAGTTCTARCAGAAATGGCAGAAACCCAAACAACAAACTCATTGGAAAAGGTGTTTTTAATAACCACACTTGTATCTCCTACAGTCTGCAGAGCACACATCCAGGCAACAAGCCAGATTTATRATTTTATGCATCTATCTGTGTACAAGATCCACTGCTCCTTCCAGGAATCACAAGGCACTTCAGGATCACCCAGTGTTCCTCACTGCAGCATAGATCAAACTCTCCTCATTTCACACTGCCCATCACAGCTGGTCAAGAGCATCACAGAGAAAAACAACTCCATAAAACCTAAATGCATAGCATTTCCCCAATTTTGAGCCTTATTGAACTGACATGATTCACAGCATGTGCATAAAAATAATTCKAAATTATATTCACTCATTCTTTACCTGTGTAAGAAAAGAAAATCTGAATGTGCTGGTGATAATTAATATGCTATRGAGGGAGAGTAGTTGTGGTTTAAATAGCCTGAATGTTACACACCACTGAGGTGATGTATTTGCCTATTTATACAATGCAATCATTTGATTACCTGATTAAAGCTACRCCAAGAAATCTTATGAGGCAGAGTGACTAACTTGCTGCATTTAATTAATGTTATATTARGATTAAAATAATTCATTAAAATTAATAAAATGTTGGTTCCTTATTTTCTTAGCAGTTTTTCCTTCCCCCTTATACATATTTTCATTTAAACACGTATGAAGCCTTACTGGACATATCTAAAATCTTAACATTATTTAATAACCTTTATGGGCAACAKGAGGACTCTGGTGAAATTCTGTAGCACTGCAAAATCAGCCACAGAAAAGAGAAAATTCAATCTCAGAAACTGCCCCCAGTTTGGGTTCTTCAGGAGTACCACAGTAAAGTGAGAGACGTTCCTGGCACACATCCCTTTGAGAGGAACTTGTCACCAGGGAAAAAACAACTCCCTCAAGAATTGTGTTTATGGAAAGTCATCAGGGACAGGGAGTGCAGCATCATCTGAATCCCTCTGATACTCATGGACAGTGCAGGTGATCCTCAAACAGATCACTACAACCCCAGGGATCACCAATGGACACTTCCAATCTCCCCACCTCCAAAGTACTCAGTGTTTTCATACACAAAAGCACCACACCTGGAAATTACAAGAGCACACAGTTCTTTGGGCTGTGCAGGAAGATAAAACTGCATTTTCACAAAAAAATAACCACCTTGCTTTTTAGATAAACCTCATGGTTTTAAAATAATTGTTCTTTCAAAAAGCCTGCAGGTATTCTGCATGACAGAGAAGGGAAGAACAAAAATGGTGACAAACACAATACCTGCAAAAGCCAGGTCAGACCAAGAACCAAGTCCTAGTTTTGATATTGAACTCAGATTTCTACTGAACCAAGGAAAAGTGAGTTTACCTAAGCAGCACAAGCTGCCAAAAATAAAACCACCTTTCAAAACTGCGTGAAGCAACTTTTGCATTTCAACGGTGACTACCTGAAAAATGGGAAATTACAATGCCAGTGGTTATAAAACCAAGCATGGAAAAATATCTATGCTTGGAACAAAATATTTAAATATATTCTTGTATGTTGTACTACTTTGCAAACTGGAGTGATTTTTTATTTTGTTTACAGCTAGAAAGCATGAGACAAACTTAATCCTGTAATTCTTGTTCAAGGCTTTGGTTTCTGTTAAGCAGTATTTGCATACTTTTAAATATTTGTCTTATTTTTTAAAAAAACCATGACTATCAGTGTAAAGTCTTGATAATAAATGGTACCTCACAGGACTAAATCACATTTTAGAGGCAAAATTTACATCAAACTGGTAGGAAATACAAAAGCAAGGTAGTAAAAAATTATATAGTGTAAATTTAATTTTCTATCCCGCACTTTTTCTACATTTAACTTTATCTACTGACAGTCTTTCTCTGATTCYTGATGCTTGTTACATGATTCTGAATTACATTTATCCTTCCTATAACAAAATTGAAAGTCCCATGCCTCATTGAGTCAGATGTACCTGCAGCCAACACTCAGTACAAACTGCTAGGAATTTTAATGGCTTTTTAAAGGAAGGYAAAAATGAAGCAAGTATGTTCCCATTTGATAAGAGAATTTCAGAGCAATCAAATATTTAAAGCTAAAATTACATAGCATGAATTATATAAGTGGCAAGACTGCAATGGGAATGCCATCAGCAGTTCCAAGTATCTCAGTACCTWAAAAATATAAAGTTTAAAAAAAMCTGASAAACTGTTGCACACACTTTTGGTGGTTGTGTTTCTCCTAAGTCTGCACTTACCCCAGAAAATACTGCATTAGAATTTCTTCCATATTTCTTTATCAGCACAGGAAAAGGCAAACTCTCCAACATTTTGGGTGAAGTGACTTTAAAACTGAATAACCACAGGCTCAGCCTCACCATTCAGTGAGTTCAATAGATTGATGGTAAATTTCAGGAAACGGCTTAAAATTGTATTCCATTATRATGGACAACCCAGAAAATACTGCATTAAGAGCTTTTTCTTGCTGTTGTTCAGTAGCAGGAACCCTGGTTAATATTGTTACATATATACTGAGATACTGGGAAACAGGGGTTTAATAAAATGCAAATTAATTGGGTCTAGTACAAAACACTAATCATCTGGGACTTGATAAGAACTCYATGACTTCCCCAAATGTTTTGTGCTGTTGTTTGCTGCTAATATAAAAGCACTGCTTAAGTGGGCAAAAGGATTTGACAACAAGGCCTCAATTTCAAAWGGTTGGTATTTTGTACTCCAAGCTGTGGCTTGTAAATGATTTTAAATGCCTGCAGGCATTCTCACTCTGTCATATGTGGAGTCAGAAAGACTCTGAACCCATTTTGGTGTAGTCTACCTTTGTGATGATCAGGTTCTGCCCTGCTACTCATTTTTGGGACTCATCATTCAAACCCTCCAAATGGATATTAAATCATTCATGCCAGTGAGATCACAGCCTTGCTTCTCCACAGGAGAAAAAAGAAGAAAGATGTTACTTATTACTCTGAAGGGGACAAATATGTGCACTCACTCTATTCTTTGAAGAGCTGTATTTCAGGATCTTTTAAGTATCCCAAGCAGGTCACTCACAGGGAGGTTGGATGTCACATGAATAYGCAGCATCATTTTGCTCACTGGTCTCCAATACATCAGCACAAAGAGAAAAAACTGGGAGAGAAACCTTCCACAACATACTTTCCAGAAAAAGTGAATTAAGACTCCCCTGGTAAAGCAAATAATTTCTGGCACATGGGTAAACTATGGCAAATCTTCCCTCGTGGCACCAGCCTGGAACAAGGCCACAGAAATTCACTGCTGACAAAGCTTTTACCTTGGTCTGACACTGAAACTTCTCAATAGCARCTATGCATGAACAAATCACACACAAAACCTATTTTTCAGTCTTAGAAACRGGAAGTCACTCCCACCACTCCATACAGACCATGAAGGTCAGTAAACCACCATCACACTTCTCACATAAAAACCCTCTCCTGGACTTCAATGGGAATTGAGCAAATGGTATAATAACAGCATTTGCACTTAGGATATCAAGTATCTGTAGAAATTGAATTTTTCAGGAAGATAATCACAAAGCAGATTTATTACAGTGTGTCAGCACCACAGATGCAGGTCTCCAGGCTCCACTGCGAGATAAATTAAATCATCCAAAAGATGTCAAATTATTTTATTTTTACAGCAGTGGGCTACTTATAATACCCTTCTCCTGACTGGATTCTTCCAATTTTTATCTACTTAAACCACAAGAAAGCATCCTTGGTATTGCCTCTAATAGCAGTGAGGAAAGGAGAAGAGAAAAACTTAAGAGACGGGAAAGCCATTTGGTCAAGTGACTTCATGGTTTCCACAGAAGTTGACTTGAACTTGGTTTCAAGAACTATGAAATATTAAGGCTTGGGAGAACTTTAATTACTTGAATGAAATATGKTTTTAACCAGGATCTGGTTTAACATTCTGTCTTAACAATTATCTGATCTAGTCCAAGGAACTTCAAAAAGTATTTTCAATGAAACACATCGAAACAAAAGTCATCATACATCTAAATGATGTGGTTCTTTGTGCTCTGAAAATTAAGATTATTATCTGACACAGTTCCAAAACTTAAGTATAGCACAGAACAGGGATATTGTAATTTCTGTGTACTGCCAAGTACCAGAAAACTAAAATCACATTTAAATTTTGGTAAGAAAATGAGGAGTTTAAATTGTAAGGTTTCAGGTATATGTCACTGCTTTTTCACAGTAAGCAAGCAAATCATAGAAAGGCTGAAAATATATTTTATTTCAGAACTGATTAGCAGGGTTCTATAATACAGACAACTGATAGCTACTAATTACTGCACAGTTTAAGAAAAATATATATGACATTGTATTTCAGGTTTCATYCTCCAAATTTGGATCTTTAAAAGTTAATTTTGAGGCAATAAAATTGAACTTTCTGAAACAATACACACAGTCTGTAAGGGAGAAATGTTTGCACTGCACAAATTGAGCAAACAAATTGACAAATCCAGTAAAGTGCATTCTAAASCTATTTACTCTGGTAAGGAAGACTAATGAATGCTACATCTACATATATATATATATTTCTGAGAATACTAAATAATGCAGCATCTACATGAATTTTCAAAGGTGTGGATTCTAGTCAGCAGTGTGGAAAAAAATTTACTYCACAAGCCAATATATTTTAATGGACTAAAGCTATTGAATCCCATAAACATGAGCTCATTTTTTTCCTCACTATTAAATCTTTCTCTGTGCACTCCACCTGCCACAGTTTGTATCTCTGGCCTCACTGCTATAATTGCATATGCAAATAATTGTATGGGTAGCAATAGTCTCCCTAAGCTCAGTAGTTTTATTCATAGATAYAAAATCAAGTGTGCATTTGCACAAACACACACAGAAACATCTTTTTAAATTATAAACAGCCTGGAAGCTCCAGAAGATGATTTTCATTGTCCTGGTTGTTTCACTGTGCATGGTTGGTATTTGTATAAGAAATCACATGTAAGAACTAAGATGCATTTAATAACATCCTTTCTGCCACACTGAGAGTTGTGGGTCTGAGGCCAAACACAGCATTTWTATTGTCTATTTTTTCCTTTAAAGAAAAGGGAATGGTCTTATACTGAGATCAGTTGTTTTCATGTGAGTGGCAAGTTTCTAGCCAATAAATAATGAAGGTGTTGACCAGCACTGAATTCAGTGCTTCTGTCTGAAAACTGTTGGTAGATAAAGCTCCATTCCAAGCTGGCTCTTCACTCACATGTAACATCTCTGGAAATGTCTCAGATTTAATTTTTTGTGTAAACTGGAAATCCATGATTAATAACTATCCTAAACCACTGGTTTTATAYTGATTTCCAGAGTATCACTGAAGATGTTACATACAAGTCTGTGCTGCTATCTTTATAAAATAAACATGGAATTCTTTCAAAATATTAAAAATTATTTCCATGACAGAGATGTGATCTGTGAAAAAAAAAATCTGACTGGCATTAATTACCCTCCTTCTAAACCCTGCTTAAATCAATTATCACTTCATTTTATTAGGAGTTATTACCAATATTAATCAATCTACAGTTACAGAGGTCTTTGCAAGTCTCCTTTGTAATGCTGATTCAACTTTATCTCTTTCAGTTTCTGGAACACCCTTGGCCACCACATTTCAGAGCCCACAGCTCATTTTAGCTCAGATTCCCTGGATTTCCCTTTGGGTACCCTGGGCTCTGTTGCTTTATGACATCTTGAGACTTTACAGCACAATTTATTCAACCTTTTTCTTCATTTCCCTGACAAGATGCCATAGCTCCTTAATAACTTYCAATTACAGATTTTGTGCACTTAAAAAATTTAATATTTTTGTACTTAGAAATTTAATATTTATGCAGTAAGAAAATTACCTGTATTGTCTTCTCCAATTTTTATTTCCTATTAGTTAATCTGAAAAACATCAGTCACGTGGTAAAAATTAATCCAAAATCCACTTCCCTTGCTTGTCTGAGACACATCAGTTAATTTAAAACACCAAATTTCATATTAACTTTGAGGAAGATGTATCAATTCTCTGAAGCTGATATTCAGTGCACAAAGTGTGTGATTTTTTTTGTGTGTATAATGATAGCTTCTGTTCAAAAGGTAAAAAGGTGACTGCAAARAAGAATAAAGATCACCCAGGGAAGAAAGGGAAAACAAATATTGCTCTTTTAACTGTGRTKACTYCAATAAATGGTAACAATAGTTCCAAATTATTAGGACAGGAGCACTGTGACAGAAGTCAAGCACAGATCATCTGAGTGAGTTTTATGATCTTGTAGACTGGAAGCTGAAACACATCAGAGAAACTTATTTTGGCAGTAGAGGGAGGAGTTGGATCAAATGATGGCTTGAAGCCCTGGTAAATTTTRGTTTTGTGGCATCAAAGGTGCTTTACACATTCATTTGGATGCACATCCTACCTCATCACACCTCCTATTTGGCATCTGTGAAATAAAATTCTCAATTCCTTTATAAAAAAAAACCCCAAAAAATAAAACAACCAAAACCCCAAAAAGTCCCAAACCGAGCAAACTGCATGTTTGTTTTATTTACAACAATGATTCAATAATTTACAGGGAGGAAAAGATTTCATGTCATTTTTCTTTGCCACACCCCCCCCTCCCCAATTCTCCAGAGCCCCAAAGAAATGTTTACTCCAATATAATTGGTTCCAAAGCACCCTCAATTCTGAGCATTCAGGTCCATTTTAGCTGCACAGGCACTAAGCTGCTTTACAAGCTTACTTTAACATATTTTGTAAGTAAGATTCATGATACTTTGGTGGTGTTTGGAGTTAATTAAATATTTTGACTGACAGCTGTAAATAACTGCTGCCAATTGTTTCCAATAAAAATCTAATCATTATACAAAGCTTGATAAGCAGGCCAAATGCAACAGACAAAATGCAGGAAATAAAATACAGCATACAAGAGAAGTTTTTTAAAAATAACGAATTTAAAAGCAAATAATTAGCATGAAAGACAAATTTAAAAACATCTCACTGCTACAGAGTTCATGTATTCTACTCATCATGTCAGCCTATACCTTATAACATTATATTCTCCTTTGTTCATAAGTTATTACTTACTATAGATTTATTTTTCAGACTTAAAATGACCATTCCCTTCATCCTCATCCCCAACTTAAAAGAAAAAACAACTTAAAGCATTTCTGGTTTAATTTTTTTATGCTTTTATTTACAAAGCAGAGCTCCTAAACCTCCTTTTGAAAGAAAACTGAAAGCATTTAAAGTGTTAAAACAGAAGGCTACAAACCAGGTTTTGAAATCCCTTTCAATGCTCTGTCAGGAGACAAAGGTTGGAGCTGTGTGACCTTTAGCTGCTTTTTGCAGAACCTCCAAGAAAACTATTTCTTGAATTTTGGCTTTTCCTGACATCTGAGATTATCTGCTGTGAAATTYTCTCTGTTCTATTCAGTGAAGTTCCATTCTGTGTGCACTTCAAGGCAGGAGGAACACTGTGGGAATTGTGGCTCTCTGACTCAATAAATAAAAATGCATCTCAACTACATTACTAAGTAAAACCTCAGGAATAATTTTTGAAAATGCTGGTATTTTTCACATATATTCAGTTGGCATGAAATTGCTTTTGAAATTTCACAKTCCCTGTTTATGGTGTCCCAAAAATCTCCCTTCTAGCTTGTTTAGTCTTCTTTGTTTTACACTGGACAAGACACCATCACCACAATCTGCTGGTGAAGATGAAGAATGAACAAGCCAGGCAAACCTGAGAACAGTTCAATTTTACGCTTTTGATTATTCAAACTATCACAGCTTTAAATGGATTTGGAATGATTTTCCTCACACCTGGTTTCAAAGAATTCATCAAAGGAATTCTGACTTCTTGCCTAAGTTAAAATTTTAAGATTTTCTTTTCCTTTTGATGACTGACATTAACCAGGTGAGGTGTCTGGGGTTTTCTTTTTTTTTTCCTTCCCAAATTTGAGTATTTCTTAGATAGSTATGCCTAAACAAGAGACACAGAAGTTCAATTAACAGCCTTAAAAAAAATTAAGCTTTTATTTTCATATGTAAGAACTGTTACTGCAACAACACTGAAATTAAAGGGGAGGGGCAAATTCATGTAACTAAAATATGCCAATCATGTTAATTTGGAGTTGATTTTTAAACCTGAACCCTAGAAGAGATGTGAGAGTCCTCCAAGCAGGACAAGGTTCCATGCTGAAAGAGAACTTCCAACCTCAAAATCTCTGGGCATGAGCAGGAATTCCAAACTCTTCCCTGCACCCACTGGGGCTCAGGTGAACATTATCACCTCAGKTACTGCCTTAACATCCTACAGAGGTACTTCCTGGGAAAAACAGCTTTAAAAACACCCAAACCAAAACAAAACACCCCAAAGAAACAACAAAAATCCCCCATCCTACCCAAAAACTGCCCCCAAAATCCCACACCTTCCCAGGTTTCTACAAATCTCCAGTTCTTCCCACTCCTCTGACTTCTGTGCCATGCTCAGTGCTCTATGGAACAGCTCACAGTTTTACAGCACAAGAGAGAGGTACATCATTTAAAAATAAACATCTTCCAAGAGAGAGGTCCATCATTTAAAAATAAACATCYTCAYGCTTGTGCAAAGAACAATCAATGCCAGCTGCAAGGCAGAGGGAGGCAGAGGGAGCAGAAGTGAGTCAAAGAGCACCTGAAACCTTCCCCTTTGCAGGAGGGGAGGATTAGCACGTTCAGAAAGGCCACGCTGACACTTTTGGCAAGGTTAAATATACRTGGCACCACTGAAAATAGGTCACCTTTTTATTTATAACAAACAAATGCTTTTCACTACCCAGGTGCTTCTTCTTCCCAAAAAAGGATCTGCAAAGTAAAGAGTAAACAGTGCAGCACAAGATTCTGATTCTTTTTCTGTGACGTGCAGAACCAAAGCCCATGGTTGCAGCTGTTGTGCACCAAACAACATTACACAGACTTAAGTCTCATTTCAGTTTATACTAATTTGTCATCAATTCTGATTTAAAGGTGCTTTCTTTCTTGTTWTTTGGCCATACACCTCAATTTTTGCATGTGCATTTCTTTCCCATGGGCTGTTTGTGTAGTACAGCTTATACCTATTGAGTCAATTTAATTTCATCCAACAACATAGTTAATAATGATGAAACATCAAGAGAAACTGTTCAATTATTTCTGTTTATGTAGCAACTTTAAAATATCCAGATCTCTCAATCTTTTTTTTCTCTCAATCTCAATCTCAGTCTTCTTTTGTAAGAACTAAAAGTTTACTTTCAAACTCTCCACATGAAAGGCTTTTCTATCACTAAAAAATCGTTCTATTATCATGAAAAAGTCAGTTCTGAAGTCACTGAAATAATCAAGAAGAAATTAAACAAAGGAATATTTCGACAGAAGTGAAGTTAATTTTTCTAATACTGTTGTCTGGCTAAAGTGTCTGGAAGGGAAAAAACAATTCCCTTACACAGTACAGCTCATTATATGAGATAATGTTAACTGGATTAGACAATAGAAACCTTGGACCAAACCCCATTYTTGCAGCAGAAAAGGAATTACTTCCCTTCTCCAGTACTACACTKAAAGGTAATAAAATGTTCCTGATTATTCAGTTTCATACACAATGGCCACCAAAGTGGACATTTACATTTCAAAAAAAGAAAACTTTTCTGAAAATATATATCATTTATGCCTCTGTTAGAAATCTCTGTACATTCAGGGAAGGACATGGAAGCAGAAAGCTTGAGTCATCAGGAACAAAGGAATTGTACCAGATCTCCAATAATTTCACAGCTGGAAARCTGGTTCATTATTCTTGCTAACAAACTCTTTTCTCCATGTTAAACAGCAAAAGTATTTTCATAACATCAAAATGTACGAGTAGGTTAAATTACTCACTGTCTGAATCAGCATTTATGTATTGAAATAATTCAGTTTGGAAGAGGAGTGAAAAAATCTGTAACAGCAGACAAAGCAGCATTTTATCAAAAGGAGAAAGTGGTTAGAAGATGCAAAAAAACCTTCCTGCAAATCAAATGCACTACTGAATATCCACAGCATAAACTTCTGATTCTCAAGAGATTTTCTTTTGCTCTCAACACAAATATAAAAAGTAACACCAGCAATCAAATCTAACACTAAAAGTGGTAATAGCTAAAGACTGAAAGCTCAAGGGGAAGCARCAGCCTTCTGTTATAGAACAAGCAATTCATATAATCATGTTTTTTCTTATTTATAACTACTGATATATGACACTAGGAGATCCACTATTAGTGCTGGCAGTATAAAAATTAAGAGACACATAGAAGCCGGAAGAAGAGAATCAGTGCTGACATTAATGTAAGATTTAAAAAAAAAAAATCAAGAAATAATGGTAGTAACATCTATGTGGAAGTTTATCTTTGGTTTTATTTCATAWACAAAAAAGAGCTTTCTGTCAATACCACCCCCTTTAAATGTAGAGATGTTTTATGCCTTTTGCTCCATTAGTGGAAACAAATGCTGATAAATAGCATGGAACAATACTTGGCACAGTCATTTTTAATGATCAACTCGTTCATCAATAGCTTTAAATCACTCTTTTCCTTGGGAGAMAGGAGCAGGAAGTTTTGTTGGGCTCAGCAGTAACAGCAGACCTGGAGTCTGATGGCCACACAATCAGTTAAAAGACAACAACAATGAATTCATGTTTCATAATAACTTTTTTTTTTTACTTTGTGATATGTCCATTATAAGAAAAAGATCATTAATGGCCTTATTTACAGAGAATGAATCCCAGCCTYGAACAAACCCAATTTACCAGTGACACTCTGCCAACAAATGGTGATTCACCAACTGAGCAAGAGCATTAACCATCATTTTCCGTGCAAAATAGCAGCAGACAAAAATATAACTTGGCAGTTCTTCCCTCTTGTTAATGTGGACACTAATTAGTTATATAAAAAAGATTTGAATTAAATATGTCAAGGTCTCAGAACTGTTTGAGTTCCTCTTTGCTTAATTAATCCAAATATTTAAATTAGCTTCTTCGAGTAATTTGGTGTTTCAAGCAGAATTCCACAGACAGGCATATAAAATTATTATTTGCAGACTGCTTATGTAGCTGCCTTTTGAAACCTGCAACTAATATGAAGATATAATCCCTTTATAAAAGGAACATTCTTTAAGAAACATGGTCTGTTAATTAGCCAGGCACTTATTCTATTCTCTGATTGCCAGACCTCACATAGCASACAAGTTATTGAGTTTCCTGATTCTTCTTTTCATTGCTGAGTTTAGAATATCCATACAAACAACATTTCAGCTAAAATTTCTTACCTACTTTTTCCAGAAATTAAGGGAAAAAAAATATTGTGGAAGTGATTAGCRACTGTCCAAAATGTTATTTTAKGGRRAAAAAAAAAAGCACAGAAAGCAAACACTGCTGTGTGCACTGGCCCATCTTARTTTGCTATTTCCCCACAGTTCTCTTTAAATTATGTTCCTTGCAGCATCCACAGAGTGCTCTGCACTTAGTGTGATTATTACTCGAGTTCTCTTTCACAGGACAAACTTCAGTTTTTCACTGTTATCCCTAGAATCCCAACACACTCTGTAGGCTTTTCTAACATGCATTAATTTTCCCTAGGAATGCATCCTCCCTCTCTTTCACACACAACTTCAGCACTACAGTGAGCACTGAACCCAAAAGATGGTGACATTTCAGCCTCCCTTACCTCCAAACAATGTTACAACACTGTTTAGCAGCAGAAGGAAAAATAATGCATGACAGTTTCTCTTGTTGTGGTCTAAAAATGGAATTAAATTATGGTTTCTACCACTGAATCCAAAGGCACAGTGCAGGATCTCCCATGTAGTCACAAATCAYAGAAAACTTCTACCTAACTAAACAAGACAGCCTAATCTATCTTTTCTTTTTAAAATGGACTGATATCATTAATTCTAAATTCTTGTTTCACCTTTTCTGTTCCAACCTGCATTCAGAGCTCACACAAATTAAAATTATCCTTTTCTCTTGTTGGAATTTTTTAAGCTCTTCTTTGCAACCTGGCAGCAAGAATCTCATGTGRACAGACTCACAATTTCCTCAAGATGAGATGAGCTCCAAAAAGTCACATCTCACCCCATTTGCACTGTCATAACTTACAAGTAATCTGTAATTACATTGTCTTCCTGGCAAGTACTGGAAGYAATATCAATATTCTTTATAAGCAGATCAATCTTCCAGAGAAAATCTTCTGGACACATGGCAAATTGTGAGCACCCATGGGAACAAACCARGCTCTGTGCTGGGCTGCTCCATCACTGTCAATGCATCTGACATGAATTCAGAAATCTTGCCAGCATTTGGAAGCAATAATTCCTATAAATCTTTTCAATGTCACAAACTGGATGACAGTTATATTAATTACAGATAATAATATCCTACAGAAAGGAAAGCCATACAGATGAAATGCTCACAGGCATTTTATCCTTTACTTTTTAAATGGGGCTTTAGAATAAGCATGCAGAAGGGATGAACTCTCAAAATTAAAGAATCAGGAGTGAGATGGAAGGTGATTACTGGGACTTRAAAAAAAGGAAATTTTAGTCACATTTTATTAATTAATAAAATGTGCAAGGTAAGGCTGCTGAGAGGAGCTCTTTCCATACTGCTGAACAGAACACAACTGCAATTACAAGAATTACAAAATATTCTTTAACACCACAGAAATAAAGCAGAAATTTGCCTCCTTTTCAAAACAGAGGGCATGAATGTAACACTCATACCAATATGGCATTTATTAGGATGAAAGAATCGAGTCTTAATAAAGTGACAAATAGATAATAAAGAGACTGCTGCAAAGCTCCAGACAATTTAGTTTCCAGATCACTGCCATGGATTGTGTTGTGGAGTCAAAGAAATAAAATGAGAAAAAAACCAAATAGCTCAAGGACCTAATRTAATAAACTTACTCCCTTAAATGGCATGTACTTGTTTTAATGGAGATAGAACTGCCAACAACACTAGGTTAGCAAAAGGCTAGCAGCTTTTCAGGATAGTATTTCTTGCAAATACAACAGCTAAAACTGATAATAAAATTTGAATTGACATACCCATAACACCTGGAGACTCACATATATAACAGTATAAATAATTTTTTACAAATGGGAAGCTTTTTTTTTCTCTGAAACTATGCTGCATCAGATTTTTCATAATATTTACACAGAATAAATCAGATTCTTTCCATGAGGAAATTACTACTTAAACACTGAACAGGAGAAGTTTAAGACATTGCTAAGAAGCAATTCACTGATGCCATTTTACTAACTTAGTTAACAATTGCCAAGCCAGGTCAATATTAAACTGCATTTAATTCAATATGCAGCTTTAGGAGTGTTTATTACCAAATGCTTCAGAGGCAAGTCAAAGAAACAYCAGAATAAGCATTCATTTGGCAAACTTACAGTAAAAAAAATAAATCTAAAAAGCATGATTTATGAAAGTGAAACTGAACTCCATTTTATGCTTATCACTTCAAACTGGTTTGGTCATTTAGGATGTGCCTTACACTATTTTCCATTCATGTAAGATCCTGCAATAACTTCAGAAAGCTCAGGAACAGCAATGGGGTCATGAGTKGAGGGCCTACGTGCCCTTACAGCAGTGCAATGTGGAATATCCTGMCTCCAGATGAGCAGCACAGGCACTGCTGAGCACTGAACCTGACACACTCCCTTCACACAGTGTTTATTGTGGCAGAGCAACACTCTCCCTGTGTGTCATGTTACATCTGGTGAAGATACWGGGTGAAATGCAAATTGAGAAACAGTCTGGAAAGACCTGATTAGGATGAGAAAAATGTGCTGTGTGCTGAAGAATAACAAATATGTTACTTTAAAGCTGCCAAGAGGTAAAAAAGCTGTAGGGCATGCAAGTATGGTCAGACTTTGTCAAACAAACAGGTAAAACAAGTTAGCCCTTCCAATCTCCTCATCTATTATTTTTCAAAATAAAATTTAACCTGCTTTAAATCAAACTTTAAATCAAAACGAAAAAATAGTTCATGTGTGTTTGTGAGGTTAAAATTCTTCAMCAAAATAACCACCTATTGCTGTCTAACATCAATGGATCTTAAGCAGGTTAACCATGTAAACCAGAGATGAAATATTTTATTTCTGACCTCTGCTGCCAGCTGCTGAAGAGAAGGGGATGCAACAGGGTGCAAAGTTGAGTTGCCTGTGACTGGGTTATGGAGGCCAACGTAGGCCACAGCATTTCTTTGAAGAACACTCCTGAGATCCTGYAACACAAGCAGAAAAATGGTTACTSCTMTGCATCATTACAATTAAGGCTGGTTTTGTTCTTTTGGTTGCTTCTAGGGGAAAACTGCACCCTGCATTTCCTTCCTCTGTGATTCCCCAAGTATTAGTTAACTACTGCTTCTTACAGCATGCTCTTCTGAACTTCAAAGGATATGTTAGTGYTGTTTCTCTATACAGCAGAAGTTATAATTCCATTTCACACATCACTTAAAGAAAATAAACATAAGGTCTGGGAGGAATCAAAAATTACTACACTTGTAAGRCCAAAAATGAAAACATTACCCACTGCAAAACAATATGATGGCATTTTAAACTTATTCCTGACAGAAGACAAACTTCAAAAGCAATCATTATCAACAGCTAAATGAACTCACATATTTAGAGACCAAATTCAGATTKGAATTGCATAACTTTCCCAGTGTTTTCATTTTGTTATTTTTTTAGACTATAAAAATAGCATGTACAAACTGTTCCAATTATTATCTCTTTTTTTAAAGGATCCCCTTTGCCTTCTCAGTAATGAGTTCCTCTTTGCATGAAGTGGCTCTTTATATTGAACAGAAGGGGTGTAACACAATTACATCTGATGCAAAGCTGACTTGAAGTGGAACTAAACAAATTTTGCTTCCAGCCTGGATCTTTTCAATTTGATTTTTTCACCCCCTCTTGTTTCTGAAGAATAATCGTGTTGGAAGTATGAAATTTCAATGAGGGCTGGCTGCTTCTTATGCATGGTAAAAAAGCAATTAACTCTTCTTTATCAACTGCTTTAATTCATTGAACCATTAGAGTTGGAAAAGCAGCCATGAAATTCTCTGCCTAAAGGAGTAGCARCTCCTTTAATTTATAACCTGAAGTCCACTTTAGCCATGTATGATCATCAATACTTGCTGAGGTATTTTCTTCCAGCCAGCTGATTCCCATTCTGCTGAAAGTAAGAGCCCAAGGAATTGTCTGTTTAGGATTGTATCCAACTCCTCAGCACAAATCTGTGAGAAGTGAATCAGCACCAGCCATGGAGACACTGCAATTAATGCATTTAATTAATGCAAACCATAGCATGGTTCTCTCTTGATTCACTTCTTGATCTTCTTTCTCTCTCGATTCACTTCTCCCCACACTAAGCCTATCAATGGAAAACTATTAAACATTAAATCCTCCAGAAGGTGAAAACGCTCTCTGTCTGTGCCTATGTCGTTTTTTGAGGTTTTCCTCCCTCTGTCAAACCCTGGCAATGCTGTGCTGAATTAGGGAGGGAAATCAGCTCCCAGAGGTGCTGTACATGCAGCCTCCACAGCCATGGCAGCATCCTGCCACCTCATTATCCCCAGGAATGGCCTCAATAGATGTTTTCCCTGCATTTTTCTGTGTAGCACATCAATGAGCACAGCCAGACCTCMCAGACCAGCTAATGAGCCCCAATTTCCACGTGGCATTTCCGTGTTCTTTCCACTCTTTCACTGCAGGGAGTGCTCCCAGAGCAGTTTTACCTCAGCCCACTCGTAGGAGCCGACGTTGCCCAGGGCTGTTCCTCCCCAGGAGCAGAAGAGCAGGGTCCTGTCAGGCCTCCAGCCCCTCTTCACCTTGGGCATCAGGGCTTGGAGCAGGGCTGTGATGACAGCAGTGCTGCTGGCCCAGCCTGGCCCTCCATGACCCCTCAAACTGCTGTGGTGGCTGCCCACGATGACGTATCTGTCTGAAATGAGAAATTAAAAGAATTAAAAGAACAAAAAAACACCCCAAAAAGCTTTTTTTTYTTCCTCCATACCCCAGATTAAAAGAATTCCAAACAAGCCTAAAAATTAATTATCTGGATTAGCAGCGTGTAATGTCATTAATGCAACACAAAGCTGCCAACAGAAATGTGTATGATAACATGCAAGACAATCGTACAACAATTAYACATAAAACTGTGAGTACTACTTAAAAATCAACTACTAAATAAATAAATACATATGGTTTCCTAAATTATTCCCCATGACCTTGCCTTCCTTGTTTGCTTATTTCTCTCCTTATAGATCTGATATAGACTATTCTTAAAGCCAAGACAAGGTCATATGGACAATCAAAAAACCAAAATAAGAAGCAGGAAATGATCTTAAATACACATCAGCATCAAAAAATTAAAAAAAGATAAAAGAAGATAAAAGAAGAAAAAAAAACCCAAAAGGGTGGCAGTACAGTGGGAAACATAAAGAAAATACACAGAATTTTAGTACTCCCTCACCTGGAAGACTGTGTTCAGTGCTCACCACCCTATCTCAAAAAAGACATGGCAGAAACAGCAGTGGAGCAGCTGGCAAGCAGATTAGAGATCAGCACTTAGCACTTCCCTGGAAGGAGACATTAAAATACCTGGACTGCAGGTTTAGAGAGGAGACATGACAGAGGGATAGAGATAATGAATGATACAGAAATGGTAAGTCACACCCAGCAGCTGTGTTAATGCTGGGAGAAAGCATTTTTACAGCATGAAAAGCAAGAAGTTTCAACTTGAAATAAAGAAGATGCCTCTGGTTACTCATGAAGAAAAACTGGAAAAAAAAACCCCAAAACAAACACACTTCTTTCCAGAGAAATAAAATAAAATCTTCTTCTCTCAAGGCATTATATATGCCTAATACCACTCACAAGGGAAAAAAAGCCCTTCTTTTACTCCAGAATGGATGATGTGCTATGAAATGACATGACTGACTGGTGTGACTGAGGCCTGTCACACTGAAGCAGAGTCATTCTGAATGAGCTGTTAAACTATCAGASCTTCTGTGTGAGATGAATTCACAACCCTCTGTGAAGGATTGCTTACTGCTTTTGCTCTGATATTTTGTAAAGTCTTCTGGCCCAAATCTACACTTTTAAAGGTGTTCTGTCCCTATTTCAGGATATCAACAGACAACAGAAGAACAGTTATCAACAGTGCAGAACAGTGATGCCAGAGCCACAGCAAACCCTGAGTGTCACTGGGGCTCCAAAAAGTGCAGAAAGTTTTCTTTTTCTTTCTTTAGCCAAGTGAAATCATTCACTTGCTGTCAGTTGATCACAATACAGCAACAGATAGTTGCCCACATTTTGTATTTGCTTACGAAATTAAAATATCTACTTAATCTCTTTTGCAGTGACTGCTGCCTGGAAACAGTATTAATGGAATACTTTGATTATAAAAGCATTCTCTATCAAACTGGATTTTTACCAGCATTGTTCAGCAAAATATTTGAACATGTCTTTTAATAAGGAATCAGAAATTCTTTACAAATACAGGATCTGTTATATGCCTCTAACACAATATTTCCAATCAACTGCTTGGGGGGTGTGCAGGTATGGAAATGAGAATTTCTGTCTAAAAACAGATATGCAAAGTTTCAATCTRGACTTAAATAATAATTTAATGTAACAAATTGAAATCCAAATCACACAGTTGTGCAACTTGTGCATTGCACTGTGGAAGGCTTAATTATAGGTTGCACTGACAATGAAAAAACACAGGATCTTCAATTCATTTAATGACTGGAATCAGGAACCAAAATGAATGGCCTKACACACCTCTAGGTCATTAAAGGGAGTGCCACTAACACAGGGGGGATCAGACAGGATCAATGCTTGCCTGTGTTATCATTTCTGTTYAGCCTGTGCACAGACTGTGTGAGAGAGAGAGAGCCCCTATTAAAATAATGCAGGATATTTTGATGGAGAAGGAGCCACAAGCATCAACTTTCTGCTGGAGATGCCAGCTGAATGAGCAGGGGCAAAACATAACAGCTGGTACTTCCTTTGAAATTCTTCATCTTTTGCACATCTCTCCCTCAAACAGAGGCAATACCCCAAAGCAAATGACTACAGGAAAAGCAGAGGAGAAAGGATGGTCATGCTTGCAGAGGCAGCAGCTGTCCTTTCTCAAAATCACATGGCAAAAGAAAAAAGAGAAAGAACTAGAGACAGAGAAAAAATACCCATCTGATACCCTTGAAGATGATAAGGCAGAATAGTGTTCAGGTTAGTGATGGGCTGGACAAGAGGGATTTATGATTAAAGAGTCTCCTTATCCTGTCTTTGCTTGTTATAGATCCCATCTTAAACCACGTCCAACAGAGCTATAAAATCAGTGTTACGTTTTTTGGGTTTTAAAGCGCTACCAACGATCACATTTCATCTACTCCTAAATATTTTAACATCTTAGCTACTCTTCAGATGCTCGTTCTTACTCCTCAGATCAAATGCCAGCTGAGGTCACCATCACAGAGACGTGCTTGTCTCTATGTGTGTGTTAGGTGGTCTTTAAGCAAAAAGAAATAAATTCCACCCTTGGTGATGCTCTGCAGTCTTTCATTAAGCACTAAAGATAGATCTGCCTTCCTTCTGCACTTCTGTGAACATAAAGGTGAATATTTCATGTATGTGAAACGAGCAAAACCCCATCAAAATGACAGAGAATCAATGACATGAAAATAGCAAGATTCAAAGCAGAAGAGCAGAGAAAGAAACAAAGGTTTAACATTGGTTCTGTACAAAATGCTACAGTGCATTAGGCATCTAACTTGTGCCTGCACTAGAAGACAGCTGTTATGGCTCTGGTTGAGTCAGACATCCTTGGGATAAACTGCTGCCATCTGGGCACTGCTGCTGACTTCACTTATTTATATATCCTTACATTCCTGAAGTTCAGCACATACTGGCAAACCTTCAAAAAGCAGTTTCTGATTAAAAAGGTAAAAACAAGATGAAATGTTCAGATATAGAGAAGATAGAAAACTTGTTGAACAGAAACTGAAGCTCACTTTTATTATTTTTCTTGTCTCTGTTTCACAATTCAGAAGACAGAATGTCTAAACATGGCAGTTTCTGCCTTTCCAATTCCATGACAGCTATTTGCAAAACATTAATAATAACAGACTGGTAACTTCAAATTCATGAAGGAAATTAAATCCTTCCTAGAAATTAAATTCATTGTGCTAATTRCTTCCTCTGTTGCTTCAAACAAACAAGAAGTCTGGTGAGAAATACACAGTTCTGCATGCACAAAACTGAGTTGTTATTTCATCAACAGGAGTAAAATTTTTTCCATCTCCTTCATTCCACTATTTAAAATATGAAATGACTGGCCCACCTCCTAAGGGACTGTAAATAAATTTCCATTCTTTCTTCCTAACCAAATAAAAAAGTAYTGAGGCAAGTGTGATCATGTTTTGATGATCATCTGCTCACTAGGAATAGTTTGCACTATTTAAGTAACCAACAACAGCAGAAACCCTTCACCTTTTAGGTAAATTCACTAACAAAATAATCTCAAAATGATCTGATGATTTCCTGATTATGACATTATTTATGTACAGCATCAGAGGGCAGAGGGGGGGCTGTGCTTTATGTGCCAGTCACACTTTAGAGTCCAATTGTTCAATCATCAGACAGAGAAAGTAATTATTATTCATAGAATTGTATAAAACTAGCTTAAGGCATGATTGAGACACAAAATGAGGCTGCAGCAAATGTTAAAACCATACTAAAATTAAAACCATAGCACTTGGTACAAACTACTGATACTCTCTGTGGTCCATGTGCAACATCTGCTGCTTGTGTGAAAATATGTTTTTTGTAACTACAATATCCCCTTCAGCTCATTCTCTGTTTAACCCTCATATTCTGTCTTGTCATAAATCACAAAATGAGTAYAAAAAAGTTATTTTTCTTTCCTCTGTATTAGTGAATTATCTGGCAAAATAGCATCCTGATCCCAGCTGTGACTGCCACCCATTGTGGAGCAAATAATCAATACAAATGACAGAGGGGTACTTACCAGGAAACACAGCTCCTTTTAGATATCCAATGACATTAGAAATTGTTTTGTAAGTTGTGACAGACTGAATGGTCAGACTGATTGCTTTTTTGCCTGTTAAAAGATGAAATAAAGAGAAAATGTTAAACTTATTTACCCAGCCAAGAAACGTACAGGTTGAAGATACGAATTCCACACACATTAAAAAAAGAATTTAAAATGAGAAGGTTAAAAAAAAACCAAACTAAATGGGAACCACAGATTAAAACATGAAATACGACTTTATTTTCTCTGTCCCATTTTAGCAGCATGATTCAAAGATGGAATCTCAAAAGAGATCCTACTCTTTGAGTTAAAAGATCATTGAATTCACTGAATAAATGCTGCCAGAGTACAACAGAAAAAAAAATAAATTAAGAGAGTAGGATTTACATAACTCTGTCGTAATAAAATTGGCCTTAATCTTTATAGGCTTTTCTCACCTAATCCTTCACCTGGGTCAATCTATCAATAACATTCACAAAATTATACCTGGTTTATATTACATTTCTTCTGGAGAAAAGCCCCAGTGTTAAATCAGATGGGAACAGTCAGACCTCCCCACAGCTCTGCCAGCACAGCCTTTGGGGATGCTCCTGTGAACACATGCCCACAAGCCAGGGGTTTTGGCTTAGCTGGCATCAGATGAAGAAATGGTGCAAAAACAAAGGCAGAATGATTTCAAAAGCTGCTGAAATTCAAGGAACTTGCCAGTACTGCCATGGCAGCTGAGCCTGTAGCACAGAATAAAGCCAGAGTAGAGCAAATATCTGAGTTTAAAGAGATTAAAATAAGGTGGGACACAGTAATCACGAGCTCCTGCAGTTTGTGACAGTGGAAACCAAACAACCAACCATGGGGAGCTGCTGACTCCTTCCAAAGGTWTCATTTGCATGATAACAGGCTGTGYTAACACCCAGCTCATCTGAAAGGTCATTAACTTCTGTCTGAGAGAAATGAAAAGTCTCAAACTGCTTGAACTTCAGTTGTGTGAGAAGAAGCAGTGCCTGACCCCAGACCTGCAGGGAGATCTCCTCCACCCATGAACGTTGCACCAAAATTCAAATATCCCACAGATCATTTTGCTCTTTATGTCCCAGGCTATTATCCTCCCACAGATCTATTTCTGACTGCTTCTTCCCAGGCTTTGTTTCCGGAGATGCACAGAACATGGGAGTGTGGAGTTACTGCCACGTGTGAAACAAAACCAACACAGTGTTAGTGTTCTTCAGGGCTCATTTGCTGGTTCATATGGTAAATTTACTGAAAGTTTCTTAAAATAAAATACAATCTATTTTATTTCACTGGTCTTCATTGGTATATTAAAAATAAGCCAACTGCTAGTGTTTGTTTAAAAACTGAATTTGCAATAGCCATTCTGTTTTTTATTCAGACAAAACCTCTTCTGTTATCAACAGATGTGTCTTCTCTATGACAATKCTGGTTTTGCTTGAACAAAACAGTAAGGAAAATGCAAGCCAAGCAGTTAATGAAAAATAAACCCTGGCAMATGACTTTGCAACAATCAATCACAGCACATTAATGTTTTGATTTGTCACGTAATTAGCTTTGCTGATGTRAGTTACTGTAAGATTTATTAATGCCATGTAAATGAATCGTGTCTGTTCAATAAATCCACAGATACTATTTTAGAATTTGAAAAAAAAAATCATTAAAAAAATAATCCAAAGGATTCCAAAAGGGTCTTTTAAAACAAGTGAAAACAGCTCAAGTCATCTATGTAGATTAAGCAGCTTAAATTTAATCTAAACTATGCAAGTTACTTCTTGCTGCTATTTCTCACCTACAACCACTCTAAAGCCAATTGACTCTTCTTWAAAAAAAAGAGATTTTAAAGTCAAAACTGATTTCCTTTCCTTTCCCTACAACAATTTAGATGTTTGTTCCTTTTAGGCCCCTTCTCAGACAAAAAGAAGATAAATCCTTTTGAAGACAACTGACTTCACTGTTTTCCCTTAATCAACATCAGCTATCCAGTCTCCAGCTGACAATAAAGACACAGAAAATTACCTTCTGGCAATRCCCATATTCCAAAATCAGATACTTGAGTTAATAGTCATGTACCACAGTAGTCAGCCTRAAGTGACTTGGGCTTAAAGGCTTAGAACAGCAGATGAAAAGGCTGAAACTACTCTTTGGAGTATACAGCAGAAGCAAAATTTAATCCCCTCTAAACAGTTCTGACAACAAACCTCTTGTCCTAATGCTGTATTTAAAGGATCTTGACAACTTTCTCTTTTTTTTTKTKKTKTTTTTTTTCCCCTTCTATAGTCCCTAGACAGCTATGAGGAGACTTTACCCTAACATTATTCAGGATACACTGTCTGTAAGCTAAAAGCTTCTTCTGCAATAGAAGAGCACAAACACATGCACTGTTATTTTTTCTTTTTTTATTAATTTATTTGCTGCTCTGGAATTTTTAAATTGTCTCATACCAAATGAGTACCTTCTCATCTCACATTTTACATAGCTATTTTAGAAATCTGTGGCCATTTCCCCTCTCATTTGACTGACAATTCCAGTACTTCAGATGTGAAAAACCATCTATTTGCAGCAGTTATGTTAAAAGAACATGAGAGGCTTTTTTTTTTT
>CADDXX010000483.1:204394-329999 GCA_902810485.1 Alauda arvensis
AGCTTGAGCCTCATTTTCAAAGATGCTGGTTAAATTTTTGAATCCTGATCATGCTAAACACCTATCACCAGACAGTCTTCTGAGCATTTGAGTACTGGATTTTAAAAAGCATCATTAGGGACTCAGGTTTGAAAACTGAACTCATTTGACAAGATTTTTGCTAATCATTGACAAAAATTCCTCTACATGCACACTTAACTGCAGTATAGAAAAATCAAGTATTAACTGAATTCAAGGATTTCAGCAGAATAACTCCTGGATCATCAAACCCAGAGGTATTTCAGCAGACTGCTGAAATAAAGTACATTAAATAACTTCAAGTAATGCAGTTTTTGAGATAGTTCCTGTTGAAATCAACACCTGAATAAACATGAATCTGTCTGAAATCACAACTGAAAGAGATTTCAAACATCATCAARCATCCATGCTCACGTGACTTAGGGGACACCAACTGAGCTGAAATAAATCAGCATAAAACTGCACTTGACAATTCAATTCATCATGTCAATGTGAGTGCAAAACCTTATTTACTATGTATTTTATGTCAGTTTTCAAACACAGAACTAGAAGTGAAGAACTATAATCATCATTTATGTAACAGCAGGTCCTACAAAAGCACTACATGCAACATGGTACACAAATAAAAGTAAATAAATATAAAATAGTATCTACTTMATAATGTATATAATCTCAGAAACATATTGTGTGATACTATAAAATTGCATATGCAAAAATCAATACCAAATCTATGCAATAGAGTTATAAAACTATTTGCACAGGAATATGTCAGAAGTCCTAGACAGATGTCCTTGTAATGAAAAGCCTTCCCTTTTTTTGKGGATAAACAATACACCATCTAAATCTGATATCCACAACATTTTTCCCTAATAGATTTCTATCTGATTAATCTACTGTGTTGTCTACTGACAACTTATTCTCCTTTTTCAACAAATATTCATCCATCTTGAGTCTCCAAGCCTAATCTTAGTCTGAAGAGCTTAATGAACAAACTCCTTGGTATTTGATCATCTTTTCTGACCCACAATGAGGAATCCMGAAATAAAACCCTTCAGATGAAGAGTTTTTGAAATAAGAAATGCCTAGAATAAAGTCCTTTAAGGAGGCTCTAAACTAGGMTGGCCTAATGTGATACAGAATAAATGTGTCACAGTCAACATCAAAGAGAGTCGAAAATGCTTCTGATGGTAAAGTTGAATTTCATAACCTCACACCACTTTCRTTCTTTTTCTGCTTCAGAGCGATCAAAAGCAAAGCATCACACAGGAAAACACYGGCACAGAACAGAATTCTGAAAATAGATCTTGATCATTTATAATTCTGGAAGAAAAACTCTTGAAGCTTCAGGTGGGAGTAGAGGGAGGATATATAAAAATGCTTCACACTGTTCATGCTTAATTCTTCACATGAGCTTCTGTTTAAAAAAGGAACAGAATCCAAAGTGATCATGAAAAGAAAATCTGAGAGTATTGATATAAATGCCTGTAAGTTTTCATATACAGGATGTCTGAATTAGATCAGAGTTGCYTATTTAACTGCCAGTAAGAGACATCTGCAGAACTTTGTTTTATTTCTACAATGCCTCCAGATTTGGTAGATACAGTAACACGCACTGCCACACAATCTGCTGGCATCTTTGTCTATTTGCTTCCTTGGATTCATGCTTGGCATAGTGCAAATTCCCAGAAATTATGGTATTGTTTGCATATTGATATCATAGTGTGAGATGGCCCAGGCAGAGTTTRTTAAATATGACAGTCTTTATTTCCTCTGACAGGTAGCAAACTACGAAGGAGAAACACATATAATATTATCACMAGGCTGTAGTTTAACAGGAGGAGATATATATCCTTTATCACTCCTTGCCCTTCCTCTGACTGAAAAGAAGACAGGCTTGATTTGCACWAGTGCAGCACTTGGCAGAGAACTTTATTTATCTTGGATGGGAATCGTATAATATGGAAAGTAACAGACTCTTCCAATTATCCCTTTCGTATAATTAATGATTCAAATTTCACATGATCAGAGTTGACTATAAAGTCGGTATAATGAACATCTGACGTGTGGAACTACATAAAATAGATGTTCAAAGCCTCATAAAAATTCATTGTGTTGTGCTGCAAACCTTCCCAGTACCAGCCAGTCCTGGTTAYCTGTTCCACTCACCCATTCTGTCACAGGAGGTAGATTTGTTTGCAGCCTACAGTGGAGCTCTCACTGGGATGATTCACTATTGATCAGTGACTGCATTTTGTAGACCAGAAAAAGGTTACAAAAGATCAAAAGATTCTACCATTAAAAGCATTTTGATCTGAGTAATTTTACTGTCTGCAGCAGAATGCTGGGAGTCTCTGTATACCTGGCTCCATTATTCACACAGTGTTTGATATCATTCAAATGACTTAAACTATTCATGCTTTGSCTTTATAATTTAGAAGTTAAAGTACAAAAATATTACACCTATTGCACAGGAAAAGGCATTAGGAGGTGGTAAGGAATGGGATGTTTAAGTGAGATCACTTGCATTACCCTGCCTACAGCTGATCTTGTACTGCTCAGCCATTGTGGGTCACACCAACTGACCAGCCAGCCCTTATCTCCAGCAGTGACCAACAGCAGAAATGTGAAGAATGGAAGAACAGGACGAGCCACAGAACAGGATGATGATGCCCCAGATACCTGGAGACTGATCACTGCCAAAATCCTGCATCTTTCTCATCTTCTCTCTTCTCACACATTAATCAGGTTGAGTATGGAAACCGACACTTAAAACCAAAGGGGAAAATCACACACGTAACACTGATGTGTTAAACACCAGGCTTCCAGGATTTCCATTCAAATCGAAGTATACAGTCATTAGTGTCAAAAAACACTTTGTAAATTAATTGTCATTAGATAAATTTACATTAAATACTCAAGWGTTTAATTGGAAAGGGGTAATTTGTACATTACTGCAATCTCCCAAATAGTGGGAAACTTAACAACAACAAAGGCAGTTTACTGTACACAGCAGGACTTTCTTCATTTATGTTTATAGGAGTGCTTTAGTTTTACAACCACCTTCACAATGTTCTAGCAAATATCCTGGTAAGATTTTGTTAAAAAAGAGGAAGCTTCAAAAGTTTASAGTTTCTCTATAAAAGTTCACTCTGAAATTCCTTCTAATYGCCTGTCTTTGGGAAAAAGTTCATGGGAGCACMGARTTTCAGRATAATGAGGATTAACAATAATGTGCCATACCAAACAAAAAGCAAATCTAATTACTGACTTCATCTAACACAAAATTAACAGCTGACTTCAATTCCCACTRTTTGCTTTGTAGGTCCTGAGCACTGGATCTGAGTGGGATATTTGCCTCCATCCTCCCACTCCCTCTGTCACATTTTGTCTCTTGAAAACTGCAAGGCTAAGGGGAAAAAAGCAGCAATGTGAGAAAACTATATATAAATGTTTAATCATTACTGATGAATCTGCTGTTCAGCTTTTTGAAACATAATGATGAGAGAATGATGATCATTCTATCCTAACAAATTTTAAGCCAACCAATCATCTGAATGGCTCATTCACCTCTTTTGACAGATAAATGATGAGTCCCATGTCAGAAGTGAAATCTCTCTCTTAAGCTTGTTCAAATCAACAGGAAGACTGCAAATTCAGCCTTGGCTCTTCTCAAATGCAGTGCTGTCCTCAGCATTATCTCTTTAGCTATTACTAGTCTTAAATAGTTATAGTTCTTATCATAAGACCAGTCTTTTATCTCTTCCACTGAGGCTGCTACTGAGCAACAGCACACTCTGTCCTCCAGAACATCCATAACTTCACCATTACTTCAAGGAAAAATATATCACAATACATTGCAGAATTATACAAAGCTTCTTATTATAGTCCCTATTTTCTCAACAAATTAAGAGTTTTTAAAAAATCCCCCTTTGATTACTGTGATTAAAGAAGCTTTACTTGAAATCAGACACAAACTGTTGTGTTGTGTTGGATGTTGTGTTCATCCARAGTAAACCAGACATGGACTGGCTCTCACTAACTGGCTTGGAATATTCTTTCTTTCCAGAAATTCTCCTCTCACAGAACTCCTGTCTTCTCAGAGAAATAGAACAGACATGCCACACCTGTCACAGAAAAAGCAGGATAAACTGGCCTTTAGGGTGATTCTGCCCTGCAGCCTCCAGACAAAGCTTTACAGAAACAGRCATTGTGCAGCCTTTTATCTTCCTAAAATGAGTGTCATTTTCCAGCCCAAATTCAGGCTTTGCTCCAGGCACTTCAGCTGTTGAAAATTCCTCCAATACTAACAAGCTTCATGCATCCTACCTGGAATGGTTAAGCACTTGTTCTTTCCAAAATGGCCTTTTCCCCTTTTCTACTGGTTGTGGGGACAGACATCATTTTTAAAATTGAAAGTTCATTTTTAAAATTAAAAGTTCATTTTAAAAATATCTATTCAGCAATGCATGGAGAACAACTGTCCTGCCTAACCACAACAGCTTAAGCCATGAAGCATGAGGTATTCTGCCTTCCTTTTTAGTATGTATAAATACAAATGCTAACACAAGTCGTAAAATTAATCAACCTTCTTTATGACTTGTTGTATTGTACTCCTTTTCCACARTAACTTTCCAAAAGCAATAAACAAGGGATACAGCACATGATAGTTCATTGGTTGCTCTTAAAATTTGTTTTCACTGTTATCATCACTGTAGCACAGGATACAGAGGCTAAATTAATTTGCCTCCTCCTTTCCCAGACAACAGTTTCAAATCAATTCATTTAAATGGGCATTCTAATGAAACACACCTTTTTTTTTTTTTCTGGTGAAAAATGGACTGGGACAAAACAAAACTGAAGACTGTTTACTGAAGAATTATTGTTTAAACATGCACCTCATCTAGAATGTTCCCTGGAAGATGTTCCTTCACTGAAACACTGTACAGTATCATTGCTGGAAGACTGGAGTCTTACTTTTTTTCCCTTCCTATCTCAGCAATCAGGTTTTTCAAGCAATAATCTGAGTGGCTCTGCTAATGGCATTATTTCCAGGGTGATCCTATGAATGCATTCATCTGGCTCTACTCAAGGTGTTTTGTTCTTATCATGGTCCCTGTTTTCCTGGTGAAACTCACAAAAAAAGCTGCCTGAAGCTTCAGATAACAATACACTCTTTATTCTATGGAATATACAACTTAAGGAACACAGAGACACGTTTAGAGTTTAAGTGTTATTATATCAGAAACAGATAAAAAAACCCCAAAGAACAACATAGTTATTACTGATGCCTTAATGTTAAAATTATTAGGAGTACAACCAGGCCTAACAAAACAGACTGCAGCACTAACAAACCCTCCCTAGTGATGACATCTGCACAGAGGAGGTTCTAAGTCAATATTAAGAATTAGTGCTCAGTGCTTTCCACTATTCTTTTTATTTTTAAACCACAACTTTCAGCTATCAGATTTTAGGAGCATCATTTTTAGACTGTTCACAGCCTCTTCTAGAAAGCATCTAAGCAAAATATAAACATAACCAGCTAAACCTCTTAGCTGCATAGTGGTAGAAAGTGGATTTGGAGTCTGTGAGGGACATTCCAGAGGTGCAGGGTATTTGAAGAGCATTACCTGCAGCTGGCAGATGGAGGGGTGCACACCTGTCCTTTTGGGCAGTGTCCTCAGGGAGGGAAGCAAGTTTTCTGGCAAGCRCTGCAGAAATTGGCTGTACCAACAGCGTTGTGAGGTTCAGTCGGTTCTGCCTGTAGCTTCCATCTTAAAGAACAGAAAGGGAAGAGCAATTTAGRAAATGAAAATTAGATTTCTCTCCTTCATAAACCGAATGCAAAAATGCAAATCTCTGCCACGCAGCTTAAAACAACTGATTTAGATAAGCAGCTGTTGTTTTGTGCTTGTAATACTGAAAAATAAAAGAAAAAGAGAAAAAAAAAGGCTTCTTCAAGACCATGTACTACAAAATTACATGTACATATTATCTGAGCATATAGTTCCACAAGAAAGAACCTGTTAAAAGAGTCCAAGCACATATTAGACTGTGAATTAAACACAGCAAATTAAACTGGTGTGTAGTTAAAAGAACCRTTGGAAAATAAAAGTACTGATCAGCAGTAACTTTCAAAATCAAGTGAAAACTGAACAGCTGAAGGAGGTCTGGAATAAGAAAGTACTAAACAGACACATTGAATGGAGAAAGGTATGGATCAGAAACCTTTAGAATACTTCATTTACAGCTGAAACATCTTAAACAGACATAGTGTAAACCTCTCAATATCAGCAGTTCATTCAAATATTAAAATCTCCCTTTAACTGAAAAAAAGTGAGTTTCCATAGGCCTGCCTGTCTAACATTTGATCATGGAAACGTTTCTGATGAGATAATGAGATATTTTGGGAGACCAAGTGACAGAACTGGAGGGAAAAGAAAAAAAAAAAAAAAAAGCCTAACTTTGCACACAGAAATGCTGTGAAACACTTCAGGAAAAAAACACCTGTTTTTCTATTATTTCAGCTGCCTAATATGGGGATCATCCCTTCCCATGGAAAGCAGGAACACTTCTGGCAGATGAAAAGCCCCCCATGGAAAGGAGGGGAGGCTGACAGCCTGGGGCAGGACACAGCTCTCACACAACCTGCAGCACCCTCAAAGCCTCACAGAGCACCTGCCCCTGCTGAACCACGTCCAAACCTTCAGCCAGAGATTCAGAGCACAGRGCCTCTCCCCAGGACCTCTGGGAAACAAACACCATATTTCCTGTCAGCATCGAGTTCTTTACTACCCAAAAGCATCCTTTAAATTCTCTGTGACTGCAGGCACAAAGGGAGGAAGCCATCAGCAATCAGCAGCATGTTTCARATAAATTTCTATAAAACCACTACCAGGACTGTTGTTACTGAACCACAGTATAAAGAAAAAAAAATACAGACACATCCTCAATTTTTTTTCCTATAAACTGTTTTATAGTATATCTTTAATGTAAAAATTGACCAAAGCTATACCATTTCTTTATGGAAATAAAAAAAGGTGTTTTTTCACCTTTAATACTCAGCAGCAAGGTGATCAGTGTTCAGTTTGAAAGAATCAGACAAATTTTAGGAAAGGTAAAGCTGGTTCAAAATATAATTTAGAAAAAAAAAAGCTTTGTCTTATCAAAGTTGGTCTGGGTTCAAAACCTCTTGAAGTTGTCACTTGAGAAAGCTGACAGCAAATTCAGTTTGGTCAAGCTTTGAGAGTCTGTTTCTGCAATCAAAAAGAATCCCAAGAAGTCCATCAGAGGGGTGCAGTTGAGACATTATTTTCTGTCCASTGTTTGTCAATCTGCAGACTGTATTGCAGGGGCAACGGAGCTCAAACATTTCAGATGAGAAAAATCTCTCCTTTCTCCAGGTACTCACAAGTTGAGCTTCATACCTGAATGACCTGTGAGAGAGACACTTTCAAGAACAACTTCTGGAGAAACCCCTCCACATTTAAAAATGAATCCTCTCAAAATAGAAGATGGAGTTGAAGTATGGGAGTAAAAGGGAAAAAAATGGATAGAAAGGCAGATTTAAGTTATCTGGGCAGATTTATCTGGAAGAAAAMTTTTCTCATAGTAGGAATTCATAAAGACTTGCCTAAGGAAGGTGATAAAATCTCTTAAACCAAAATCTTTTTACAGAAAAGTGTAAGCAAACATCTGTCAGTAASGATGCAGATATGGCTGATGCCCTCCCTGAGGGAAGGTGATACATTAGGTGACCTCTTGACATCTTTTCCACACCTAATTTTTATAAAATTCTCTAGTAATTAACCTTGATGAACTATTAACAGAGAAAAAAAACACAACAACTATTGGAACTAATGTTAAAAATGCTAACAAAAAAAAAGTTTTCGTTCCTTTCTCTCTGCCAAGCATTTATTAATTGCCACTTGTTAATGTGCACCATGACCAGATTTCAACAGTGGACCATTCCAGACCAGTCTCTCCAGTGCACATTTAAAAACCTGGGGATTTCCAGGGCTGCTAGTTAAAGCCTGATCATTCAGGTTTGAAATCCTCATGGGTTTGGTGCTGTAGTGAGAGTGAAACAGTGCAGTGTAACTTCACAAAGAAACCAGCACATGGGAAGAACTTGGGGATCCTTGCCGGCACATTCTCTGCTGGGTGCCAAACCCTTTGGAGCACAGGGAGCTTTCGGGATCTGTGGGAACAACAAATGCTGCAAGGATAATTTAAATTTGACATTTTGCTTGCTGTAAAATTTAGTTTTATAGCATGAAACTCTTCCAAAAAGCAGAATTCCTTCTTCTCTGCAAGTCTAACAATGTAACCCTGCCAGGCCTGGAAGCACTATTRATTCCAGAAAGTCCCTAGAGAGCTTACTGTAAAGTGAGGAGGAAAATACAGTCATCAATTAKGAAGTTAATTTTAGGAGCACAAGAAGAGGCAATCGTTAGAAAGTTTCTGCACAGAAAGAAAGGCCTGAAATCCTATTTCTCCAGTGACAGTGCTTTATGTTTTCTTTTTCAATGCAAGCACAAACCTTGAGCACCAGTTCCCACACTGCTCAGACTGGGACACCCTCCTGCAACCCAGCATTYCCAGTGCTCCATCACTTCTCTTACTGGTACTGACAACATGCTCTGAGATTTGTGAATTTGATAATAATACTTGTGCACCATACCCCAGTCAGTTCTGAGTAAAAGTACAATTTTATCATCAATTCAGTGACTTTTTTAAAGACTAAAAAATCAGTGTTAGTCACAATGTCATACTTTTCTAGCCCAAAAATATTGCTTCACCCTTAAACTTCCTCAGTATTATGCAAATAGTCTTTTATTTGCATTTTTCTAAGAGGTTTTGTGTTAAATGAATCAACTTTCTGTTCATTTTTGTTCCAATTCCAGCTTCAAAGGAAGATTGGACAGACCATTGTATTTCATCATTGTTCAAGGCACCTTCTGCCAGGACCAGATAGAACAAAAAGTTAACTACTAAAACTGCCTAAAAAGTGTACTGACAGAATTCATCAAAGCACCTCCTTCTATCACCTAAAACACTATTTTAATGATGTTCCCCCCAAAAAACAAGACCAAAAAAAAGTAGTYTGACTGAACACTGAGCCATAATTGTACATACCCACGTCTTTGACTTCCTGCTGCATTAATAATACAGCAGTATTAGTTTTGAAATATTTGAAGTGAATGGCTCATTAATTTTTCACCTTAAGCTTAATAGAAATTTGACAAACAGTTTTATGCTGGAAAGAGACACTCCAAGCAGGACTKCACAGCACGTGATGGGAATAAATTAGAGCATAAAAGACAAAATAGTGTGCATTTGGTCAAATGAGGTGGCTCTGTCACTCAATTGCCTGAAGTGAGCAGTTGGYGCAGTGCATTCCTGTGGAAGAGGCATTCTCACATCTAGCCATTCCCACTGCACATTCTGCCCCGTCCTTTGTCAGCCCTTGGTCTTGTATGAAGCATGACAAACCCAAAGATGTATGAACTGCCATGTCACAGGCATTGCTGTTACCTGTGCTCTGAACCTGTACACAGCTTTCCCCCACCTCTGCTGGTACCATTCACAAGCTGTCAGCTCCCACTGCTTGTCCTGCAGCCAGTCACAGCGACCTGTTTCTATTTCTCTGAAAGATCAGGTTATCTGGGGTTTTTCTGGCTTTTATCTCCCCAAAGGTAGGAGCTGAAAGGAGCTGTGCAGCCACAGGAAGGCTCTGGGTACTGAACTCACACCACGACTGCTGATCACTGTAATTTTGCTATGCAGCAGTTACTTGATTAAATCTTCAGCCACAGCAGCTGACAATACTGTCCCCATGACCAATTTTAATACAGACTCTTARCTCAAAAAAGCAGCCTTCAATTAAACCTGCACATCCCACTTAACCTCTGTTAGAAAATGCACCCACCTGCTACACCTCACAAAGTCCCTGACATATTTTTTGCCTTACTAAATTTTCTCTTTGAACRAAGAAACTCATTCTAGCTTTTATATTTCTTGTTGAAAGTGGATACAGCCAGAATATTGACCCAGAAAAACTGGTGCTGTTCTGCAAGAAGTTGTGAATGGGAATTTCTGGGAAAGCACTTCCCAACTGCTCACCAAAGTCACATAAAGGTTTTTCTGCATATTAAGTCAAACAGAGACCTCTTCCTCAAACAAAAATGGTGCTGAACACTCCAAGGTGTTTAAAATGGAATTAAGAATGGATTTTATTAATGGCAAGAAGACCATAATTTCAGACTTTCAAATATCAGCAAGGAAAAGCAAAAAAAAAAATAACTGGCAGAGAAAAAAGTTACCCRAGAGGAGCAGAACCCGGAGCAGGTGCCCACAGAGCAGAATTGGTAACAAGCAGTTTCCTGCTATGTCTTTATTCAGTTCTCTGTGAATTATCCACTAGARTTGCAATGTGGAACATATGCCAGCTTTGAAGTGCTCTGCTTCAGTAGCCACTGGTAGAAATATGGAGGAAGAGAAAAACATTTGCTTCTCTTTTGTTAAAAAAAAAAAAAAAGAAAAGAACTTTGAAATTCTGCAACCAGGGATTTTAACAACACAAGAAAGGCCTTTCAAAGGAGCTTCACAGGCAATGGAGCATGAGATGATGAATCACAAGAGCACTGTGAGGCAGCTTGCATTTCAGGATGCATGGCCACAAATGGACAGGGGATGCTCAGAACTGTGTATGATTGGAGAGAGGAAGATGGCTGTGCCTGCGAAAGGTTTATGCACATTTACAGAAAATACACAGCTGACAGGCAGTGAGCACCACCTAGGAGGGAAACACGCCACTGAGAGGTCTCGGAAAGGACCTAAAAAGCATTTTTCAATTTTGTCTTAGCATTGCTGATAGTTAAAAAGGAGACTTTAAAAAGAACCTTTTTAAAAAAAATCGCATTAACAGAAAAGTTTAAAAGAAAAACTGAAGATACCCTACTACCTGTGATAAACTCCCCAAATAATAATAATAATGATACATCCACTGATACCTAGAGAAAACCAGAACCCTACAGAAATACTGGTTTGCTTTACAGAGTTTATTCACTGTATTCTGTTTACATAACATTTTGCCAATGGAGTGGATGCAAATCTGTGTATGCATTACTCAACACTGTCTCTTTAAACAGATTTCTGCTGTCCTCAAAAATAAACCAAAATATTCTATAATTAATACAGGAAAAAACCAAATCCTCCACAAATTGCTGTCACCTTTTTCCCTCCCTCACAAGAAAAGGTGCTTAACCACCATGAAAGACAAAAAAAAACATCACTCCCCTCTCTCTCACTGCAAATCACTCTTGTCTTAATGCCTACTTAATGTACTTTAAAAATACTGTCACTCTTGTTTCTTTTTAAAATACATAGAATAAAAAGCAGTGCATGTATTGTGTAAATGCAAAACTGCTTTGACACACTGATGCAAAACCATCTCATTAATTTCCCTGCTCCTTTCTGAGAATATTTAATAAAATGGCAAGCAKCAAAAGAAAACCAAACAACTTTTCACAATACTCTCACCATTTTGAATCCCCCTTTCCACTTAGCTCATTCTWGTGGCTGATAATTAAAATGACATAGAAGTGGCCAAAATAGAGCAACATTACATAACATTTCCACACCAACTGACACGAAGGAAAATTTTTCTTTTTTAAGTATCCTACAATTGTGTAACCACTGAGTGGTAAAGAGTATTTCTTTTACATATTACAAACAGCTAAAACCTATTTTTATGTTCTACTAACAATGGAATGTAACAGGGGAGAAAGGACAAGACAATTCTCAGGTCTTCCTGTCTTAGCCAATGCTTTTCTCACTACTGAACTGAAAGGAACTTTCCACCAACAGACAGCAGGTTTGGCAAAAAACAATCAAAACCCAACACTGTCCAACATTTTAACAATGGTGGTGGATTACTTAAAAGGGTTAACAGAAATCTTATGGGTTACAAGACAAAAACCAAAACATCTCAATGCTTTTAAAATAAGCTTATTTTAAAAAAATCCAAGAATCATAAATTTTTGTTTCTTCACAACTTATTGTTGGCCATCCATAGTGAAGTCAAGCCATCATATTCAATAATTTAGTATTTAAATTTGGATTCTATTTGAGGTATTTTTAATACCAGAACATCTGCTTTAGCAGCTTCTACTGTCGTTAAATTCAAGAACATAGGTACTACCCACTGTAAGGGGAGTGTGTGGAAATAATCCATGGTGAAAAGATTGGAAACACACAGAGCCATGTAAAAAGCTGACCACAAACTGCTTCAACCACTTTATCCAAATCCTGATTTTGATAATAACTTGATATCTTTTACCTTCCTAAAACATGCAGAGCTATTAATCCAGTGGAGTTCAGCAGAACTACCTGAAGCAACTGCTCTGATGTTCAGAATAACTGCACAATCCAAATTATTAAGCACCAGACACATATTTGGACCTTCTTTTTTTTTTTAATCTTCATCTTAGGAAAACTACCTCAGGAATCCTACACCTGCAAGCCTTTGTGTGAAATGTACCTGTTTGTTGCTCCCAGAAAATGTATTTCCCAGACTATCAGCTATGGGATGTTACTGAACTGAAATCTGGAGGGAAGCTGCTGTGGGTGTGTGTGTGTGTGTGCAGGAAGGGACACAAATCAAACTGATGACCTAAGCTTGGCAGAGGTGGATTTAAAAACTGATRTATTACAGAACATTTTCAATTCAAGTGCCAAGCACATTATGGGATTTGTTACCAGTTCCACTTGGGGGGGGAGGAAAATAAAAATTCTTYCCCTCCTGATCCAGGAAGCCAAGCAGGTGAATCCTGCAATGGAGTGGGATCACAGAGTCACAGCAGCAAAGAGGGCACACAGCACYTCCTGCATGAATTATGTTTTCTATTAATTACTTCAAGAAATAAGGAACTTCTGGCACATTACCAGGCTGGTYTTGGAGTTTGTTCCCTCATGAACTGAACCTTGGTGATGGCCACCACAGACAGGACAAACAACAAACGTGGAAATGAGACACTGATACAGATTTCCTCTCCTGCAGTGATGATGGAGACTAAAGATAGTAAAATAAGGGTCTTGTTTATGCAAAATGGGCTTGCAGCTGCCAGAACACACATCAGGTAACAAACATACACCATCCTTGTTCTGATTATGARCAAGCACAGATCCCTGTTTAGTCACGATAATGAGATTTATTGTTATTAAAAATAATAAAAGCTCTATGGTGCTCTGCAAGGAATGGGATGGAGACAGAAAATCTGTAAGAGAACACCGAAAGTGACAGCTTTAGGATGACAATTATTTTGTTTATAGCATGTAGTGAACATTGCAATGACTCACAATCACACACTGTCTGCACATATTTGGAGGACGACATGGAATAAAATTGCATATGTTATTTGTGGCACAGGATGCTTTTCTCAAAGGAATAAACACCTCTGATACATTCCCCCAGATTTGCTTGAAACCACTGAAAGCCAAATTTTGGCTTCCCCACAGTTTAACTGTGCCAGCACAGTTGTTTCAGGAGCCATACTATGAACCAGATCAGTGCACTTTAAAAATCAATGCTCTTAAATAAATGAGCAGAGGATGAGGTTATGGAAGGATGAGGATGAGGATTTGGAAGGCATGGCAGAAATTCCTCCAATCCAACCCAAAGCCTTCTATTCCCAAGCCACAATTCCAGGGGATACCCACATTCTCAAGGACCCAAAGTCATTCAAGGACACTTAGATATGCACATCAATTCAAAAGCTTCTCACAGATTTTAAAAAATAAATGAAAAAATCTTTATATTATCATTTTTTCTCTAGTTTGTGTTTTAGAGAATTACAGCATACTTCAAGAAAACAATTTTTAAAAGCCTCTAATATTCTAGCTGAAAATTATAATTAATATGCATCTGCTGTTTTAGCAGTTTAAAGGAGCTGCACTGTTAATTTTACTTGCATAATATTAATGTCAAAAAATTTGTAAAAGAAGATAAATCTACTAATAATGCTTGTCTAGCAATGCAAAATATGTTATTATCATTTAGCTTTGTTTTGGTGGAGCATGCAATTGAAACTGCAGTGATGCTAATTTTCACATTAAATTCTGACTATATGTATCAAAGGCATTCAAGAAATTAAAAGAAATTACTCTCTATCTGCTTTTATCTTGTTCTAAAGGGCTTTCACCCAATCAAAAGAAATACACAGAAGAATCAGTGGTTTTAAAAAGCCAGATTGCAATGGAAGTGTTCCAAGTCCTCAGTTCATCTTTATTAATCTTTYGCACTCAAGATCAGATAAAGTAGATCTATGTGGTCATGTACCAGTAGTAATTTGATTAAAATTACTSAAGAAAAAGAAATAACCTGGTAAATCAATCTCAAATGACAGTTTTCTGAAATGAAGATAGAGGTGTTCTCAAGACCCCTATTAATCCTGTTGATAGCAAAGAGAGAAGAAAGAGCTGYGCTCAGAAATTCCTAAAAGTGAATCTGTGGAAATCCTTGTAGCACAAATTGGTTTATTTCTTGGATTACAGMACAGAGACAAACAAACCATCATCTATCTGCAGCGCTCCTCAGAGATACAAACACTGGTATTTAATTTACCCAATAACTTGCTCATGTACTTGCAATGTTTTATTATGTCCATGCTGGCTCGTGCTGCTGCTGGATCCAGCTTCAGMAGGTGATTACAAACACCCAGGAGARCTGGGTTTTATTTTGTGCACAACAGCACATTCTCTGTGAATATTCATTCCAAACTCCAAATGGAGCCCTTGGCCCTAAATGATTTCTGAACCATCTCTGGTAAGCTTTGCATCCTCAAATGAGCTTGTGTAACCTGAGATGAGCATGAAAAATTAATCATTTTGTTCCAATACCAGAGCTGAGCGGCTGGTTAACGTTTGGGTTAAACTCACTGAAATTCAAGGACAGTTTGAGTCAYGAAGATCAGAAGCAAAGAAAATTTGTATGAAAATAGAAAATAAGGCAACGCTTGAAAAAAATCATTCCTTGCTGAAGAAGTGCAGAGCATCATTTCAGAATATTGCATTTAGGGACATGTATTAAATTATGAGTCAGTGATAAACATATATTCCAAGACATATTTTTAAAAAATGCTACTTAGGATTATTTTTCAAATTAAACAATAAGAACATTTCCACAAATGCAGTGGACATTATTGCAAATTAYAGCTAGTAAAATTCAGCAGAACATAAGCACATTGTAATTTGAATTGTTCTGAAACTAATTTTAAAAAGTGTTGCCAAGGTTTTTTTTCCTGGGGGGAAATAAATAATTGTTGTTACCTTATATTCATATATAAAATAATGCAGAAGGAACCTGTAAGTGGTGTTTGGGATATCAGGTTTTTAAATAGAAAATGACCTGCAAAAGACCAAATGCTGTAACAGAATAAAAACTTGGAAAGTCGAAGAAGAAAATACAGTGTTGCAATAATGAAAAATGAACAGGGAAAACAACAGGTACTTTACGAACCAAAACCAAAATATTGAAAAATAGGCATCATGTTCTAAATTTTCCTACTTCTACATGTGCTATTTTGCAGAAACATCACATTTCAGAAGCAAAATATTAGCAGGGAAGTCCCACAGATTTTTCCCATTCTCTAGGCAGGCCAGAAGCACTGTTTATAATGAACACAAATGTGTTACCCTGACTCATCTGAAGTCCCTTCAACTTTTAAGAGGAGTAAAAAGGCCAGATTCTCCACAGCTCCCTCAAAGAACATTCCCTGCCTTGCTCAGGTCTTGCCGCAGGATTSGAAGGACATTGAACCATCCTTTGTTCCTTCCCAGTGTTAAACGTGCAGAGCTCACTCAGGTCACAGCCAAAACAGGAAATCCATTCCTCTGCTTTTTTCCTATTTCTATAAAAAGCACAAGTCAGAAGGATCCCAAAAGAGCAGTGGAGAAGAAATCAACGGTTTCATTTTGACCATTACCCTGAGGTTTAATGAAATTTAAATGATACCTAGAACAATACCAAATTTTCAAGGACAGAAATGCTTATGCAAATCTTGCTCTTCATAACAACTGCACCTTAGCTAAACCACTGAACACAACTCTCATTTTCTTTGTTGTTATAAAAGGCATCACTACTGAAATACAGTAAGTACTAGCAAAGAGCTTGCAGCAMGTAAATTGTTTCCACAAGCAGAGGACCTGGCTCTTCTTCAAAAACATGCAGGTTCATGGAAGATACMTAAATCAAACTATGTGCAAAAACTGTACCAAGAAGAGGACCTGCTTATTCTGAACATTAGTATCAAGCACAACATTCCTTGTTTCATTTATTTATCAAAGTTACAGATATCTGCAGTGGTATCTTGGCAACTTCATAAATGTGGACAGTTCTAATAAACATCCTATCTTTCAACAGCTTACTATTAAAATTTATTCTCCTCTGACATCTCCAAGGACTACATCTGTCTCTGAAGAATGGGACCTCAAGGTTTCAAACATCCACAGCATCCACATCTATCAAGAAGACTCTGGACATGTCTGAAGTTAGATGTACAGAAATAGATCTGCATTGTCAAAGTACTTGGGACTCACAGTTTGTGCATGTGTGTGTCTGAATATTATGGTAAAATCATCTCTCACAAATTACTGTTTCAGTAATTTGGATATCAGGAGGAATTTCTTCACTGAAAGGGTGGTCAGACACTGGGAGGGGCTGCCCATGGGGATGGTGGGGTCACCAGCCCTGGAGGTGTCCAGGAACTGACTGGAATGTGGCATTCAGTGCCCTGGTTTAGCTGACAAGGTGGTGAATGGCCATGGTGAGTGAGTGCTCCAAGGTTGGACTCCATGATCCTGGAGGTCTCTTCAAGCCAAACTGGTCCTGTGACTCTGGGAACCAAGGCAGAGTGATGGCACAGACCCTACACAGTGTTACAGCCTGCAGGCACACAGATGTGCTCACACACACAGCCCAACCCCGTGTCACAGGAACCACAGAACCCCCAGCCTCCAGTGATGTGTTTCTGGAGAGCACAGCCTGGGCACATCCACCTGACCTGTCAGCAGAGCTCTGATGTGCTTGCTGTTGCATCAACACAAACCTCACCAAGRTTTTTTTGCAATGAGGAAAGCAAAACATCACCCTCCTACATCACTTAATCATTACTGGAAAGCTCATCCAGCACTTGTGTCAAAACATGTTTGAGAATCTAGCCCTCAGTGTTGTCTGTGTTCTGATTCTATTTACTGTCAGAATTCAGTTCCATGGGGTTTTTTTACCTGAAGTTACTCAAGGACACAAAAAGCTGGWGAGCCACCACCACAGCTCCACTGTAGGGAGAAGATGCTCACAGCTCCATCATATTGATATGGAATACACAAGAAATACACAGAAATATGGTTCACTGGAAGGAACACAAACAAAAAAGAACACACGGTCTGTTGCAACAACGTGAGTTAAAGAAGTTATTTTCATAAAAGGAACGTGTCACAAGTAATCATCACTTCCATCTCGTTTCGTCTCCTTCTCAGTACTGGTAGAAATAAATAGATGCCACATTTGTAAATTCAATTGGCACTGTTTTGCTGAAGTGACAGATGATTCATGTTGTGATTGCCTCTACACCATGTAGCACCATTCTTTATTGTCACAGGTACTGTATTTCATGCAAGACTGCAAACYAGCATTTGCAGCTTTATAATAAACTATTTCCTGTCAATAGTGCTGTAAGAAAGTTGCAATTTGCCCTCAAGTATCTGTTTTCTGCTCAGAAACAAATATTTAAAGCCACTCAAAGATCAAATATGAWTTTCCCATGCAGTCAACACTTCATTCTCAAAGCTGGTGCATAAGGGCACTTCAGTCAGGGAGACAGAAGTGGCTTTGCAGTTGAGTTGTCCATCACTGCTCATTATGAGGCAAAAATTCAAGTACCCCTTTACACAATATCAGGACACCAATTTCACTGTCTGCAGTTCAACTGCAGCAAACAAGTCTAATATTTAAGTAATTACAGACCAGAGGGCAAAAATACTATTTTAGGCTGTAAGTAGAGTTGATCYTTTCTAMTGTGCTTTTACTTGTGGCTTTTGCRCAAAGAGCAATACAATAATTATGTGGAAAAGGTATTTAAAGCAAAATGTTACTACATGGAAAAGCATGAGCTATTGCTTTGCTACAACTCTATCTTAATTAAAATTAAATTTTCTTCAATTCCAGTTTAACCTGGTTAAGCAACTCAGAGTCCTGATTATCTCTAAAAATGAACTGAAATGGTAGCTCAGAATGAAGCATGGAGAGGGCACCTGAAAGATATTCCATTACTTTCCTTACAGTCACCAGTGCTCAGTGAAGCCAGCTGCTGAGAAGGTGACAAATATATTTAAATAGGTAGACACAAATATGTATAAAGGACTGATGCTTGCACTGATTTGATAGAAAACACAGAAATTAAGGAAACTACTTTAAATAAACCCAGCCCCTTACTTGATTCACTTCTTGCAAAAATCCAATCCTACTTATGAGTAGGAGTTGAAAAAGTGGCAGTGAAATTGGAAATTGTTAATGGGCTAAGAGAAAACACAGAAAAAGGAAACCTGAAACAATCAATCACCCTAATTATTTAATGTATTAATATGAATTTGCTACAGGCTATTATTTATCTTCCTTACAGAATGCTGTTGTACATATAATTGGATAGTATTAGACCACTATTGATGAAACTTCATGTATCTATAAACCTATATAATTTAATGACAAAATCAGATCTTYTTTTACCTATGCAAATTTGTTTAAATAATAAGTTTCCCATCAGATCCTACTGAGCAGAACAAGGTATTGCCTTAGATTAATTGGTTTCATTATAGTTTCTTTTCAATTTATTCAATACTTTCTTGTCTCCTACTCTAAGWAAGTAAATATTTCAAATTTTGGTAGTTAAGACTCTAGCTTAAGTGTGTTCCCTCTTCTACCACTGCTTGCAARTGTGCTAATAAGTGTTGGTTCCCTGTATTCTGGCTACTGAATAATAAAATGAAACTATTTTCTTCTGTTCCTAGGAAGTCAACACAACAAAATCTCTCTAAGTAACCACCAATATCACTCAATTACTGTTGTGGGTTTTTTTTTTTTTCAATCCTTGAAGTCCTTTTTATTGATGAGCTCTTTAGGCTCTGCACGGAATCACATTTTTCAAGCTGAAACTAAAAACGTGTTCTATGAAGGATACATATCTCATGCCAAGGGTTGATATTATAAAGTCATTCCACTTACATCAAAAGCTTCTTAAAATCATCTTTTGCAAGGCTTCTCAGAGGCTTTGGAATAAATTTGTGGGGGTTTTTTGGCAAGTATTGGCCACATTCAGTGGGCGTGGAACTTGCATCAGGAACCTCAGTAGACCCCTGAAGTATTTCCAGAGGGAATTCATTGAGACAAAGGAGAAAATGAAACAGTTCTTTTACTCCATAGTCAGGGCAGCTCCTGAAGGACATAACTCGTGTGGAAGAATTCCTGCAAGAAAGTCTAAAGTGTCTAAGAAAGTCTATAATGCATGCTCCCTAACCCATTTCTTAACTACAAGCACTCTGAGAGACACAGATGGCACCTTCTGCACAACCTGCCAGAAACCTCTCTGTTCCCTGCAGCAGAAACTATTTCTATTTTTATTARCATATATTCTATATTTTTATTATGGTCAGATAACTTGACACTTTCAACAGCCAGCTACCTGAATCAGAGCTGGCAGCARGCAGCTGCAAATCTCCTCAGATCAGAAAAGCACACAGTCCATTGAAAAATCAAGAGTCTGAAATAATTAAGACTAATTTCTGAAACTCTGAGTGCCTCTTTAGAGCAACTTCTATAAATACAAACCCCTCATTAGCTCAAGTGTTGCTGCATGAAGTTCTASACCAAGGACACTTCCAGCTGTGGTGCTTCCTGTCTGTAGAAATGTAAAAAGAACAGGGAAAGCTGCACCAGGTTGGCACATGCAGCCAATCTACATGGAACACACCCACAATTAATAACCTGGAGGCATTTGTTTAAAATGCAAAATACTAGAAAAATTCAYTCAGAAGCACTAATGCTAATCAARACCCAATGMATTTCCAGTACATACTCTAAAATTAATTATGATCTGGGKGGCACAATYATTTGGCTTTGATTATGTACAAAGWTAATCTTGCAATTGTAATTGATTGGATTATTCTCTCCTAAAATTTCACAGAAACATTTCTGATAAATAGTGCACATGTATCTTGAAGTAACAAGAAGAAATGAAACTAAAGGTACTACAGATTAGTTATTGTGGCATTGACTTTCTTCAAACTGCTCTGGCAATTCTTTAAAAATGTGGTTTTTTTGTTTTTTTTTTTATTAAGGATAATACACAATGTTAAAGAGCTAAGTCACAAAGTCACAGTTTGGSTTTGAGAAAAGTAAAGCTGCCTCTTTTGGGACAAGGACTTGGCATTCAAAGTCTCTTGTCAAACAACAGATTGATAAAATTACTCTAATTACCTCAACTTAATAATTAGTGATAACTCACTAGATCAATATTAGTCAAACCCTAAAGCAGTGCCATTACAGTAACATTTTAATTTACCTCGTAGTAAGATCTTTTTCCTCTGTTCTCCCTTTCCTATTGAGAGGCTGTCAGGCTCTCTCAGTTTCAACCCAAAGTCTCTCAATAATTCATCATCCCTTGCTTACTTCAGGAGGGCTCAATGGCACACAAATTTAAAACATAAACTCTTGCTGAGCATCTGACCCCAAACATGAACATTCTATTGTGCATTAAGACAGTTAATGCTTCTTTTCCAGGTATTACTGCACTATCTTGTGTGAGAGGAGCCATATAACCTGAATGTGTGTTCACAGCCACAGGATCAGATCATTTATTACTGTGCACTATCAAAATTTTACTGCAGTCACTTTACAGCTGCTCATGGCTTACTGAAGTTCAAATTAACATTCTCAGGTCAAGATACTAAAAACACAACTGAAGGTATGTTGTTGAGCTTAAAATATTTCAAGGTATGATTCTTTTCAAAAAGAAACCTTCAATGAAATAAGGACATAAAAACGTTTTTTTGAAAATGATGCTTAGTTGCTAATCATATTTCAAAAACCTTGAGTTAAATATCTTTATGTGGTGCTCTGTGTGTAGGTAATTACTCTGTGGTTGATACTCAGGCAAGAACTCCACTATACTTCTAAAATTATTAACTGCAGTGAATGATATTGCAATTATAAATATGTCTGATACTTCCAAAATCCAGCTTCTTTTCAGGTTGCTTTCTAATGGCAGACTCACTGGGTAAAGCTGGAGTTGTTAATTGTTCTGCAATACTGTGCACAGTGACATCTTGGTATTACTCACACAAAATCTATGTGTGCTTTTGAAGCAGGATTTCARGCAATCAAGTGCTAATGTGCAATGCTAAAATACTTTCCCACATTATCTGTGCTCATTATTAGGATGAATTACCAAACAGTTGCTGTTGTCTGGGCTTTTTTTTTTCCAAAGTAATGTTACTTTGGAAATATAAAGGACTTGAATAAAATACAAGTTAATACAGACATAATTTGATGCTTGATGTTTTTTAAAGAACTTCATCAGACAACCTGTTCTAAAATYCACACACTCAGAAGACACTGAAGCACTCATTATGCACTTATTAATTAACACAATTATCAATTAATAGAAATATCAAATGTTGCTGATATAGAAACAGCTTTTTTTTTTCATTCCTAGGAGAAATGGGATAATGTTTCTTATACATCAAAATTATTACAGACTAATACTACCACTGCTCTTTACGTGGTCAGGAGCTAGATACACCCTTCTTATCAACAGGCAGGGTTCTTAATGAATAGTTTACAGATAAAAACCAGTTCCAGTGGCTGTACAGGACCTTAGCAAGGTGTCCAAACACTGCCCAAGATGTGAGATGTGGATCTCTAAAGCTGCTCCTTCCTAAAGCAAGGGATTGAGTTTATCTTGCACCAGCACAGCCCCACTACCAGTTTTAATATTGCCTCTCCTCCAGCACCTGAATTCAGCATCTCTAAAATAAAAACATACAATTTACAAAAACAACTGAGAGAGATTTTCTGCACAAGTATAAAATACAAGGTGCACTGAGATTAACAAAAGAATTACTGCTCTGCATTAGAAAAACCATTTAACTATGTAAAAATTACCATTTCATTCATAAGAAATACATGCATTTGGATAGTAGTTTACCTCTAGGATAGTGTTATTTCTTCAAAACAGGAATAATATTGATTGAATATAAAAGTAGATCACAGTAGCAGGACTAGCAGGGAAAGCTGGCCAGTTCCACAGAGAATTCTCCTGCTCCCAGCTGAAGATTCTCTTTCAAACAACTGTGGGGCTTAGTCTACAATCAATACCAAGCAATGGACAAAAAATAGTAAAATGTTCATAATGACAGGCTAAAAATGGGCCTTCTCTCCCTCATGTCTTCCAAATGGTCACAGGAAGAAGTTTCAAACACAAACAAGAAAGCAGAACAAGGAAGGGCRAAATTCAGCTTCAATTTTGCTTGCTCAGTGAGAGAGGATAATTTGGACAGCAGTTTGGCTGCTAATGAGATCCAAAGGAGTTAAGCCAGGTCTTAAAGGTCTGTCCCTGCCTGAAGTAAAATACTGCAGGCCCCACCAAGAGATGATGGATGGATGGATGGATGGATGGATGGATGGATGGATGGATGGATGGATGGATGGATGGATGCAGAGCAAAATATTTTACACTGCTAATGGTGAAATAGGTGTTCATCAAAAATCAGTCAAGTGCAGACAAAATAGTGTCTGAGAATCAGACTAAAACACAAAAATCAAATAGAGCTGTTGCAGTGCATCCATCARCAACTTCTTCAAAGGGAAAAGAATGAGCTCCCTCTGCATTTTAGTGGGATTTTACTAAATCCTCACAGGAAATAGAATCTAATCCAAAGGGAAGACAGGCCCTGTATGATAATAGAGAAAATAATATAAGCAGAGGTAATGACAGTGGAGAAGGATGTGTGGACATGCATTGGCAAATTGAATTAATTCCCAAACACCCAACTTCAAATCATTTTCTGAAATGCTGTTGCACCAGCTACACAGATGTGACATTTTTTATCTCTATTAACTTGACCTTGCAGCAACCCTGAGGTGGAAAATTACAACAAAATTCTGACTCTAAAGTCAGCAGCAAAAGCCTAAAAACTTTAAAATGCCCAGAACTTTAGACTGTTCCTCCAGTTCTAGGAACCTCTCCATTGTTTTTATCCTAAAAAGGAAATGACAGGTGCTTCCTGAAATTTTTACTCCATAAATTAATTTTTGTTGACTAAAAAGTTACTCCTTTTCATTTATCATTCAATATGATAATGACTTCTGCAAAACCAACACAGTTGTTTTTTTCAGCCATGATCTGGAAGAAGGAACAAATAATCTCAGGTCAATTTGGGCCATAAGAGTTTACTCTTCAGTATTTGGGCTTTTCTAAGATGCACCCCAGTTTTGCAGTAAGTACATAAGGGCTTGAACACATCAGACCAACTGAAAGAACTTCTGAGAAAACACCTCAGCCCTTCTAAAGTGCAAATTTTTGTCTTAAAAAAAAAAGTTTAACAGAAGGCAATAAAATTTTAAGTAAAAAAAAAAATTAACACACTTTTGATTTAGCTTCCTGGATAGAACGTGCAGGGATTTGAAGGAGCCAGTTTGTTGTCTTTCAAGTGAAGTAGCAAAGATGACAGAGAGGAAGGAAAGAATTCGAGTTGTCAATACAATGTTGGTACAAATATATGAAAAACACATCCCTGACATGCTGTAACATGTACCATTGTCATGAGTGAACTGTTCATGCATTTAAAAGCACTCATTAATTATCAAGTTTTCCAGTAATTATCCAGGATTTCCAGTATTATTAAATYCTACTAGCACACCCACTAGCTCTACTCTTTTATTAAATCTAAGCAAACCCAAAAATATGTGGACATGTTKTTGAAGGGCATCTTTTAAATAGCAATAATGAAAATAAAAGAAGTATCCAAGCATACATATAATCTGTTTTCTAAGCAAAATTGGCTGCTGCACCCTCAAACAYACATAAATAAGTTTTCATCCCAAATAAGCAGTGTGAATACCCTACATGAGGTGCATTCACAGCTCAGTTATTCAAGCACACAAAGTCTCAGCTGGACTATTGTTCCAATTGCAAACCCCCAGACTAAAAATTCCAGCAGCTGGGTAAAATGCAACAAAGGAGCTGAAAAAAAGGTGGGGAGGATGTAATCTATAGCAAGCATTTAACAGTGGGAACATTATTGTTTTCTTTATCAACACAAAAATAAAAGACACTGGATGATAATTCAAAGGAAATGAGTGATGGAAGAATAAGAAAAGCACACCATCAATGGAAACAGAAGTCACTGGCTGGATATTCTCAGCCCTGACATTTCTGAAACAACTGAAGCTGTCAGGCTTTTCCTTCCTCTCTTTAGTTCAAGTCCAGAGATGCCCTGTGATCTGAACTTCTTTTCTGGATGAGCAAGTCAGTCTCTCAATTAGAACATGAGCAGCCTCTCGTTGAGGACAATTTACTGAATAAAGCTTAGTGTTTGCAAACTGCACGTGCAAGATGCTGCACAGCCACCAGCCCCCATCAGATCAATGGGCTGAAGAGTCATCAGCACTCTTTAGGAAGCACTCCACAGCAACTGGAGCATCATTACCTACCACTATTGGGAAAGGCAATACCAGAAGGCAATACCAGAAGCTGCAACGTGCATTGCCTCCAATTCATTCCCTCTCCAGAAGAGACTTCCACACCTGAGACAAAGGACAGCACCAAGGAAGGGAGAACTTGAAACAGAAGTAGGTGAGAGTGTAATACACTACCTAAACACACTGGAGTGCTAATTATCCCTCTTTGCTTCTAATTGGGCTCACACTCAAATCACCACAGACAGTTGTACTCAAATTAGCACCCACACCCAGTCAGAAATGCAATGTATGGGCACAATTACAGTTAGAACAAGAAAGGTAATTCAGCTGCAAAAGTGCTCCTCCAAGCCTTAAATCATATTGAATATAGCTTGGTGAATTCCACTAATGCAGTTCGGTAGAAGCTAAAAATAAACCATCCTTTTCATCACTGAAATTTAAGGCCAAAGACTCTTTCTTCTACCTTATTTAAGACTGGATATATGAAAAAAAATCCATCAGCTTTTAGCTAAAGGGAAATCCATGTTTTAATATTTGGAACAGAAACATGYTCACATCAAAATCTAGTCCAGTACACATTAGTGCCTCAGGTCTGTATCTGGATGTTTYATGGGTATTTATTTAAACATTGGTTTCTTTTATTCCCTCTGCTTTATTCCTTTTTTTGTTTTGCTTTGTTTTTTCCCTGGCAGGGTAAGAATTTCAACACRAGTTTAAATTCATCATTACAAATGACAGATACAACACGTGTTTGAGTTTGAGGCAATTTCTATTATGGTAATTACTAAAATATTMATCCTCTCTCCTCTATAAATATTTTTAGTGAGCTAACACCAGTAAATTTGCAACGATATCTGTGTCATGAGGATATCTCTTACAATTCATTTACCTTCAAAGAATGACAGAAATGATGAGGTTGGAAAGGACTCGCTGGAGGTCCAACCTCAAGCAGGATCCCTCAGAGCACATTGCTCAGGATTGTGTCCAAACAGCTTTTCAAAATCCATATTTTAGATAAATTATCTATTTTTAAGATTTGCTTAAATTAATCAGATAAAGCATTATTATTGTAATTTCCATTAAAAGAGCATTTCTGCTAAAATGCACTCTTTATGTTCACACAGCAAATAAACGAAAAGGAGTGCTAAAGAAAAGCAGCACATTCCAATGGTTAAAAGGAATGAACCCAGGAATCAGTTTATGTCCCTTTAACTAACTTTATGGTTGGGAAGGACATTTTCCCTCTGCATTTCCCTGCACAACTCATAAAACAGGAGCCGTATTAACTCTTCTGTTCAGGTATTCTAAAGCTCAACATTTGTTCTTTAAATATGTGACAACCAATAATTAAGCATTAAACTTGTCAAAAAAATGACATGAGAAAGTCAATAAATGTCCAAAACAGGATTTTTTTCTGCACTTGCAAAGCTTCCTAGATAAACTGTGTATAAAATGCACATCAATTTGCTATGYAGGTTATCCATCAACCTTTAGAAGTCTTTTTATTTTTAAGAGACTAAGAAACAATAATTCCAACAATTTAATTCTTCAGTGAACRRGSAGTAGGTGACTGGAGTCCTGCAGGAAGACAGGGAMTCTGGGTGTTGCAAAGTCACATTTAGCAAGTAAAGACAATTAATGAGGATGCCTGCCTTCTTCTCACACCCAGTTTTTGGGCTATCAGTGCATGAGCTCAGCTAGGAACAGTTCAGCTTTATGGACTATCAGACCCAGTTTAAAGCAAAGCAGCTGTAAACATTTCTGTATCTGTATCTGCAGAGACAGATACAGAACTGATACATATTGACACACAACAATCCCATATTTCAGAAAACCCAAGTGATGAACCTGACTGCCAGAAAACTACTGACTATTTGTCTCAACCAGAGAAATACAGGTGAAAGTGGAAATTTCCAAGGCTCTGAGCAACYTTCCTGTGMCCAGAGCCTTRARGAACAAAATGAACAAAGCAAGCACCACTYCCAGGAGTGACAATTTTCCTTCCTGAGATGCTAACTCTGAGCATCCCACCGTGACTGTGGCACCTCCCAGRACAGTGTGATGGCCACTGTAAAGAACCTCCCAGGAGATCTCCCTGCAGCTCTGCACAAACCCTGCTGCACAAGAGAAACATGAAGATTTCTGTGATGCTGCAGCAGATAATAGAAACASTATTGGACTTCAAGGTTTCTTTTAGTCTTTTCTCTTTGTCATCATTTCTCAAAACCACTGGATCCAATCCCTAATCAGACAGTGAGACTCCTTTAGCACTCTCAAAAACTGCTTATGAACTACCAAGGCCATTCCTTAAAGTCAGGCAAAAAGCCAATAYCATTAAGAGTTGCAGAGTGTGTCAGATAACTGACTAATGTATTTCTCACATGTCAGGAACCACTTAATGAAAACCCAAAAATTAGATTTGATCCTGTCATCTACCTCATTGCACGGCACCATTTGAAAAATCTTCTTTAATGCCTGCAATGTCCAGGCTGTAACAATGTAAGCACCCACATTTCATCCCTAATCCAATTCTCTCTTTAAAGTAAAAGCACACAAAACATTCACTGCTTCTCCCCATTCTGACAATTACTGCTATTTTTATCCTTCAGGCTGGGACACGAATGAATATTTGCCATTGTTGTAACTGCATTRGATGGACATGTTAAATCAGGTGAATCAGTCACTTCTTCCACTGCTGATTACAGCAGGTGTCACTGAAGTTCTGCCCTGTTTTAATTGAAATGGCTGCACACCACCAACACACAAAGCACCTCCTTCTCTGTCCTCACAAAGACTGAAGTCCTGAAACCATGGATCAAGWGTGAAGATCAGGAAATTAATCATACAGCACAGCTGATAACAACAGTTCATTCACATAATACAATATAATAGTTGATTCAAAATGGGGGGGGAAAAGGCTGAGTTTTAGTTAAAATGAACATCTGTTGATGAACGATTTGGGACAGAATTTAACTGTGGAAAAAACTGTGCAGCTCAGGCCATGCTGTTTGTATTTAATCCAGTGATTTGTTTCCTTTCCACTCAGACACCTTTTCCACAAGTGCTGCACACAGTCTGCACTCATCAGATGGGTGTAAGGGAGAACATTGGTGGTGTAACAGCTCTGGGGCTTTCTGGCTTCGTGTGACAGCTCCCAGGTTGTTTTAGGACATCCTGCCAGAGCTCACTTACACTGCTGCCTCATCTTCATACCTGTGTCAGCAAAAAACCAGCTGTCAGGCTGAATTTGTTCAAAACTGTGTTCCCTGGTACAGAATCACAGTTCAGCTAGAAAGGACCCCTGGAGAACTCCCTGCTCTAAGCAGGGTCAGAGGAAGCAGCTCATGAGCAGCTTTTTGGGTACCTTCTCTGGGAAAGAAACTGTGCAATCTGCTCCAGAGTCTGCCCACCCAACAGTAAATCTGGTGCTCACAGTACTCAAATATTCAAAACACAATGAAGCCAAAGTAAATAACAATGAAAAATAAAAGACAGGATTTTTTTTTTATGTTAAGGCAAGACAAGACATAAAGATGTCTGTTCACAAGCTGGCCCATGGTGAGGTGTGCACACCAGGAGAGGAACATCTTACAAAATCACAGCACTTTCCTGCAAGTTTCAGTTGTCCTTTTCTGCTGCAAAAGAACCATCAGGGAACAGTTTTTGTAGCAGCTTCTATGAATGGCAACTCCTGTCTAAATTGTTTTCAATCTATTAAGTTGAAGGAGCAATTGAGACAATGTATTTTAACAAACATAAGTCCTAGAGAAACAAAGCAGGAAGAACCTGACCCCAAAACAGGAAAGACATTAAAATTCAAGAATTATCTCTGGCAGGATCACAGAGATTTTAACTTAGAAATGTGCATGGATTTGTGTAACTAAAAATTACTTAATCAAGATTTATGTTACAATTTGTAAGTCTCTTGCAGTACTTCTACATCTGTTTTAGGATYTGTAAATCTATTACAGGATTTRCAATTCAACTTTTCATCTTACAAAGCAAATGAGAGATGTACCTAAATCTTACCTTAAAGCACTGATTCCTAAATCAGGGCTTCAGAGTTCACAATTACAGACCCACTGGGCAAATCAAAAGACAAACCCAGACTCCAGAAACAGAGATGGATTTTGTTTAGGATGRAATTGCCAGAAACTCAAAAAATAAAGCTGAAGGTGTAACTTGTGGAAAGCACTGCTGACCAGACACTGCTCCTGCCCAAGTCCTGTCAGCACAGCTCTTTACCAGGCTTTGGTGTGTTGTATTAAAAACAAACATCACATTAAAAGCAGGAGTGATGCCCAGCAGTTACAATGCCTACTTAAAATCCATGCCTGCCTTCCCCATTTGTGTTCTGGTTTGGAATTCATTTATTTAATTTATGTATTAGACAGCAGYCAAGCTGCACTTTTAGGCAGGACACTTCCTCCTGCACCTTGATGCTCAGAAGGTAATGGCTGCACTTCAGAACCAGAATACTAATATGAAAAAAGAGGTAAGAACATCTAATGACTTAAGATGACTCCAAAGTAAAATTAATCAAACACAATGATAGTTATTTAGTACTTAAAATTTTTTGGTACTACTGAATTCCTGCCATCTACCCCACACCTTTAAAAAAGACCCAAAAATCAAAAATACTTCTATGAAATGACCCAGACAACATTTATACAACTCTCCTTAAATGAGTCACCTGATGTTAACTCAAGGCATTTTCCACCCATGCTGTCTTTGCAAAGCCTGCATTCTCTTTCAAGGGGGCTTTAGAGACATTCCTCMAGGAAGTCCATGCCAGGTGTTGTAYCTCATYTTTCAGTGGATTAGCAGCAYGTTYCAGTGYTGGCCCAGAGAAATATTTTGCCCCTTAGCAGCAAAACTCAAAGACATCTCTAATGCAGCAGTTTTGGGAGGGAGCAGGGTAACTTWAAAGGGAATTAATTCTTAGTTTTACCTCACCTTTACACCTGATTTCCCACTACGGCAAGGAAAATTGATTTTATACCATGCAAATATTACTACTGCTCAAGTTGTAACTGCAAAAGGCTCAGCAATGTGTGGTKCAGTTCTTCCAGAGYATGCAAAGTACAGCTGAGAATCCCTTGCAGTCATGGATGAAACCAGGCTTGGCAGAAATCACTCAGTGAACTCGCTGAAAGACCACTGATGCTTGGAAATCAAGAAAAAAACCCTCAACAAACCTAGGCATTTTAAAACATGAGTAAGGCAGCTGTTCTAAAGCTAGTCTCTTTGTTATTATACCAGAAAGGARTAGACTGTCACCACGTGTCAGCTTTAGCTGACATCTGCTAGAAGAAAAAAAAAAAACATTCCCTCCAAGTCAGGCAGCACAAGCTGGCTAATTTGTTCATTATATATTTTGTAAAGGGTGGTCCCTATAGCAGAATATTTTAAATAAATATGCAAATCATTATATTATTATTCAGAAAGATCTATGACTTCAGTGAGGTTTTAAATAACCCAAGGGGCTTCACTTTTTTTGTTTCATTAACTCAATAGATCCACCTGTCAGCTGTGTAAAATTACTATATAAGAATTATTGGAAGTTACACACACTTTGTGCAAGTGCTTTCCTTAATTGAAACTGAAACAGTTCTCAAAGTTTCACAGCTTCATCAAAATCATTCTCATTACCTGGTTTTGCACATGAAAAGTATGTCAGAAAAACAACAGCCTCTGCCAACAAACAGTTTCTCACTCTGGCATTGCACCCATCACACAGCAAATATTGACTGGCACCACTGCTCACAGGAGGAGCCAAGAGCACCTAAGAAAGCAGTGTGGTGAGCTGTGACTGCCTCCTTGTCAGAGACAATCTCACTTCTATGAAATTCTCCTGTATTGCACAGCTGACCCTTGGTGGTTTTTTTCCCAGCACTATCCCCTTCCTGAAATGAAGCCCCACATTTTCACCAGAGCATTTTAAACTGTTTCTGTAGAGGAAAGAACACTCTTGAATCAGACCTGATGCAGTGTCTTACAGAAAGGAGTCTTGCACTTTGTACCAGCACCAGTGAATTCATCTAAAGCAGGAAGCTTGCTCGAGGTGAGTCTGCTCTGGGCAGGTGGCTGCTCCTTCAGGGATCTCCTCAGGTCCCTTTTCAAACTCAAGTGCTGTGCAATTCTCTTCTCCTGTGACCCCTTTACTGACATCAGGATCAGGGACATCCCAGGCTCTCCATGATCCACCACACCCTGAGCACACTGTCACTGAAATCAGCCCTTCCTCTTCCCACCTCTTCCCAGTTCCCCTGGGCAGAGCATTTTTCTGTCTCTGAAAGGAAAACACTGCGAGTCTTAAACCAACCAACCAAAACAAAAACCTAAAACAAACCAAAACAAAACCACAAGAACAAAACAAAACAAAAAAAAGGCCCCAAACCAAAAAGATCAACAAAACCATCTTAAAAAAGTACAAGCAAAATGCTTTGGAAAATTGGCCAAACCCAAACTGCAATGAATTGCTCCTGTCTTTCAGAGCTCTGCAGATGAATACTGTATAATGTGATAGTACTTGTTTCTGCAATGATGAAATATTTTCCATCTCTCCATTCCAAGATGATTAGGTTTTCTTTTGGGGGAGTTCCTACCTGTCTGAAAGTAGGAAGAGGTGCTATTATCTTTTTTATGCAGCTGCTGGATATGGCAAAGCAGTGGGCTGGAACAGAGATCAAGTCAAGTTAAAGATGGTTTGGTTTAGTCTGGCTTTCAGTATTTGAACAGCACTAGGAAAACAATTCAATTATAAAACTAATTATATCTTTAATTGCTTAAACAATCAGCCAGCTGACTTTATGGTGCTGTTGCTGCTGTGCAGGTGCAACTGCAGGTGTTGGCTGCAGGATGTGCGAGTTCCATTGTGGTATCCCAGCATCAGCACAGGGAGGATAAAATACAGACACTGACAAATGCATGAGAAAGAAAGGCAAGCTTTATATGGAAGCACAATTCCATATATATATATGTGTGTGTGTTTATGTATAAATATAAATATAAATATAAATATAAATATAAATATAAATATAAATATAAATATAAATATAAATATAAATATAAATATAAATATAAATATAAATATAGATATAGATATAAATAAATATATATATATATTTAAATCTGCTTTATCTTCCTGTGAGCAGTACCTATTCTAGTACTGACATTTTTCCCTTCTGGACAGAATTATGGTTGAATATGACCAGAGTTTGCACACCAGCCATGTTTCTGGCAATTACAGCACCATTAATAATTATGTATAGATAATAATCTACCAGAAATGCCAGAAATGTCTTTTTCTCTGACACTTCATCTTAGCAGCATGTTTGAATAAAACACAGTCATCTTCAAAAACTTGCTTTGTACATATGAAATCAATTACAAAAARGCATGACTTACAGTGAATTGGGTCCAAAATGTTCAAATTGTTCAACCACATAACTTTTACATCTTCCCTATATTGTATCAACTTTTACATAGAAAAATTAAGTTTTTTAAAAAACTGAAAACAGMAATTAATGTCTTTTAAAATCTCCTCTCTGAGTACAAAACTAAATTAACAGTTAATAAACCACTAAATGCAGCTTGGATTCACAAAAATTTTTGCCACCCAGCATTTCTTTTAATTGGACTTACCTTTCCATTGGAAAGTGAACAGCTAGTTTTAAATCTACACTGGTATGTTAGTATTACTCTGTCAGTAAAGCTATGGCAGGATTCATTTCAATCATGACTGCACAAAAGATTTAAATATTCTACATTCACTTGTGAGCTGGGTATCTTCAACAGTCTAATCTGGACTCCACTAAAAATGCTATTTTTGCTGGATGAGAGGAAAAGCAGCTTCACTGGAAAACATTCTGTAGTGAGTCCCAGCTGTTTGTAGTGGTTTGGAACTGTCTGAAATGCCAAAAACAYTGAGAAGTCCTCTGCAACTTCTAAGGCATCAGGAAGAATTTAGTCATTATGTTTTCCACTGAGCTAATTTTGCAGCAYAGGAAGTGCTGATTTGTTGTTTTCAAATGATCTGGTCTTCATCACTTGTATGTTCCATTTCTCTTATAAATTTGGATTTTTTWAATAACTTTCTGCTTGAAACTGAGGAAAGTTCTGACCATATGTTTCATGGTGGCATTTGCAAAAGTCAAATGATAAAAACAGTGCTAGCAAGCTATTCCAGTCCCATTGCCAGTGATTTCTCCTCTCTTCTTCTAATACTCTAATTAATAAAATCACAATGTTTTCAATTAAAATCTGATTCCAAGAAAAAAAAAAAATATAGGCAGCTTAGCAGAAGATAAAGTGACATGCAATACAGAGGTCCAGAGGCTCAAACCTGGGAGCCTAAAATATCTCAATGTCCAACTAATTCTTTCAGTTTTAAATACAAACTTAACTGAAAGCCTGACAGGAGAAAAAACTAAAAACTAAAACCCACAAATCCAAAAATCTCAGGCCATGTAATTTGATACTCACACAGAAAATTACCTGCTTTATTAYAGCCTGAAAAATCTCAAGAGGCAGAGGATGGATTTAGACACCTCTTGAACCATTAGTGCTACAGACATTATTGGAAATCTGCTGAAATTATTACTTATTGCATTCACTATTCAAAGGCCAGTGTTTTCTAAAGATTTACCCCTCTATTGAATTAGCACTGGTTTCTGTTCATACAGAGAATAACAGTGTATCAGAGCAGTGTAGTTGGTCTGATAAACTCCGTGCATTTTTTATGGCAACCACTGAAATTATGTCATAAATTCAAAATAAAATGATCAAGAATACATGTAAACATATATACACACACCTAAATTGTAATATCAGACTCTTTTCTATCTCCCCAGCCTCAGTCTGTCCTCAAGGAAAATCAAAGCACAGTGCACAGAAGCCTGACTGCAGACAGTCATTTTACAACAAATTATCTCTGAATTTCATTTATCYGATGTTATCAGCAGAAAGCAAACACAACTTTTGAAAAAGAAAAAAAAATATTCCCAGAATAATTTCCACAGCCACAGAGGCAAGCACAGAAAATATATTCTTGTGACTGTGTTTTGTTCTCAGAAAGAACAGACAAACCAGGGCTGAGGACATCTTGTAAAAAGTCATGATGATTTATAACAAACCATTTCAGAACATATGTTGCATGTGCGTGGTTAAAACCATTACACAACGTTCTATTTCCCAGCTAACTCCTGCTCAGCTGCTGGCTCCAGAGGAGTAAAATACCATGAAGGCAAGGACAGARAGGACAAACTCAGGTATCAGGCAGGGCACACCTAAAGCTGCAGGATCTGACTGAAAAATAAACAGGCACAGGCTTCCATCCCATCACCCACACTCTGAGCAGTGGCAGCAGCTCCCCGTGGTTGCTGTAGAAGGGCTGGCAAAGCTTCATTAAAGAATGGCACAATTCTAAAGAGGTAAATGCCAAGGGGGTTTTATGATGCATATTGGGTGTTTAAATTTTGTTCAACTGAGTGTGGTGGGAAAAGCTTGGCCAGCTTCCAGACCCTACCAGCCTCTCATTATCCCTGTTCCACAAGGCAAGAGGAAAAGTAAGATGGRAAAGATCATTGATCAGGGTAAAGACAGAGAGATCACTTACCARTTACAACCATGGGCAAAACACTGCCAGCAACTGCCAGTTAAAATAGATTTGGATGGTGAGAAACAAACCCAAAAAGGTTAGAACAACACTTGTCACCCTGCCCTTTTCCAGGCTCAGTTTCATTCCCCTGCCTGTCCAGCAACCTTGTCCCTTCTTAAATACACTTGCAGAGGCATCACTGACTTTGCTGATGGCCTCAGCTGTGGCCTGGATCAAATCCCTTGGAATTCCTTGTCTTCCTTGTCCCTTCCTCTGAAATCAAATCCTGATGTTTGAGGAATGTTCATGTCAATTCTTCTGTCTGAAAAATGTTCACTGTTCACAATTCTAGGGACACCATGCATTTCCCATGTCACTGGTTTTTTTTCACCCAAATTTCTTTAATATGGCTCACATGGCCAGCTGTTACCCACAACCTGAACCATGCATGACTTCCAAGCACATCCCTTTTTCTTACTGCTATAACCTCTGCATAACAATTCCCTAAAACATTACACTTCAAACTCCACCTGATACCAAAAGATTGCATTTTACAGCTGTTATATTTCAGCATTTTTAAGCTCACAATATTTTCTGTGATGCCATCTGAACTCTTCATGAAATAATTTCTATTCCCCCTCTGCAAAGATAGGGATTCTATTATGAGGCACCTTATCTCATGGGCAGGGTTCTTAGTGCTTATCACAATGGCACTTTTCTATTTACATAGTGGGATTGACAAATAGATTCCATCCATATTTTTGTTTACTGAGCCATTTCCTGTGTGGAAACAAATTTGATTTGAAACAGCTCTGAAGTCTAGTGATGGGGAAATCTAATATGTGTCTGCCATACCAAGGTGGGTGAAAGGAAGTGCAGCAGCCTAAAAGTCAAAATGGGAAAAGAAAAGTAGATGGGGAAGGCACACAAGTTTCACACTATTCTTCCAAATTTTATTTTCAAGACAATTTTTGCCATGCAAGTGTCTTATTTCCTCACCAAGCTTCTTAATCCTGTATGATTAGTTCCTTGAGTTCCACCCCCTGSATCTATTTCATTTCAAAAGCAGGAACACAGAAGAAAGATTTCTAAAAAGGAAGGACACTAGTCTTTGGCAGTCAGAATCACAAAGGCAGAAATGATGCTCACAAAGGCTCCTAGGATTGTTTCAGGACTGAGATGACTTTGGATTGGAAGAGTCTTAAGAACAGAAGAATTAAATTATGAAACAGAGCTGCAGAAACTTTCCCATAAGTGCTGTTCACTTCCCCTTCTCATCATTACTTTTTCCCCTTTGTTAAACAGAGATCAATAAAATCATTCTACTCCTAGGTAGTTGGCATCTCAAATCCATCCTCAAGCTATTTCTATACATTGGAGATGATTCATATGCAGAACTGCAGCATTTAATCTTCATGAAACAGAAAATGTGAGCTGAAACCTCATGAGAACTCCAAAATTCTCTCTGAACTATTACATAAATCCCATTTTAAAATGCTGTCAACTTTGAGAAAAGATCTGTAAATTGTACCATTTCCTGAAGACTTTTTTTCTAGGAAAAAACTGAAGGATTCCAGTACTCTGATACCACCAAGAAATTTCTTTCTTAGACTAAAATAGCATGAGAAGCAAAGGCAGCAGCATGAAAATCCAAGTTTCCTACCTTTTATTCACCAAGWCTAACTTGGGATCACTCATCTTACCAGGAATTTCCCAGTAAAAAGGGAGAATKCTGGGAGGAGCAGCCTCGAGATTGTGATAGTAACAGTTCTCCTGGCAAAGTGGGAAGTGCAGATGGTGTCAGAGATATGCCAATAACTTAAGCAGGAGCCTCCAATAAAATCTCATGTAGTGCTTATTACACTCTGTGAATCAAAGTGAAAGGGGCAGCCCAGGCTCTCTGGCTCTTCTATTCCACACGTGGGCACAGTTTAACTCCTGCACATCCCAGTGCAGCCCCCAGGGAAAAGCCTGCACTCCAGATGAATTTGTGCCTGTCCCAGGCATGAGTACCCCTAAGCAAGTGAATTCAGTCTCCAGATAGGCTAAATCATCATCAGAAACACAGGCATCACCTCCATCTGATCTACCTTCAGTGACAAAGCCATAAAAAAAGGGGTTCTCAAATATTCCTCTGAGCTCTTTCCAGCTCTTCATGGCATTTGATGATCAAAACATAAATGATCTCCACCATGGTAACATGCTCCTGCCTCTGAATGCTGCTCAGAGATTTGAAACCACAGACAAGCCACACTAAGGCTGCTACCAGAAACCATCAATGCACTTGTAACACCATTGTCCATACAATTAAACTTCTCTTTCCCAAACTGGAGATTGGAATGCACACTGCAGATGAGATCATTTACTGACAGAAWACTAACACATAAGGTTTAAACACTCAAGTGGCATCTTCATGTTGGTGTATCTGTTTTAATTAGCTTTACTTTTCATGTAGGGTAAATAAAACATTAAGGAGTCAGCCAGACAGAGACACCACAAACTGTTTTTCAAATAGCTCCATGAAATGAGCAAGAATAAAGCTTGAAGAGTGTTATATTTACCTCTGTAGCTCCCAGGGCACTTCTGAGAACACTGGGTCAGGTACACTGAGACACTGAGAAAATGTGCAATTTCTTTCCCACTGAGCTGTCAAGGCATTCATGCTGTGAATAGCTAACACCCTCCTTTGACAACCAGGCAAATATTTCTATTTTCTGCCATTCCAGGCATGACGTAGCTCCACGTTGCCTCAGTTGATTTAGTGCCAATTCAAGTCAGACTTTAGATGCCTGAGCCAGTAACCGGACAAAATATTCCTGATGAAGCCTTGTCACAAACTCATAGACTGCTGCTTAATACATTTCCAAATAGTTAGATAGTAAAAAAAGGCTGTAAAGCTGAAAAAGCTGCAGAGAAGCAGAACACACATTCACTGAAGTGCCAGAGTGGAGATTTAAGTAGCACATCCAAGTCAAATATGCTKCTGCTTCTCTTTATTGTTAACATTGCTTCAAAAAAACCCCACGTAAAATTACATAAGATGATGTTGTTCCTTGAGACTGTGCTGTTCCTTGAAATCAATTCTGCCCTTCCCACCTTTCAAAAATTTAGAGAAGCATAATTAATAACCAAGTGTATCTGGGCAGGGCTAAATGAGCACATCCTATTCAAGTGACAGTAGCATACAGATACTAAAAACATGATTTTTTCTTAATACTTTAAAAATATAAGTATCTCATCATATTTCACTTGCACCTACTGACCAAAACTTCTCATTTCTGATACTAGGAAAGAGGAAGACAGAATGAAAGGAATAATTCTTTCAGTGGGGACAGAYCCTGTGGAAAATGCTCTGAAATCACTGGATCAGTACTTCACAGYTTTGGGTTTTGTTCATGGGATAAGAATAAGCAGGCAGTAATAATGGTTGAGTGTGTGAATACTCAAATACAAAACACAATAAACTATGGAGAGTGAGTGCAGACTTTGTGCCAAGCACAAAGCACTTTTGAGACTGGATTCCATCCTTTAAGCCACGCTGCATTACACAGAGTTTCCTTACTCAGAGCCTCTATTTCCAGCAGGATTTGCTTTAGTGTTTGAACTCCCATGCTTACAATCTACAGAGAATTAAAAYGCACAGGAAGTGACTGAGGCCAGAGCAGTACTTACCAATACTGGCATAACCAGGTGTGGATGGATCTCCCCCACTGTTCAAGGAGACCATAAAAGCTTTGTCAGCAAGGTCTGCAGTCTTTGGCAAGTCACAAGGGTCAGTGTAAAGGAGAACACCACCAAACCCTGCATCTTCCAGTAGAGAAAGCTGAGGGGACAAAGCAACACAGGTGACCATTAACAACAACAGTGTCAGAACACATCATTATTTTTTAATTACTGCTGAGACAGAGGCTTTCCCATGCCCCAGGTTCTCAGCACTGATTGCTCAGTACCAAGCTGCACTGCCAAAGGGATTGTRAGCACCTTAACAGGTCCTCCCATGATACAAAGACCACCCTGAAAATGCCTTCAGTTTTGAAAATAATGTCACTAAAACATCTTGAGTTGACCTTTCCTATTTTCCACATTATTATCTCTAAGATGGTCTTGCTTGCTTATCTCTTCAAGGACACAGCACTGATACTGAATGTCTGCCTACTCTGGCATCAGCCTTCCAAAGGATTTCTGGACACAGTTATTCTTCAGTTCAGGGAGAAAACAGGAGTTTACAGAGCATTAAAAAAAACAACATTAAAAACCTGAGTCTATCTTACCCAAATGTTTGGATCTGCCTCCTATCAGACAAACAGCTTTTATTTTTGTCYCATTAGAACATCAAAGCTTGAGTTTCCAAAAATCCACAGATCTGGGCTGGAATATCAGGCAAACTTCCCCAAAGTCAACGACAAAAGCATCCAAGTACCATAACCTGCAGCAGCTTTTTTTTGACTGGAAAACCTCAGGTTTTTTCTTTCACTGAGAACTGAAAAATAAGGGGATTTCATTCCCAAACTGAGAGAATTGAACTGCAATGTGGCAAATACTCCCATGAAATGAGMTGACCTTTCAGTGTAATGCTCTGCATATTTGGAACTGACAGAAGACTGCTCACTGMTACAAAGCTATATTAATTTTTCAGACAGAAGTAATTCAGGTATTTAAGGATTATCTTACTATTCACTGAGCTGCTCCACTGATGACTTTCCAAATGTCTCCAAATGGCCTGAAGAATGRCTGCAGGTACATGATGTTTCTGCACAACTCTGATTTCACAGGAACCTGAGAACTTTTTTACCAAGCCTCTGTTTCTCAGTTCAGTTGTCCTCCTCCATCTGTATTTTAGAACCTTCATTTTTCCTGTGTATGTATATRATTTTCAATTTATCTCCTAGCTGCTGGTATTAAGGAATGTTGATGCACAGTTCTCTGTGGCTTTACAAATATGTAAATTACATGAATATATGGCATTCAGCTTGAGCCTCACGAGCATTTGGTGTTCAGTTCTGCTTTACTCAACAGCTAAGACAGAAAAAAAAAATATAAAAATAGCAGCCTGCTATTTGCAATATTATAAAAATAGCAAACTACTATTTGCCATTTCTGTAAGTAAATATATCCAATATTGTGATTTGCTAAGGCTTTGACACTCTGAATCCAGATAAGCAGATGCAAGTTGAACCTGTGAGTTACTTAATCCTGCCTGTTTCACTCCAACAAGCAATCCACAGATGAAAAGGGATTCTTTGAGAGAACCCTAGTCAGATGAACAGGAGAGTGGGAGAAGGTGATTAGCTCAGGTGCTTAAAAATACATCACAGACCTCAACTGTAATGCAGGAATAGGGATTTCCCAAAGGGMAGGTTCAGTTATTATTGTTTTGTTCTGTTTTCAATTCACATTTGTACTCAGATATTCAGACAGGATTTGATTGCACAAGAAATAGGGTGGGAGAACTAGAGACACATCATAGCTGGATGATGTAACAGGCAGGTTTTAAAGTAACAATTTTCCTGCCTCCATATCAAGTATCTTTTCATTAATCCCTGGTTTATTTAGTAGCACACAAAACAGGAAATACAGATGCYTTTTTTTTTTTTTAAGAGTTTTAAAAACTTTGCACTTAAAAAGAAAATCACTATTAAATCCCTCATTTTCAGTGAGAGAAAGTAACTACATGTCTGTTATTCACAAAGTGCAGCAACCACTGCTGCCATGGCTACAATCTCCAGTATGGAGTTATGTCACACATGTGAAATTACAAAACAGCTTTCAGATTTCAGCTATAATTGCTGCTTTTTAACTTTACAACAGTGACAGCACAACTRTATCAACAGTAAATGTGCATTGTTGATTCCATTTTCATCTAAAATTCGTCAACACTTTACCAGCCATAAATTGTCCGAGCACAAAGAAGCCAAAGAAGGTTCTGAATATTTTTTTACAAAGCAGAAGAAGATTGTAGATCAATTCCTTTAGATAAAACAGTGCACATCTATTCAAATGAATGGATTATTTTAGATTGCAAAACCATCCAACAGCAAAATCTGTTCCTTGTGATTCTGGATGTATGCACTGTCCCTCTCCCAAAGCCATAAACATCTCAGAACAAACTGGAAACAGCAGAACCCTTGAGAACAGATGCTGGTGCCCACTGTTAACCCTTTAGTTATTTATGGCTGCTTAGGTCCTCAGTTTTTAGAGTYACCTTAAAAAATGTGACTGTTTCAATGCAGTATATTAAATCACCCCATAAAACATTCTGGACTCAATTCAATCTAATCTGAGACATTTGCTGCTTTATCAGAGGCTCTGTCGAGTACCTGGGGACAGATCAGCCCTGTAAACTCTACACACCACCAGCACCATTAAAGTGCTTTTTAAAGATGATCTGGCTGGAGCAGTGAAAAGACAGATTGCAACAGTCTGCAGAACTTAGTTTGGCTCRAAGGGGAAAACTCAAAGCTGCTTCTCTGTTTTAACTGCACCACCTCTGAGATGTGGCAGAGAAAACATTTACCTTTTGCACYGACACAGAGGGAACAGAGAGCAGGGCTCTGCTCCACGTTTCTGACAAGCTCCACTGTGGGACTTTGGCCACAAACCTACTGGCAGGTATTGGGTCCAAAATAAGCAAGCTAAGCATGACTGTCTGCTGAGGACAAGGAAAAGAAGAAACAAGGGCCACTGCCTTTCATAGGTGGCTTTAATGGGGTTTGGCTCACCCAGGTGAGTGAAGCTGAATGAACACTTAATTGGGGGTTGTATTAATGATCTGAACACAGGACAAACCTCCCAAAGAGAACAGCCCCTGTGAATCTCCAGCACAGTGCATAAGAGCTGCCCATCAATGACTGGTGATAAGCAGGAAGCAATGCAGCAGGCACTGGCCTCAAAGCTCTATTTGTTATCTTCCACCTGAATGCAAAGTCTGACTCTCTGAAGATCTTTTCCCTGGTCTCTTCTTCTCAGCTGAGACCATCCTTGCACCTTGTAAGCACCAAACAGCACAAATCCAATCAGGTAGTCAGCCTTCATTATWTTCCAGGGACTGCACTGGACTGGTTACCTGCTAACCTCAGAGAATTAAAAACATGCACACTGAGGCATGGAGCTGCTCCAGCAGCACCCTCACCTTCCAGCTGAAAATGAAGTGTGACTGAAGCAGCACTACCCTGATGTTCTGTGCATGGCAGCCACACCTGGGGTTGAGTTTAAGCTGTCATTTCATGGGCACAGAGCAGAAAATCACATCACGCTTTGGTCTCACCTGGATTACAGCAACTACAAGTGCAGAGACAGCTAAGAGAGAGTTTCCTCCACTATTCTCTCACTGCATCTGAACAGCTCAGAWCCTGTTTCTAGAATCTCTGATCCAGCAAGACCCTAATGTTTAAAGATAATTAAATAAGCATGGCATCTTTTCCCTCCCTTTTGTGGATTYCCAGCAACAGTTCTGCTTACAAAYAATTCAGAAAGTAGCAATGCATGAYCAGCCAACAAGGGGCATCACAACACAGTAAATTCCTAACAGTGATGGTTAACAATKCTTTTGAATGCACCAGGAAAAAACAARCAAACAAAAAASRTRAWGCAAGTAACTGTGGMTTACATCAAYCTACTAATTGCATATTAAAATAGCAAAGGGGGAAAAAAGCAGAAGGGAAGGGTAAGAAACTTTAGGATGTTAATCACAAAAATGGGGCTGTATGGCAGTGATGAGTAAGAGCTACTTTGCACATCAGTTTACCATCCATTATATTTTTAAGTACATTCCTCTGTCAGGGAAGTGCTATCCAAGGACAGTAGATTTCTCAGTGAGCACTGGTCACAAGCTTGCTGTGTGCTGGTKTGACTGGAAATCCACTCACTGACCTCTGGACAGCTGTGGCAGCTGAGGAAAAACATTTGGAGACTTTCCCCCCCCACTCTCTCTAAACCAAAAATCATCTTGGTTTAATTCTGTAATCCTTGCATGGAAAAAAATTTAACATCCTGCTCCTACATGTGGCATTCAGCTTATCAAGAACTGAATGTTCTGTCCCATACTTCTCCCTGTTTGCTGCCTGCTCATCTTCTGCACAGTTTTATCAAAGAAAAGTAATTTGTTACACATCAGCAGTTTTTAAAAATGGATTTTTTCACAAAAGGATATTTGGACAATTAAACATAAGCCAGATATACTGCCAGTTCCCTGTACTAGATTTTAGCAACTTTTAATACAAATTGAGTGCATATTTTATTGCCAGATCTTGCTTACCACTGCTAAGAAATTCACAATGTTCAATCTAATTAAAAATGAAATTGAACTACAATTCCCTAGAAACAAGGGCTGATTGGACTCAATAAGCTTTACTTAATTTATTTCAGAAACAAAATATTTGAATTGCTTACAGTCCAGAAAAAAAGCCTCATTATTTGATGAGTGTATAATACAAAGCCTTTCATACAGCTTTTGCATTCCTACATCTTCAGGAAATACTGCTCACTTCTAAATAAGCATGTAGAGGAACACTGTGTGCATAATAAGTATCATTAAATATTCAGTAAACATTAAAAAGAAACAGGCTGGATRAATGTCCAGATGAGCAACCTCCAGAAAGCCAACAGCATTTCCCTGTTCACACTGGAGCTGCTGTTTCTGATTATGTTTATGGTTATTCCAGTCTATGTTTAGACTCTATTACACAGAGAATAAAGCTGAAGATCCATCATACGAAAAACAATTACACAAAGATATAATTATAATCTTGCTCAATCATCAAGAATAAACCTATTAGACCCTTTGTTGGATTTTATGCATTCTACCCAACTTTTAATCCAAAATCTACTGAACTCCCAACAGAGTCACAGAGTCAAATCTGCCAATGTCCCCTTACCTTTTTTTTTTCCTTTTTTTCTTATTTATTTGTTTTCCTACCACTAGAAAAATTAAGTAAGACCAGCAGATCCAACTGTCAAACACTGTGCACAGGGCACTTCTCACCCAGAAAGCTGTGGTGTCAGGCTCCCCTCACCCTGTGCTGGGCACAAAAACCCCAGCAGTGTTCCCCTGGGGAGGTGGCTGCAGTTCCACTGTGCCAGCAGCCACTCTGCTCACCACAAACAAACCTGCTCCCAGCCTCAGGGGGCTTTGGACTCTCTACAGTCCTTTTCTTTCACTCCTGACTCCAGCAGGAGCTCCCAGCAATGGGAGATACCCCAGCCATGGTATCACAGAGTGGGCTGGGCTGGGAGGGACCTTAAAGCTCATCTCATTCCAAACCCCTCAAAATCTCAGCAAGAAAAAGGGAGAGGATGAGCAGAGAGCAAGGGAAATATCTGCTTTGTATAAACACCCTGACTGTGCCTCAATTATAACCTTTGATTCTCTCTATGGTTTTTTCTCAACTAAAATGTAAATATCCTTGGGGTACCTGCAATATGCATTTTCCAGCACCAACACTGGAAGTTAGCAGTGTTGAAATGAAAAGAGCCCAACCCACCCTTCTATCTCCAAGACAAAAGTAGGATGATGACTTTTCTAGCTCCAAGAGTGCAGCTGTTGTGTGGGATCTCCACCAAGGCATCAGCAGATGCTCTCAGAACCCACAGCAATCAGTCAGAGATTTGCAGTTGGGGCACATTTGCTGCCCCAAGTAATTTCATATTAATTGTTCAAACACAGCTACCTTCACTGGACCTGTGCAAAACCAATACCTATTCACTTATTTTATTATTCTCACAATTCTTATCCAATAACCAGTATTGGAAGATTCTAGTCTTTTGCTTTGGTTTTTTTGTTAAGTACAAAACATACTCCCTGCTCAACTCTTACCTGATCTATGACATTGCATCCAGGTGTCATGCTTTTAAAATAATGCCTTGAATGTAATATAACAGTCTCTTTTGAGACTGCATAACATTGTTATGTATTTTTATATTTACATTTTATTTRATTTTATGTTTCCAAGTAGAACATATAATAACACAGAGTGTGTTATATGTAAGCCACAGGCATATCTAAAAATCAACTAGGAAAACTGAGTATTATTAATTGGTTAATGAATATTTTAGCTTCATTTATGGAAAAGAGCAGTGTTAACTACTTGGTTAGCATGCCTTTAAGTAAATCAATACTCAGAATGAACTTATTTACCTTCCTTATTAGAAAAACACTCACAAACCAGGAGTGATAAAAGAAATCATCGTAAAGAATGTGCCCCAGTGCATAAAGTCATTTCAAGAACTATAAATATTAAAGAAGTTATTACAAAACTTAGCAATAAAAGTTCTATATAAATTATCAGTACTGATTTCTGCTCCTAAGCTCCCCTAGAAAATACAACATTAAAAATGAGGCTGGTCTTGATTTTGTTTCCTCACTGACATTTCAGAAACTATAATTTTTTTTTCCACAGGAACTTATTTATGAACTGTGCTACACAGGACATATCATGAGTGCATCTYTCACACTGAACATCAAGGTTTAAAGTGGAATATGTAATAAACTGAAGCACCACTTAATGCATGACTCTGGTGCAGCAAAACTGCGGGCAATCCACACAAAAGATCCACCAGCTGAAAAAGCCAACATGTGCAGCTTTTGTGTCTTCCCAGGTCCTTTCTTTTTCACTGCTTTCCACTCAGCACATSAGTAAAACAGAGCTCTGCCTCCTCCTGTGACCTACTAAACAGCCCATTTCACCAAAATGAAATAGTAGAAAGAGCTACATGAAGGAGGTCCAAGGTTGAAGCACTTGATGGGAGCAGGGAAGGCAGCTCGAGTAGTTTGGCAGTCACAAAGCACTACAAAGTCATTCATTCAGCAGTTAGGGGGGAGGAAAAATAAAGAAAGCCAAACCAACAACCCCCAGCTCCTCTTCAGTACCACCAGTCTACAATTAGTGCCAAAACATCAATCTAAAATTCTGGTCTTTCCCTGTCTTAAAGAAAAAAAAAAAAAAAGAGTGAAAAATATAAAATGTGAAAAATGGGTCCAGCTTGCTGTCACTAAGATTTTTTTCATGCAGTGATTAGGAAAGGAAGACCCCAATACCAAAACAAGGTCATACCAAGGGTGGTTAAGAAAGATGTGGTAATAAAACCCTTGCTCTGTCACTCTTCTCAACTAGGTCATTGACAGCACATTATTTTTGTCTTTCTCTGACAATTTTTTGGGGAAGGAAAGACCAAAAGAAAATATCTTTTGAAACCTTGTACATTAAAAACACAGTTCCCTCCAATGGGCTCACTGAAAAGATTTAGCACCACTTACAGCTCCTAGAACTCCACTAAACTTTCTAAATGACAAACAGAATACTGCAGTTATAAGATGAATGAAAAAGAAATACAATAAAACTCATGATCAATCAACATCTGTTACACCACTGTAACTCCTAAGACAGAACTTGAAGAAAAAGTCTTTAAAGAATACACAACTTCACTGCAGGGGAAAAGAAAAAAAACAAACCAAAAACCAACACAAAAACAAATGCCAAACCAAAAGCTTCCAACCTAAAAATCCAAAGAAAATCTCCATCTCAACACTGAGTTACACTACAGGACCATGTAATGAGTGAGTGCTCTGATACAGAATGAAGATGACAATCAAGGCCCTGGTGTTTCAGCCCAGGARAGAAATCTGCAGAAAATGAGGGAATATTTCCAAGTTCAGAACAAACATTTTCTCTTGCAATAAGTTTGCAAAAGAGACAGGGTGGAAAAAAACAAAACCCACAAAGAGAAATTTCTGCTCTCAACCATTAATTTCTTCTCTTTGACAACTGACAAGGGTGACCAATTTTGTAGTTACCATTGCTTCTAACTAAAGAGATGAAAAAGGAGCCAGTTCAGGGTTACAGGGCAAGCTTACTTTTGCATCACTTATTAATGCATCTCCAGCTATTCTGTTTAGAAAATTGGTAGTTACTGAAATCCTCGTGCCTAAGCCTGCATTTAACTGCACCAAAGTAATGAATGCCATCAATGTCAATAAACCTTGATTGGTAAGAAACCCAAAGTCAGGCTTTCTGACCTTCATTTCTTGGTCTCCTCCCTCAAGTMACAAGTGACTGRATGAGAGGAAACTGCCTCAAATTGCATCAGGGAAGTTKCAATTGGATATTAGGGGAAAAAACTCTTCACCAAAAGGGTAATAAAGCATTGAAAAAGGCTGCCCAGAAGTGGTGGAGTCCCCATCCCTGGAGGGATTTAAAAGATGTGCAGATGTGGCACTTGGGGACACGATTTAGTGGTGGGGTTGGCTGAGGGAATTTGAGGATCTTAAAGGTCTTTTTCCACCTAAATGATTCTGTGATTCAACTGTGCATGAACCYAATTCTCTCAGGGGATGGAAAAATAATATACACATTATTGTTGTGATTCTTTTTGATAGCAAATGCTGAAGATAAATCCTAAAATAGACAAAGTACATAAAGATAGTTAATTGTAGAAATAGACACAACTWAAACAAATAGAGAAACTAATGAATGCTCATCTTTTCAACAAGGGCCCACACAGCTCTGTTAAGATACTTAAGAGCAGGATGACAGGGGTTTGAAAATCAAATTTACCTCTGAGTTTCTGCCAGCACCTACTAAACTGTCCTTTCCCACAGGATTTCTGAGGAGAATGAGCTGTTCACTTGCCATTCCATAAAGATACTGAGTTAAAGAGGCAGCTCTGACAGTAAAACCCTCCTCTGACACAGATCAACTCTTTGCTCCCAATATGATAATCTTAGATCATTAGAAAACCTAAGACTTTGAAGGCTGTTTTAGGAATATTTGCATTMATTTCATCTCACAGTCATTGATGTTAAGTTCCAGGCTTACAAAATAAAATCTTTTCTGGAAAAAAATTATCAGAAATTTTCTAAAAAATACTCTTTTGGAAGGGCATTGTCTTATGTTGGGTTGGGGTTTTTTTCCTCTTCAAATTTAATTAGAGAACAGGATTGGAGTCATGTTAAAGACCCCTTTTTTCCTATCATTTGCAAACATCTTCATAGGCTAAACAAATCATCATGTAACACACCTTGACCTTGAGACACCAACTAGCTTAATTCAGGAATAAAAGCTTAACATTTTTGGGTGTTTCTTAAGGAGCACAGATTTGTTAAGAACTCATTACACTTATCTATTAATCTTGAGACCAAGACAGAAAAATCTCTTTCTAATACCCTTAGAGGGTGAAGATTAATGTTTAGCAYGCAGGTGAATTGCAGAATTGCATCAGCTCCTCTGGGCTGTTCAGATTTAGACTGAAGCTGGAATATTTTGTGCATCTTTCTTTTTTTTTCCCCTCACCTCATAAAAAATGGTAAAGCATTGGCAGAGTTTTATATACCTGCTTTCCAATGTCCAATTCTATATCAAGAAATGTTTAAGTATCTACATAGAGGACCTCATCACCAAAAGCTATTGCAGAGATAAACAGACTCAGAACTGAAATATCCCATTTCCACAGAACAGCCATGATCATAATTAAATTGCCCCAGACATATCCTGCACTTCAGGGAGTCAAGACACCTCTGATTGCCATTTCTAGAAAAGGGATACCAGGGGAAAAAATACTACTTTTTACTTGCTTTGCAACCCATCCTCTTCCCTTAAGCCAAGGAAGGGTATCAGGCTGACAGAGGGCATTTCTTACAGGATGTTCTCACAGGGAAAGGAAGGAGGAGAGATTTTCCTGGTCAAYAAGAACTTCTTGACAGAAGACTAAGCAGCTGATCAATCTGGATGAGAGACTGTGTGTCCACTTCCCCATGGCAGTTCATGGTGACAGGGTTTCAGCAATGAAGGTGCCAAGTGATGGCTGTGACCTTATTGTCATGTGGGAGTTCGACCTGATCAAACACCACCCATGGCTTCTTCTGGTGATGGGGAATTGTCCTGTAAAATGTACTGTACAACACATTTATGGCTTTTATATTAAATAAAGTGATTTTTAATGTGCTTTAACATGAAGGGGTGCTTTTCTATATTCTTTGGAAACCTCACTGCATAAAGTTTATCTCTTTACTGAAAATGAAGATCTTTTGTATTACCAATCAAGCTAATTTGGATGTGAAAACTTAAGTTTTCTTGAAATTAAATAACATACTTGTGGTTTTATTCTGTTTGCTAGTGAACAGAAAGAGGGAGAAATAGGCAATTTAAGTTACTCCTGCCCTGTTACCAGTGCTAYCACCAAGTATTGAACATTTCTGCATTGTTGGCAGGTCAGAAGCAAATCTTATTTTCTGAATTTTCTGTATGCCTTGACATGGCTTCACCTTCAAAGAAAATAAAGCACATTGAGTGACAATGCCAGATTTTGTCCTTGCAACTTTCAGTGAATCTGTACAGTGTGCACATCACAGTTCATCCAGTCAGGTATACTTGCAAATAATATAAATGAGTAAATYACCATTTAAATTAGGAATTCATTAAAAAAATTACTTTTTTTTTTGTAAGATTCATTTTGCAACTCTAAAGAGTTCAAGTTTTTCAGAAAAAAACATATGGAAACAAAAGGCATTTGCAAACAGATTCTATTGCATGTACAAATGTCACAGCAAAATAGATTTCACATGATGGTTTCACATACATTTTTTAAATACTAATATCTTAACCTTTCCTAATTAGCTATTGTTTAATGAATAAAATTACACTGAAAAGGAATAAAATTTAAATTAAATACTCCGCAATGAAAATTTCTGTACTTTCATCATGTGCTGTACATCACACTTCCAACCCCACTCTGCTGAAAGARCAAACATCACCTTCTAAAGATGCCTCCATTAATGTCAGGTGTGAAGCACAGTTCAAATCATTTACTTGGACAACTCACAGGTATTTCAAGCCGAGAAAAAAACCACATTCTGCTTGGAATGGGACTGTTCTCAGGCAGGAAGAGGAGGGCAGATCCCAGCTTCCCCTAATGCATTCCAAATGCCTTCCTTGCATCTCCTTTTTRAGGAACATTGCAGCACCTYAGCATGGTAAGGCACAGTAATTTCYACACAGATGCTCCAGACTCATTAATTTCTAATGTCTCATAAAGATTCCTCCAGCCTGTAATCCAAGAATGGCCTGAACTAGCAGATTTGGGCTTGCCTTTTTTCCTTCTRCTCTCTAAGATGAGAAACAGGAGCAGGACATGCCCAGGTGGTTAAGTGGATTAAATGTTATCATTTTTCCTCTGAGATTCCAGGGGAGGCCTGACTGAAATGAGTTGTCAGGTCAGTTCCCCAGTGGACATTTTCTAACATAAAGCCATCACATATAACTGAATACTGATATAAGAGGCAATATAGCCAATTCCCACTCCAGGGAACACCAAGATTGACTCAGAAGTGAAATATATGCTCCCACCTTATTGAAAGGGAGATCCCTGTAGGTCACTTCAAGGTCACCTCTGAGGCTGTGTGCTAAGAATTCTTGTGCCTGCATAATAACTGACAGTGGGAAAACATAAATAAAAGGTTCAACTGTCAGTGCAGGAACTCCTCCAGCCTTCACAGAATGCAAACACTCTGTCCTCCATCTAAAATATCACCTGGATCTACACATAACTGAGCTGCCCTGACAGGTCTCAGCACATGCACATTCTGTGATTATTCACAATCACCAGGCTTTCCTGGGCAGCTTTGTGAGAGTTTGAGTTGGTTTGATTAAGGGTGTTTTATCTCATGAAGAGCCTGATTTTTAGAGAAATCTGACATGTACAAGTGATGTGAAATTTGAAACAAATAACGAAAAATTACACTAGTTATTATACAGCACCTCAAGTCAACCAAGGAATGAAGCTCCAAAACTTTTACCTTAAGGTCCAGTGATTGTGATCATGTGGTGTTTGTTCTTTCCCAATGACCATAAGSAAGTTCAAGAATCTTTTTATTTGTAACAACCCTGATTGCCTATATATATATTATATATATATATCAAAAAGCATCCCAATCAATGCTTTAAAAAAACCAAAACCCCAACCAAATAATCAATTACCTTGAGTGAGCACAACTCCAAATATGGAGAATTGCTCTCAGAAGAGTATGTTCAATAYTAAAAATAAACAAAAAAAGCACAAAGAAAAACCCCAGAAGCCAAAYACAAAGACCAAACTCACTTAAAAACACGAGAATGTAGCAGGATACATTCAGGAATACAAATACAGGAAGCTGCCATTTTGTTAGGCCTAGATCAAGAGAAAACAACATAAGTCTAACTTTGTTGAACATGTTGTTTGTGAATTATTCACTGAGACCTTAAGAGGAAATTAAAATGCCTGAGTTCCCATATTGAAATGCACAATCTTCTCCTGTTAAGTGAAAATATGCTCACTGTGGAAGAATTGCCTYCTGCACAGAAGGTTAGTTTAATGTTTTGGCAATCGAAACAAAATATTCCAAGTGGTTATTGCTGTACTTGCAAAGAGGGTGCCAATTATATTTGTAATGATGGACTTGCTGTTTTTCTTTTCAAATTCATGCACAGGCATCAAGAGGCCCAAATGGCTAAGAGTGAAATTTTGACTTTGGTGTTCCATGGCATTATGCAGGCAAAGAGAAAATTAAAAAACAGAATGCTAAAAGCCACCTCTTCCCTCTCCAGGGAAGACMTGCTGTTATATATTTTAACCATCTAGTCTCCACAAAATCCAGCTACAGACAATCTGAAAGGAGAAATTCAAGTAATCCCAGGGGAAACAATAAAAACTTTGCACAGGCTGGCTATTAAAGAATGTTAAATATAAACCYCTGCTTCCACGGATGCAAATGGAAAGGCTGGATCTCAGCATTGAGCAAGTCCATGTTTCTACTCAGAGTTCTGATCATGTGGYAAATTACAGGTGTATTTGAAAAGGCAGAATTTAGGTTTTCATGCAGAAATCACAAGTGCAGATTTTGTGAACCAACCCTCGGAGCTGAGTCTCTAAAACCAAACAGAACCAATGCAAAAATCAAACCAAGGTCTGGATCTGGCTCTATATCCTGAGGAGCCACAAGGCATGAAAACCATTTTTCAGTTGAGTAATCTGTGACATCCTGGTTTATCAAATAAAACGCATTCTAGGAATATTCTATAATCTCTTAAATAATGTTTTACATAAATACTTTATCCAAGAGTAGTGGCTTTTGATATCTTTCAACCTGGTTTCTCAGTTCACAGATATGTAAATAAACTGAATATTATGAAGCATTTTGAAATGAGGAGAAAAGACTTAAAAGAGCATAAAATGTCAGAGAAGAATCATAACTTCTTCTTAATAAAATAATAAGCCAGCAGCTACTACAGAACACGCCATGCAAGTCAAACCCACTACAGAACGAGGGCAGTACTTATACAACACTTGTTGCCTGAAAAAGATGACCTTTTCCTCTGATCACTATTSCAGAAAATATCAAATATAAGCAGGATGAACCATGCTGGTCTCTGCAGAGCTGTTGGAGGGGGCAGTTCTGAAGATTTCTGGCATTGCTTCACCCAGTCCAGTGGCTGACACTTTGAGAGAACCTAAAGTCGGTAGATCTGTTCTGGCAGGATGAGATTTTATATATTCACCCCTCAACCTTACTCAAAGCTGCTGGATCTTCCATTTTATTTTCCTCCTTTCTCAGCTGTTTTTGAAAAGTGATGGAAAAACAGGAGCTGGGAAAAGCCCCAGATAATTTGTCTGTCAATGGCCCTTTTGTGAAATCCAAGCTCAACTAATGCAAAAGACCAACTCAATTCACAGCTTGGATAGGAAAAAATAATTCCCTACATTAGCAACAGAAAAAAAGGGCCAAGACCACTTGCAGAAGCACGACCAGTGCATCTGCAGGAAGAGCAAATGAAAAAGGTTTGGATTTTCTGAAGGAAAAAGTGGTGTTTCCCATTGCCCTGCACACAAGTAGCTGATCATGTGTGGATTATAAGTAAAAACTGAGGCAATGGATATCTTAGCTCTGTTTCAGAACAGYTGCCTCACAGCAAATCCATTTCGCTTGACTTTGCACCATTTATCAGGGCACAGCACTCACACAGTAAATTGGATGATAGCATTTCTTACTCACTTTTTAAGGACTTGATAAAACGGAAAATTATGCTTGAGTTTCACACCTCTAAAATCAGACAAGGGCTTCAGAAGACCCCACAATGAATTTTTTATGAGTCAGCCATTGTCCATGTTTGAATGGAAGCCACTTAGTGCCTCACTCAGTTTTACTGCACTAAAAGGAGGAGACCTCCTGTAACACTGGTCAGGAAATAGCAATCCATTATGGGAGCTGCACTAATTTCTCAAAGGATGCATTCAATAATGCAGAGAATGTGCAATTAAACAGCCAATTGAGTATATGAACACTTAGAATCACTTCCCCAAGAGAAATCCAAGCATTTGGGGTTACTGAAGAGAACAGGACTRTGCACCAAGCCAAACTGGGAAGAATTCAGTGTTTGATTCACCAGCAGGACTTCAGCAATTCCTGTATGGACACAGAAGAGAAAGAGAGAACAGAACTCCAGCTGGGAACACCAATAAGTCTGCAAACCAGCAGTGCCTTCTCAAAACATTCAGGGAAAATGGCATCAGAAATGCAGAATAATCGATAGCTACTTTTGGTCATTAACTTACATTTCCCCTCGTTTACTCTGCTAATAGCACATCTCTCCTTCCATGCAATCAAACCCAGGGGTTTGTAAGCAAAAAGGAAATGAGTAATAACCAGAAGTCCTCTCACTGATGCAACCAAAATGTTAATTACTCAAGAATATTGACAAGTTGTGCTATAATTATGCTTCCTTCCAGACATCAATTGCTTTTCTACCACCCCACCCCTTATATTCTTCTTACTGCTTACAGGAGCAAATTACTTTTTCCCATTTATACTGTAAAAAGTGGAGTGAGAATTCCCTCTTTAATTTACTGCAGTGCACTTGACTAAGGGGATAAGAGAGCAAATTTTTGTCAACTATTTCACTCTCATGTGGACAGATACAGATTGGATTTATAACTGCACTGGCACTGCTTCACTTTTAAGTGGCACAGGTCACAGTACATCATCCTTCAGATGCTGGATGAAGTTGCAGGAAAATTGACATGCTCAGCTAAAAATTATTTTGGATACTAACAGCCTTCTAGGCTGAACATGGGAGCTCAGTGTTACTTGGTTCCAGTCAGGAATACAAAGACACTGTGACTTTCTATTTGACTGCTTTTTTAGTCATCAACTACAGATTTCTCAAGTCAGTAGGACTTTTTGGTTTTCTTTCCCACAGTACCTCACACTGAGGGGAAAATGTATCGCAACTTTAATTTTTTTTCCCCAGCTATGTTTAAACTACATTTACCAATAAAGAATTAAAATATGACTTCAGGATGAAGCATTAGGTGCAGAGAGACTTTTAACTCTTAACTTAAAATTTTAACTTAAAAAGGCACATTTCCTCAGTGGGCTGGGGAGCGTTTCTCAGTAAACCCAACCCAGACCAGATTCTTGGTATGGAGGCAGGGTGTCTCCAGGCTTCTCTTATGGTTTGCTCCTTCTGTTCAAAAGAAAAACATTGCTGTCAGTCAGAGCAGGAGGAATATAACTGAGAACTGTGTCTAACCATCTCCCAAATGTCCCAGTTTCTGATGAAGGAAGRCCAATGGTCTTTCTTCGAAACAAACATAAAATTCCTCAGTATTCACTAAAGAGCCAARCAGCTTCTGCATGATTCCATGAACCAAAAATCAGGAGGATGCAAACAGGTGAGTGAAAGAATCMTTCAAAACACAGGACTGATGAGTGTGAAACTCAATTCCATTTTTGGTTCAGACTGTTGTGCAGTTCTTTTGAAGGCCTAGGTAGAATTGGTTTTTGTAGGAAGTAGAGAAGAAATGCAAAGGGACTATTCTCTACTCTGTGTGATAGCTCACAGATTAAAGAGGCGGTTTGAGGAAGGGGAAGGTTAAGAACGTGAGTACACTAAACCTCATCTTTGGGGGAAGAGAAAAAGGATAAAGAATAAAAGTGACTAACTCAAAGGAGAGAATCTCTGATAAATTCAGGGCAGACAAAGGCCAAGGAAAATGGACCACAAAGCAACCAGTGCTTCCTGCAGGACAAAATAAGAAGTAGCATACCCTGTACAAATATAAACTGGCTAATTAGCAAACTCTGCACCAACCATTTGAATGAATCAACCTGAATTCAGTTTGGACTCTCMAGAGAAACTCTCAGGATTTTGGGAATTGAGATGAGATTTTAAGAGGATGGTAAATTAGAGACAGCCTGAAAASCAGGATGCTRTTGCAGYGGAGGTTCCTAGATAATCCCTTCAGACCCAGATCCCCAGGTATAGTTTTACMTGTTTCYATAATTTTTATTTATASTGCCTATACCTGTGGCTTGGCTTGTTGAGAAGGGCTTTAGGAAGGGATATAATACCATGAAAAATCCCACAGCACTCATATGGGGAAATGTGTGTATATGAAGACTTTAGGAGCCTTGGAAAAAATTCTACCATCAAAAAAAAAAAAAAAAAAAGCCTTGGAAAAAATTCTACCAWCAAAAAAAAAAAAAGCCACAAGAAACCCCAACCAAAACAATGAAATGCATATAAATGAAATGCATATTCCCTTTAAAATGWTTGGGTTTTAACATGGATTTTATTTATATGCAAATGCTGAATATATGTATATAAACATACACACATATATTTTTGTATCTCTAGGGAGGGAGGAAGGGATGGAAGGAAAGGGAGGGTCCTTGTTAAATGGAGATTTACAATGTAAACCATCATCTTCACAATTGTCTGTGCCAGCCATAAAAAATACCAGAGGGAAGGAAATAAACAATGTAGACATTGTAGAAAAGTGAAATTACTTTGTCCAAAGTAAAGTTATTTAAAATTAACATAGTTATTAAATTTTTGCAAATTGCCTTTATTCTGGGAATCTTTAATATTTTCCACTTAGCAAACCCTTATCTGTAAGGGTCTGCCAATAACCTCTGCATAAATATCCAGGCCTCCACATTCCTAAACTTTATGACAGTTAAAAAGCAATTTTATGAATATTTATGAAGGCAGTAAATTATTAAAATAAATATAGATATTTACACAGTAGAACAACATCTTCATTTAATGGATGTGGAAAAAATGTTAATATGTGAACATTTTAAAGATGAAGTGGTTTGGCCTTCAGGGCTTTTGTTACTCTATTAAAAGTTAATTTAGGACAAAAATTATGGCTTTTTTCATGAATTGCAACCCCTAAAGATTAAATCATGATCAAGACACACAACATTTTTCAAGAAATGAATGTGTTAATGACATTTCCAGAGGCTGGATACTGAAACCACTGTGCAGCTCTCCCCAAAAAAGCCTCCTGTGGGTTCTTTAACGTGCTCAGAGCAGTGGCACACACCCAGATGTGCTCCAGGGCACAGCAGCTGGGTGCTATTGAGGTGCCTTTGCCAATCTTTCTGCCACCACACATTTTATAATATCAGAATATGTTGTGTAAAAACACAGTGGGCAACTCAAGGTGCTCTTTCTCAAGAAGGTGCTCTACACCACACGAGTGATTTGTTTCATCACTGGTTATAAATTTCCCCATCTTTCACAGCCACATTTACAGATCCCCCTGGTTCAAGGACATCAGGAGTCTGCTCTGACCTCCTGTGAGTGCCTACTCAAACTCACAGTGACCCCAATAACCTGATTTCCACCAAAACACAAATTTTCCTTATAGCCAGAACACCAGGAGACAGTCACCTTCAATCTCAGGGTGTAAGAAAAGAAGTGTTCTTTTTATGGCAATTCCCTCCAGAGGTTGTGCCTCACTTTTCTTCTACATCTGTCTTATTTCAGCTCCTTGCTTAAGAAAATTTTTCCTGTTCCTTAATCCAGCCCCCTCTTTATTCAGCAACAATCCAGATCTCACAAGCGCCTTGGACAAGTCACAAGATTCCTTCAGGAGTTGTTGAAACAGTTTGAATTTTTTTTTCCTTCTGTCAGTTTTTCAGCACTGTGAATTATTCTGGCTAAAAGACCAAAAGGACTTGGCTGTGCCAAGTTCCCTGTCACAGGAGGGCTCCCCAGGTGCCCCACAGCTCAGACCACTGCCTCAGTCTGTCCTGCTGTAGGAAACTGCCACTCCAGGGACTGGCCATAGTAAATCCCTGAACCTTTCAGCTGCATTTGAAAAGGATTCTGCCTTTGCAGAACTCTTACTTGCTCCTTGAAGCATTTCTACCATTCCCTTTCCCTCACTTTTTAAATTAATCTCATAACAGAGTCTTGCTCACCAATTGAYCTTAGTGCTCTAACAATGATAAAACCTCCTTCTCAAACCCCTGCTCCATTCTGATATCTGTCTATATATTCTATATATATAGATAGATCTAATACAAAGCACTTTTTTATATTTTTCATTTTTTTTTATCACAGCAATGTAAACTACTTGGTTTGTTATTTTGYTTTGGGTTTTTCCCCCACCCAGAGCCAATGCTCTTGTTGATACCCTGCTATAAAGGTAAGGTCCACATTCCTTCTCTTCACAGCTGTAATTTAGGATGTGGCTGAGGTGACACTTTCTTTGGAAAGGTCCAGTTTAAGGGACCAGGCTGTGTCTCTGTGGCTCTGGACAGGTGCCCACTGCCCCTCTCCCCCTGCCCAGAAACCACGTCCTGATCCAGTGGAACAGAAACACAACACTCCCAGTGAAATCTGCACATCATATCCAATCACAAAAATAACTCCAGGTCAGATTTCTGCAAATCTTGTTCTCACAAAGCAGCTTAAATTTATGAACCTTATGAAATTTAATCAGAATTACTCATGTTTAAGACTAAACTGCATATTTTAACAGCACATTAACTTCAGGCTTTCCTGCATACTCCAAATTCTCTGACCATTCCAATTTCAAATTACTCCAAGCTCTGAACTGTCTGTTGTTTTCAGTGTCTAAAGATATGAGAGATGGGCACAGTCTGAAAGACTGAAAGTAGAAGCTGCAAATTATTTTCAACCTTAATCCTCCCCCAATTTTGTACCTTATCCMATCTCTTTAAACTAAATCTATACTGCAAAAATACTGTCATTTATACAACTGTTTTCCCAAATATTCAAATTTCCACCACTTATTTCTGTGAATTAGCCCCATGAACCTGAAGCTCTTTTTTACTAGCACATCCTTTCCCTTAATGTGATGTAAAGACAAAAGAAATGTTGTTCAGTTTTCATGGTGATTTTTTTTCTGTCAGCAGTAGTTTATTATTTCTTTCAGGTTTTTTCCAAAGGACTCAATATAGCGAGAAAGAACCATCAAAAATTTTTTAAAAGGCAAATTAAATACACAAAAGGAGAAAATAGAAAAGCAAAAAAACCCACATGAAAAACAGCAATAAAGAGAGAAAGACAAAAAGCATAACTGTGCAAGGGAGATACAACTGAAAAACAGAGACATAATTAGAAACTGTTATGAAGATGGAACCTTCGTGCAGGGTCCATAATAATAAGACTCAAATCCAGAGTGAGATACTTGCACAATAYAAAGTACTAATAATGAAAAATTAAAGGACATTAACACATGAAAAATACAAGATAAATACAAAAAAGTGGAAAGAAACCCACTAAGTATATATGTATATATAGCCACAGCTCTCTYATGAACTACTGCTCTGTTTTAATGTGATGTAAAACCAAGCACATGGAAGGCAGAGATAAGGAAAATACAGGGAGAGGGAAGTATCTGCTGGAACAGAAATGTGAGACTCAGTAGCACAGAAACATAAACATTAGGGGGAAATAAAGATACAAAGAGTGGATTCAGCAGAGAGATACTGGGCCTATTTAAACCAGCAGGACTTGCAGTTTAAGGCAATATTTCACATCAAATATTCCTTAGCAAAGGAGAGTCTACTCCAGATAATCTTTCTACACCTTTTCTGGTAGTTACGAGCAAAGTAAAGYTTACAATTATTTCACTGCCAAAAAGACACAAATTATATTCTAAAAAAGAGTAGTTTACAGCTTCAAGAAAAAGGACAAACTTTCTGCCTGTGTGAGARCAGGGAAAGTAGGTTTGGGTGGCTGTGATTTTACCTCAGACCCTGAGCACACATTTGCAGTCAGTCTCCTGATCACACCACACTTTGTGCTGTGTAACACACCCKGAATGTGCAAAACTGATCCTTTTGGAGCACCAGAAAAGTGCAGAAATGCACCTCAGCCATTGAACAGCACATATTTGGGACCAGGCTACAGCCAACCCACACAAAAAGCTCCTGAGATGTGCCCTGTCCTCAGCACCTGCTGGTTCTCCCTCCTCCTTCAGGCTGCTCAGTAATTCAGACACAGTGCGTGTTCACAGGAACACAAACTGGTGAAAAGTCCATCTCACAGACAGTGCTGTTACAGCAAACTTTACATCTTTATCAATGCCTGTTTTATGAGCCCTGATTGCTGTTTCATTGGCTTTGTCAGCAGTGAAATGCAGSATCAGAACTAATGCTGGAAATGATGGGCAACAACCGAGTCCCAGCAATGACAACTGACCTTTCACAGGCATAATTAAATTGCAGCTAAATAATTTAAATAAACAGCTAAAGCCACTAGGTTGAAAATGGCATTTTTATTGAGACAAATCTTATTCCTATAGAAAAAAACATTAAGGGGTTATTTTCTGAATCTGTGTTGAAGTCCTGGCTGTGCTTTCTAGGGCCAACAGAGCAGGTCCCGATTTACTTAATTGCAAGATCTGGAGTCACTGCTCTTTKATAATTGCTTTTGTGAGTTGGGAATGAATTGTTTAGGCATTTTCTGAACTACTATACTTCCTGTATTTTCTGAAAGTCAAACCTGCATTTTTGTTTATACGATATTTGCAACAGAAGGCAGTTTAGATGTTCAGAGTTTAAATGTGGTTTATATGTTGAGTCTATGATGTTTAGGTTTGTATGTTGAGTCTATGATGTGGTTTATGTGTTGAGTCTATATTCTGTTTAAAAGTGGATTAGTGAGCTCCTGCTCTGTGCTCTCTGCCAGAGCTGGACTTGGAGAACATGGATACACCTGCACCCATGCACACCCTCCCCAGACACAATCCCTTCTGCTTTATTATTTCTTTCAGTGATTTCTTTGTTTGTCAAAAGGCTTCTAGTACACCCAGAGAAAACACAGCAGAGTTCTGGGGCAACTGCAAGATATGCAGCAAAATAAACAACACTAACACATAAAARGCACTGCAGAGTGACAGTGGTGAGGAAGAATGTGAGTGTCAGTAAGCCCTGATTTATTGGGGGGAAAAAAACCAAACAATCTGCCAAATGAATAATTGTAACTAACCTTGTAGAGCAAAGGTGATTGTCCAAGCTTCAAAAGTGCAATTTTTTTGGTCACGTTTGTGATGGCTTGAACCCGGATCAGGTCTTCCATGGTCCCATACTGGACATCAACAAGCTCTGCCTGCAAAGAGGAGACAAAATTCAGGCTCCAAACCWCACATCACTGAGGGTGCTCCCTGCACAGAAAACAAAGCTGTTTGCAAAAGCACAAGCATCTGAGCAGAGTCCTGCAACTGCCTTATCCCAACTTCTAATCAGCAATATCTGTGATAGCAAAGACCTTGAAAGTTCAATCTGACAAATATTTTTTTTGCTGTTTTAATTCACAATTCATCAGCTATGATAAACTAACCCCCCTCCTTGTTTCTTTCCCAGTGGTTAYARGAGATGCTGATTCTGATGAGAATTTCCCCTCATTAGCTACAGGAACTTATTTAAAACTGTGTAAGGGATCCTAATTCACTTCTGTTTATTTTCTTAAAAATAATTAGTCTTGGAAAGTATTTCAGGTAATGAGTGAGCATCCTGGTCACTTCTGAAAATACACAGATAACATAAACTCCAGCAMTGCACAGTTTTATTTTGTGGTCTCATATGACTCCTGAGCAATCCTACCTAACTTTCTTTTAATCTATCAGTTATCCAAGCAATATTCCCAGATAACTACAGTGATAACAGACTATGCTCTGATGTGTATACTTTTATATTAATACATATTTTTCAAATTATTTAGAATCACTTCAATCTAAAAGTGTTTAGAACGTGAAGCTCTTCAGTTAGGACTCTGCAAGAAAATATAGTACAAGTTCTAAGTTATTGTTAAATGTCAAGCACTGGCAGTAAAGGAAGAATATTTCAAGATGAGTTTTCAAGCATTTTTTATAATATAYAATTTGAGAATGACCAAGGGCATTTTTCTCACACATTTGTAGCAATAAATTCTGGTGAAAACAAAGTAAGAGGATAATCAGTCTTGTACATTACAATTTTAGAATGTTATGAAGCTCTCAGGACATCATTGAGGACATTCTAGAACTTCTAAACCCCTACACAGTGCTCACATAAAACACAAGAAGACACAAGGTTATTACATCAGTGTTTAAAAAATAAAATAGGAGGAGCTGTACAAGATGGAAAAGTCTCTTTCAGTTCCATTTTTTAACTTAAGTATTGATTCATTGCCAAAGGCAACAGTCCTGATTTTGGGTATTCCTATACAAACTGTTCAAATTCTAGCAACAGTTGTTCTGGAGGTGTAGGATGTGTGAAATTTTAGTAGACTCCTGAACGTGGGTATTTTAGGAAAGTATTTACCCTTAAAAAAAACTGTGTGAGTTTGCATCTCAMCATTTAAGCTGAAACCATACAAAAACTTTGCCAAGGTTCCTGTCTTACTAAATTCTTCTGAATTCCTCAGATAGGTTTCCAAGTCTGTAACAAACCAAGGGTGTGGAAGAGCCAGCCAAAGTTACAAGACACTTCTGAACAGCAAACATCAGTTTAACACCAAATAATGAAATGYAGAACAGGAAAGCTCACACTTCACWCTGTTTCTTCTGAACTATATGGGGSTTTTGATATCTAAAGAACTAGAAAWCTATTTAGCTAACAGAATYTTTTTCCTGTATGGCCACAATATTTGAAAAGTAGGATAAAATCAAGTGAAGATTTCATACCAGGGAMAGGTATTTTATGTTTTACCTAATCTCATGCCTCCAGTTTTAAAGAATTACCCTCAGATAAGAAAAAGGTATTTACCAGGGTGCTTAAATTCATAAAATTTTTACCTCTTTCTGTAGCTCTCACCTTTATTTTAATTTGTACCTACACCTATGTCATTAGATACAATAATTATTAGTGTCTCAGAAGTCTTATGGCTTGAGAGGTTATGGGAGGTTATATCAAGGTTGATTTCTAGGGATACCTCTAATTCCTTTGGATCCAATGCCTTCCTTCAAAGCAAAAATCAGGGCTGTCATGATCTGTATGAGAGAAAGCACACTGACTTTTCCTGAGGCAAAATCAAACCCGAATCTGTAAGATAATGAAGTGTCAGGCCATTTGCTCCTCCAGGATGTGTGTGGAAACGAGCTCCCTGCCCATCTACATTCCTGTGCTGCTTCTCTGCTCATCCCTGTGGCTCTCTGCTTCTCCAGGGTGCTATCCACTGCTCTGGAAACAACAAAGCCACATGTTTGCACAATTATTAATGCGTTTAGCAACTGCCCTTGGATGTTCTTGGTTAATTTATGGATGCAAACTGCATCTCCAAGAGCGGCTCACTGGTCYTTCCCAGGCAACACGTGCTCAGCAAGAGAGAGGCAGGACAGGAGGCCCTGCAACAGCACAGCTCATTTTTTAATTATGTGGAAAACAGAAGTTGACTCCCTGCTGCCCCAAACGCTCTGCAAGCCATGTGCTTTGCTTCAAATTTTAAGTTAGTCCCATTGCCAAAGCTATTAAGTACATTTATATATTGAGAGTACGTGTAAGAAATTGCATAATGAAGGAGCAGCTGGATAAAATAAAACAGAGTTTCCCAGGCTTTCATCACACATCTTCCCCATGAAATACAGACATGCCAAAGCTCAAAGGTTATCACATTCTGGAAACAGCATGAACAGCCTAGCACCCAGAGGTCTGCACAGTTTATATCACCTTTAACTCCWGCTAAAATGACAAACAAAAATTGGATTAAATCTTCTCTTGAGTAATACTACATRTGGCTCATCTCTGGCCAAATGAAATCAATAACTCACTGGAAGAGTTTAGAACAAAGTCATAACATTTTGGCAATACAATCCAGGAAGTAATAGGTACATWTTAAATTGTGAAAACAGTTGTACAAATTATTCCTACTCCTGCCTTTAYTCTGCACCTGAACACTTAAGTAAAATTTGTAATAAAAAGCAAAATAGTTTACAGCATTATTAAAATCTAATCAAATACAGTACAGCCATACCAGCTCAGAGKAGTCAGTTGGTTTTATTTAGTATATAATTTTGGATGGGGGCTGAACTAATTGGGACCCTTACTTCTAATATAAAATAAAATATTGAAAAAATACAACCTCAAAATAACAGTAAAGAATCCCATTGAATCCAGACCTTCTACCTTCTGAATAATCCACTCAGAAGCTGACAGACCATTCATGATGCATGAAGGCCTGTTTTAGTCACAACATTCCTAATACCTCCAAAAATGAATGAAGATTAAATTTCCTATTATTTCTCTTCSCTGTTTTTAGAAATGCTTACAACATCACATAATCCTGATTTTACACATACCAGCTTTTTGAAAAGTGAAACACCCCCCTCCCAGCTACCCCATATTTGATAAACTGCTTTCCTGTGCTAGGATAATTCTGTTCAAAAACAAAAGAGAACTCATCCTTTTATCAGGTGCCGAAAAAGAGCACTTGTCTACTTGGTTTAGCTATGCCCCAGTAAATCCTCTTACCCTAAAACTGGGGAACTGCTAAAGAATGAGTTGTTTTATCCATCTGAATTAGGTACTTACTCCTCCAATCATTTCAAGCWATGCTGTTTGAGAGATATGACTATTTAGGAACAAATTGTGATGTGCATTGTGGAGTTCAGTAGTATTCCCCCATGCATGAAATGAAGTAGGGGTAGGTAATAAAACAAACATTTTTAGGAAAAGTAATTATTTTATGTTAGACAACTTATTAGTTTCTAAGTCCCAAGATGATGCTCAGTGAGTTGTAAACATTCTATCTGAAAAATTCCAACAGAAATCCCCCCAAAACAGAGAAGAGAAACACTCTGAAAATGCCACAATCAAAACAGCCATGGATTTTTATCCTAATTTCTTCTACCTATCTCCAAATGATGAATATATTTTATCAAATACCAAGCTCCTGACTCACATTAATRAATGGATTCTGCACAAATTGCAGGGGAACTCAGGACTGTGGAAGCTGCAGGTATGAAAATGACACAGTCATACTCCTCATATTCTCATATTCACAGCCCTTGCCTACCCCACCAAAAGGTTTCAGAAACAGTTTCCCTACAGAAACTCCAAGTATTGAAGAAAATGAAATATTTATTATTAATAAATATTGYTCAATCCTTAGAATTAAAACAATTTCTCCAAAAAGCACACATTCTAAAAGCACCAACCCTCAGTTCTGTGACTGTTCAGCCTCACTACATCCCCTCCTTCCATCCAGGCCAATGCCCTTCATTTGTCCTTCAACGTTCAGCTGCTATTTTCAGGTTGTTCACAAAATAAAGGCAGCAGAAACATCCTATGCACAATCAATCACAATTAAATAACCTTCAACTAGTCATCCTGCCTAAAATAAAACTCCAAAATATATTTGCAAATTGTATCTGAGAAGGCAACAGTCTGCAATCAGGGCATGAGGCGAACTTTAATTAAACACATCGCTGTAATTTATTTGCACAGCTCTGAAATTGAGGCTGAAGGCAGCATTCAGCAGAGCATAAAAGTAAACTCAAGCTGGTTGTAGATCAAAGCTGGACATCAACAAACGTGAAGAAAGCTGCAAATACAAAACTAGCTGATCTTCARAATTAGAGAAAAGGAAGAAAGAGAAGGGGAGATAAGGGGGCTGTGCCAAATCCTTTGTTGGTGTAAACTCTGTYACGCTTCCTGACCAGAGCTGTTCCCACTCCAGCCAAAAGCCTCCTGCAATAATCAGGGAGCCACAGCTGCCTCCTTGTGATTGCCACCACCAGGGCCCAAAATACCCATCCACATCTTTTATATACTTGGTGTATGTCTACAGAAATGTTAAGGTCCAAAGTTGTCTTTCAACCTTTTTCCTTAACTTGATTCCAGACGTAAAGAGTGGCAGAGACCTTATCTGAGCGCAGAAACTAAATTAATTATGTATCTAGATTAACTGAAGATGATTTTTCTCTGTTAGAAGACTAAGAGATGCTTCTGATCAACAATGTCAGAGAAGATTTAAATCAGAGAACTTCAGTCTTGCCATGTGTTTTACCTACAAGCCCTGCTGCTTGAAGAGATTCATGATATCTTTTCCTCATGGTTGCTAGCACTTTACTCTATAGAGGCTTTCTTTTCTTTGCTTCAATATTCCTGCTCCTACAATAGAATTCTGGAGCATTTCAATACAATATGACTCACAGTGTCTGCTTACAGTCAGAAAGGGCTCTTTGTGTCTAGGTTTTATTACCTAAAATTGCACGCTGCATTACAGTGACAGCTGAAGCTGTAATTTGTACCAAAACAAGAGAAAAAAAGCTGTCCCTTAACCCCAGTGTGGTGGGGTTTGGCCTTGCAGAGGGAGTTCAGTCACAGACACATTTCATGTCCAGCCTTCCCCCTGATGCCACCAGCCCAGCTCACACAGCCCCAGCACACTGGGCTCTCCTGCAGCTGCTCTCACAGGCTCCCTTTGCTCTTGCAGGACCATTTCTGGAAAGACCCTGAGGTTAAACTTGTTTGCTGTCCTGCTTCCTACAGGTTATTGCAAGACTGCTTCCCTACCAGCTCCGAGGGAGACTGGATCAAGATGGAAGCCTTTTTATAGCCTACAGAAGAGAGCTCCTATGTATTTTATAATCAGAGAGCCCCAAATAAATCTGAACTGACACAACTCAGTTCTCTTCTTATTTTCCACTTCATTTTTTCTTATTTTCATAACCTCCAACTCTGCTCCAAATATTCTTTGTGTTTCCCAAAAGGGAAAGCAAATATTTAAATATTACTTCTTAACATGATGYCTAGCAAGATATCCAAACAACATATTAGGGTAGGGTTTTTTTTAATATTTTCTAACCATATTTTCTTTCTAACTTTCTCACTATATTTTACATAATACATACAAATCTACATTTTCAAGCTTTTGACATAAAACATTTTTATTTTCAGACACATTTAACTGATATTTACTTATTTTAGAATSTCTAAGAACAATGCCTTTTGTTACAAAAAATTGAAGGACACAAGATCATTAGATGCCTAAAATACTATCAGAAATATTATTTCAAATTTTCATTAAGCAGTGCTGATTGTCACTTCACTAGGGACAAAATTTTAATCCTAATTATTCTTTTTTGAATGTGTTTAATATTATTTATATTCCCCCCCCCTTTTTTAAATTTAACTGCAAGGCTGTTTAGTAGCATTAGTCCCTAAAGTACAAAGTCATATTGCTCATACTTTCCTAAGAAAGAAGAATAATCTGTATTTGCCAGCCTGCTTGGTTTAGCCYATTCAGAGGTAATTATTCATGCAAATATACATTTACAAATTACATAGACTGAGGATAAACTAAACAAAAGAGAATTACTCAGCTGTGATGTGGTATCTTAAAAAAAAGAAATCATAAGCCACATATGTACACAGGAAATTATAATGGTGAGATTTAAACTTGGCCTTAAAATCTTCAGTGAAAGGGTTTATGTCAGCATCCAGTCCCATTGTGTCTGAACTCAAGGCTGGGTGGAAGTTTCCTTGGCTTCTGTGAAACGCAGGGAATGAACACAGGACATGCAGAGGCTGCAGAATGCCCTCCTCCAGTCACTTCTATCACACTGAATTAAAACCAGGCATCCCTCCCAGAGGAACTGCAAGCATGAAGCCTTTAGAGAAGAAGCCTGGAGCTCACAGAAGGTGTCTAAAAGCACTTTATSCACAGCCAGGCTCTGCAGGACAGCTGGGGCAGGGATGGAKCCACCTCAGCTGGGCAGGAGAGGGACCAARCTGAGCTGGGGSAGYTCCCTGCAGSTGCTTGGAGGCTCAGKGTGAACAACAGCAAAATGTGAGCCACACCCAGAGAAGTAAAGGCATGTCCTGTCTGAAATACCAGCTCAAAAGAACATCCTGTGAATGCAAACAGCACCACAGACAGAATGGGGGTCAGCCAGACTGAAACCCTGCATGTGCTTCAGAATCTRAGTCAAATCAAAATATTTCATTTTATAACATACAATACAGTCAATATTTGAATTCCTTAGAGACAGGTGTTCCAGCTTTGTCCAACTGTTTCAATTTTACAGTCAGTTTGGCTGCATCAAAACAAAATGTCCAGAAAACAGCCTACCATTTTCAGGCTTCCAAGTCGGAATTCATGATCCAGAACTGTGCTGCTTTTGGCTGGGGTAGAATTAATTTTCTCCTCARTGCTGTTATGGGGCTGTGTTTTGGATTTGTGCTGARCACAGGGGTGATAATGGAGATGTTTTTGTTATTGCTGAGCAGGGCTTGCACAGAGCCAAGGCCTTTTSTGCTTTCCCTGCTCCAAGTAAGCTGGGAGTGCCTGGGAGGTGACACAGCCAGGACAGGGGAGCCAAAGTGACATTCCAGACATAGATAACAATAAAACAGACATCTCCCTCAAAGAGGAAAATAATCATTCATATGTGCAAGAGGAGGTCACCCACTGCACCAAGAGAACACTTGAACTTTCARAAATGTCGGGGAGAACTCTATTTTCTAGATTATAATAAATGATCTTTCACAAAGCACTTACAGCCCTTGCTTGGCCAAACATCATCCACTTCAACATAATCAGGGAGATGCCCARCCATGTAATGATGCAAAACACAAATCTGAGTGTTAAAGCAGCATTTGAACAAACAATTTGAAGAAGCAAATATGCAGTTGTGAAAAGGAAAATGACATCTTCCCCATCTCCTGTGAATTCTGTTGTTTTGAGTCATTGCACAGATTTATAGGCCTCTAAATTACATCTGTAGAACAAGAAGTGGGGAAAAATAAGTTCTAAAAGTATATTCAGATGACAGGAAAAGGACTCTAATAAAWACAGGGAATGTGCCTGAGTAATATCAAATATAAGTGGCCCAAATGATTGACCAGGACAAGTATATAGATACAGAAATACAGCTGTACCTGAGAACAACTCATCTCTGTGATTAAACAAGATTATTTGTCTGGTTTTCAACCACCTAACATTTTGGAAGAAGACTCATTTCTTCCAAAAAACATGTAGTGTATCATTCATGTCTCACAGATAATAAAATTGTACAGGGAAGAAAAAGTTCTTTTCTATTTCAGGCTTTCAAATTTTGCTTTTAAAAAGTGCACTTAAGGTTTTAGAGCTGATGTGCATCCTACATTGCACAGTAATCTAAAAGTTTTACATGSCAGCACCATTTGGCTTTTCTTTCAGAAACAGCTAACCTTCATTTTGAAACTTTTGCCTATAGCAAARTCAGTAGTTCACCTTTATCCCATGTGTTTCCAAAGATTAGGGTGAAGGTTCTCCTGAATTCTGCCAAATTTCACACAGATATTTTGAGCATTCATCTCATAAGGGTAGGCAGAAACCCCATGCAGATTTGTGAACTTGGTTCAYGTGCTCTCAGCAGGGATGGGAAAACCTGGAGAAAAAGAGGAAATCCCATGCAAAGGACAGGTTCTTTTTACAGGGGGTCCCAGTAAACCACTCATTTTGTCCAGTGGCACCTCAAAAGAAAAGCTGGAAAAATGTTTACATCATCTAAAACRTATGTGAAAGTCTGAAGAGACTCTGGAATCTGCACAGCTTGATGGGAGGACAGAGCAACCTGCCCTGACATCATATAATCAATTTTATTGCTCAAAGCAAAAGCTTTGCCATCAGTGCAGCCCATCCAGAGCTCTGGAGGTGGACAGAGCTTCCCTCATCTTCCACAAAACCTGGAATTCAGGTCAGCCTCTTTCACAGCAGCACAGAAGCACTCAGTATCACTGTAGTTATACCATTAGATGGTTCAGTTCCCAATAAAAGTGGGGACATTGTTAGAGAACTCTCAGTTACCACTGAAATCTGTGCTCAATTCCCTCTCCTCACCTGTTCTGATCCTTTCCTGCCCTGGATCTGAACAATCAACAAAAAGAAACAGGGAGCTCAGTGTGTGCTCCCATAATTCTGATTYAASCACAGAWTYCCCTRATGATCCATGTTCCTGCATGCACTGGTGCCTCTCCTGGAGTTTAATAAACACCAGAGACTCAGTTCAGTACACGAGACACAGAACACACAACATGAGCAAYGCCCACCACTTTTAACTTCTGCTGAAGGGGTTCCCTCCATGTTTCTTCAATTGACTCTACATCTCTGGTACCTGCTTCACAAACATTGTCAACAATTCATCYACACAGCCTGCAGAGAAAATGGAACATTTGTGAAAGTTCACTTCAGGCAGAGCAAGCCCACAGCAGCAGTAAGATCCTCAGGGAGAGATCTCAATTCAGAGAGTCGGTATTACCCTCAAAATCCTGAGCMTAACACTGTCCATGCTGATACAATATCCCACCCTAGATTTCAGTTTGTGACTTTACATGCTTATAACATTCTACTTCAGCCTCAAAGACATGGGAGAATCAGCAGTAAAAGGGCAACATGGGCAAAAACATGATAAAATTTACTTGAATAAAATGTTTTGTTGACAACTGATGCATTAATTCTTTTTCTAGCGACGCAGAATTTCAAGATTTTTCCTACTAATTCATTCTGTAACCTGTTCCCCAGGTGAGGATCGTGCCTGGCAAGCACTGACCTGCAGCAGGAGATCCATCCCTCTTGGATGAGAGGGCAGCAGGAGCTCTCTTGCATATTTGAGCAGCTTTGTTCTCCCACAGTTGTAGCCATTGCCAGGCACCTTCCATCCTTATTCASCCCTGTCTGCCCCTTCAAGGCACCAGAGTGAGGCAGTGAATCTTGCAGCAGACAGGACTAACTCTGTATGGTAACATAATTCACTGGAAGGAAGATAAATTCCTTGGAGTATCTTCTTTCTCACACACACCTACTCCTGGGCCAGTCACAACCTGGTGATGGATGAGGCACCTTCCCTTTGAACTGCAGAACACCAGAAATACTTGTGAGAATAAAACTGATATAGCTCAGAATTATTTCACATTAAGGGCCTCTTAATGAATGAGACAAACACTGTAACTAATATTCATTTTATGAGGTTAGACATGAGATTTATTTCTATTTCGTGGGACAGACAGCACATCAGAATAAAAACACAAGAATGTCTAAGAGAGAAGACCAATGTGTTTTCAGATTTATTTACTTTGCACTATCATTTATTTTAAAAGAGATACGTCTCTCCTGGGATTGCAGTTGGTAGGCGGAGGCCTAAGTGCTGCATTTCCAAACAGATTTAAAAGGGAATTTCTGAACAAAAGCTTTTTCTCAGGACATTTTAGTCCAGCCAGTGAGGAGGCCCTGGCATTTTGACAGTTCCCAAACACAGCCAATGCACTTCTGCCAACAGCACCTGGACACCAAACTTACACTTGCCAATGCTTACTGCCTGGGTGTTTTGGGTTTTTTTTAGCTTTCTATTCTATTTTTTGCATTTTTAAGAATTCAGTTCTTATATATCTATTTTTCAACCAGCTGTATCAYAGCAGCACTTTTTTCTTTTTCATCCTGCTCTGAAAGGTTTCAAAAGCTATTTGCTTCAAAGGGTTTCTTCTGAGTGGTCTTCTTTTTTTGGTCTTTCCTACTACCAAGGCTGTGTCCAGGTTTAGAACATTCCTCAAAGCACTCTCTAGAGAGGTACATCCTTTGCTCTTTAATATCAGAATTTTTAACAAGTAACTCAGACTTGCATTTCTCACCAAATTATTCTTATAATGACAGCTTTGGCCTCAGTTTAGGTTACATTTAAAACCTCTCAAGGCTCCATATGATTTTTTTTTTTTTAGTAAGGACTTATTTCCTCTCTTCCTCATGCTCATCTTAGAAGATTATATTTAGACCATACATCACCACATCCTAACAGAGTTAAGAAATCTTCAGACTTGTTTTGGATTTTCAGTGCTACTTTCATTTTAAAATACTTTTTAAAATTTTAATTTTTTGAGACATAGTTTAATCAGTATAGTATTTTACAGTCATTCATAACTACCAGAGAACTGAGCAGCATTTTAAGCAGCTCTTTATTGTTCATGCATGAAACTACTTTTTTTTTTTAAACAATAAAGTTATGTAAGCAGTTTTAGGGACAAGGATTGAGTATTATATAAATACAGAAATATTTTGTTATTATTCTCACATCAGTTGTAGTTGTTTCTTATGATGTTTTTTCTCATACTAGCAATTTTTGAAAAGCTGATATTTACTTAATAGTCCCTCTGTTGAAGGAAATTYTTGCTTGTTTCAGTGTAAGCAGGATTCCTTTGAGGCAGTTTTAAACCTCCAGAATACGGAGGAAATTTAAAAGAAAAAGATCCCTAAAACCCAATCCCAGGAGCTGAAAAGCTTTTTACTTGAAAATTCCTCCTCAAAAGCTTTTTACTTGAAAATTCCTCCTCTGAGTGAAATATTGCCTTTATAAACTTCAACAGAGAAGAAAGCACAGGTATGTAGGTTCATATTTACTAAGAAGGTGAAGAAAAAGTTAAAAAGAGAAAGAAGATGGCACTGTCTAAGGAAAACAGAAAGGTTTCCACTTGACCTGAGTACATTTGTATTGAGGTTTGAACCAAACACCACTAATGAAGAGTGAGGATAGAAAAAAGCCTGACTGGGTGGGCACCAAGCCAGGCATCCCCTGAACTGCAGAGGTGATGGCAGTGGGTCTGATTATACCACAAAAATTAAAGAGAAAAATATTCCTTGGAGACCCAAGCAACTGCACAAATTTCACTGCTATTCTCTCACACTGACTCCTAACAGACAAAATTTAACTGTGCTTAGAAATGATGTCATTCTCATTTATTTCAATAGGAACTCTGCTGGCACTAAAACCTAATAAAGGCACCAAATMCTCTTCCCAAGGCCTCAGGGTTTGCACCCTTTAGTTTACACCATGCAGTTGGAATATAAGTAATTGCTATGGTTTCAGCATTGCTCCTTCTCTAAYATTGCACAGAGGCTTCAGTAAGAAATGCCTTCAGCTGATTCTGTGCAATGGCATGGAAGTGCTCAGTGATCTGTGATGTCTCTGGATACCAAGATGCCTCACCTTTTGCTTTTTTTTAATCATTTAAAAATTCTCATTAGTTATTAATGGCATTATTACTAAAATGCCATGACTAATGTTTTATTAGTAAAAGCATCAGGACAGCATTGACTTGCCATTACAAAACAGCAGAAGGCTCTGCTGCAGCAGCATTTGCATCTTTGAAACCCTGCCCTTCAATGACACAAAAATCTTCCAGCAATATCAATCGGGACTCTGTGCATGATGAACTACTATTATTTTTAGGGAACTGTACAACTTTATTTATTAATGGTTATGTGATATATGCCAGGGAACTGACAGGATGTTCTGCAGGACATCTCTTCAATGATCATTTCTGGAGCCCTTGCCTGCAATTTYAAATTATATAACCTTCACATTGCATTTCACAGCTTTCTCTATGTAATTATAATGGAGTGGCAGCTATGCTGTAGTTAATGTTGAATGTTGTTTTCTGCTTAAAGGTCAAGTCTATTCTAAAATCCATATTCTTAGTGAGATAGTCTTGAAAATTTGCTGTGCCTACTTGGTATGCAGAGCAGCAGTCTAAATTATGATTATTTGTGGAAGAGGTTTCGGAGAAACTCTTCTATAAATAAAAGATAAATAAAGCTGCACTAAAACTTCTAAATGTTACCAGAAAATCACATGATTCTTCTCATTTGTGTGTATGTGTTATTCAACCTATAGCCCTAACCATCTGCAAAACCCATTTCAGTTGCTAGGGATTCATTTTAGCTAGTACATGTCTCTTCAGAGAAGAAATCTTTAAAAATGTTAATAAAGATAATAATGAACTAAATTTGGCATGCCTAAAAGAATTAAATGCACACATGCATCAAGATTCCCTCTAGCTTGGTATTTTGCACCAATGTGCCATCAAAAATGACTGAAAGACTTAGGAAGAGAAGCTGTGATTATTTAATCTAAATTAAACACACTCCCTGCCTTTGGAATTCAAGATGTGCGAGCGAGCAGGCTGCAGAAGGCTCATTTAGAAATTTTGCCTGGGGATAAAAATAACCTGGGAAGATTTTAAAATTTTCTAAAACCAACCCGCTGACACTGATCTTAATTCTGAAATATTGTTAAGGAAATTACCACTGATTAGCTGGAGGGAAGAGAAAAGATAATAAGRGAGCACTAATCCCATTTCCAGCACAATGAAACCGAATCAAATGAAAGCAAGCTTTGGGGTCAAGGACTTCCTGATGCACTGTCCTCTCCAGAGGAACTCCAGACCTTCTGGTGCAGAGCTGGAAATAAAGAGAGCTGCCAGTGCTGGCAGCAAACAGGGCTGTGACCCTGAGCAGAGAGGAGAGGGGAGTGCACGACACACTCCTGGCAGGGGTGGGAAAGGTTAGAAAAACAGGCATGAGAGGAGAGGAAGACTCCCACCTTCCTGCAAAGGGCCTGGGAAAGAAGAGGATGGGYGGGGAGAGGAGACATCTGAAGACAGCCATAAGAAAATGGGACATTGGATAAGAAGTGAGCAAACTCCTCTCCTTGTGRAAGAGGATCTGACAGCAAAATCCAAGTCCTGCTTCCCTTATTCACCTCTTGCCAAGATTGAAGAATGGTGGGAAGATGACTGAGTGAGCTTAACAGATGGGCTTGTATTTCCCAGATTGCTGCAGGTTGCATTAATCTCTGCGGTGGGTTCTCATTTAGCTGAGAAAATGTCACCTAAACAAACGAAGCGGAGCAGACTGGGACGTGAGCAGAGATGCAGAGAATCTCTTCTGCACGGTGTGAGTAGAGGCAGGCAGGCAGCATTCCCACCTGTCTGCTCCCTGCAGCCCCTCCAAAACTCATCAAAGACATCCCTGACTGGGAGTGGAAATGCCCCAGATCAGCAGAGAAAGCAACAGAGGAATCAGCAGGAACTGGGAATGTGGATGATGGCAGGGAAGTGAGGTGACACAGCAGAGGAGTTAAAGCAGTCAGGGAACAGGGATAAAGCAGTGGCCAAAATATAAAACACACAAAGTCAGGTGTTGGGAGAACAGCCTCAGAGATAAGCACAATTCATTTCTGTCCATAAGCCCTCCAATAATCCCTGCCTGCATGTCCATCTCCATTTCAGAACATGCCAGAACTTCCACTCTTGCATTCTCTCCTGGCTCCTGAAGCAACACAGTCCTTTCAATAGCTGAGAGGTCCAGGAAAGAACCATAATGGTTTTTTTTGCTGGCCTTGCTGAAAGCATTCACAAGGGTGGAAACAAATCCCAAACCAGAAGAGAGGACCAGCACAGGAACCAACATGGATTTGGTGCATTAWTCCAAAAGAGGCAGAGTAGTGAATAATGACAATGCTGTATAACAGAGGACACCAAGCACCTCAGTTCAAAGTATGAAAGCAGACTTAGGATTGCCAAGAGTTCCTKAACACTTCCAAAAAGTAAAGAGTGAATAAACTGAAGGTGAAAGGAAAGTGAGGAAATCTTCAGGTCACRCAAACATAATTTYAGAAAATGCATGAATACAAAGCAAATACCATTTACATTTTGCTYTAATTAGTCTGTCCTTGAACGTTATTCCAACACMCCAAYCATTACATCTGCTAGGACTATTTCCAGTTGCTAAAGAAACAGTGGAGGGAGCAGACAAACACTGTGGACACGTGTTTGTACCAGGAGCTGCTGCACTCAGCAGAGCTGACTGGAACCAAGTGCCCAGTGCCCCCAGTGCCACCCAGGCTCCTGCAAGGCCAAACRGAGCCCTGCTTCTCCTTTGGTGCACTCAGGGATCACCACCACTGTGYCACCCATGGGCACCATTTGCCAGTGTGGAACTGAAGGGGAACAGCAGATTTTGGGGGGGTCACAGCCCCCTCTCATCAGCTCCCACTGATGCTCCCCAGCTCAGCTCCCTCCTCAGGGACAGAACAACCCCACAGCTCCTGGATCCCAAAGCTCCAGGAGGCAGGAGCAGCACATTCGGATTCACCACACCACTCTCACTTGGAGCCTGGCTGGATACTGTCTGACAATGCATTTTGCTTTAATGCATAAATCTGAAGCAATGTAATTTCCATTTATATGTGCACTCTGTTGGCCAGAGCAGCTTTCCTGTTTTTATCAAGCAGACAAAAGGTTTGAGCTCCATAAAAGGTGGCTGATATTTAAGTTTTAATAAAAATATATTTCAGGTGTGTCATTCTTTCCTTAGGCTGACCTAGCCTACAATATATTATTTACATAACTGCWGCAATATCTATTTCAGAACTGACTCGACAGCCCTCTCCAGAACTGTAAGCTGCCCTGCCTGTCACCATGATGGGTAAACACTGTCACCTTTTCACAGCCCGATGAAATATAGAGGAGCAGTAAAGTGCACCATCCATCACAATGGCACTAAGTAGGTTTTTGAAGTAGATTTCAGATCACAAATGCTCACATTTTTACTCACAAATGCTGTTTAGACTGTTACCAGAAAGCACAAATTGGATGGCTCATACACAATGGCCGTATGATGAATGGACATGACAGGTGGTCAAAGAAAATGACTCTTGCTGTTCTACAAATAACCTTGTCAACATCAAAGTGGAGCTGTAGCTCTGCTGGTAGCCAGACTGCAATAGCTTAATGGTTTTATTTGCTTCAACTCCTAGCAAACCAAACAGACAAATGAGATACAATGAAGCAGCAGCATCCAGGCAGCATTAGCAATTCAGCCTGATTAAGTGACACATAATAGGAATTTTCTGCTAAGGATGTGCCACATTTGAAAGGAAATTATTCAGGTTATGAGTAGCTGTTATAAAAATACCTGTTCACAGGAAAACCCTCATGATTTTGCAATCACAAACCACTGCAGGATATTCAAAATACRCAACTTATAGTTCCACTGCATGCAATCAAGTCACTTTCTGATGGCTGAACCCAGCAACAGCCACCACCTGCTACTTCTCATTTAAAGTTTTTCCACTTCCATTAGTTTAAATAGTAGAGATTAGTGTGTAGGACTGAAAGTCAGGAAGGTTAGATCACTACCAACATACCTTGTAGCCTAAACAAATGGGAAAATTTCCCTTTTAGGCAAAAACTCTAGATCTAAGGACTTTTCAGGCAGACTTCTTGAAGACCAGAAGAACACATCCCAAGTTTCGTAAGGGTGCTGAGGTATCTCAAAGAACTGACTGTAAAACTATGCAGAGAGTCATTCTTTGGCTCCAGTGCAAGCKTGGAGGTTTGCCAAAGCCAAGGTCCAGCCCTTGTGACGAGGATGGTTTGTGTGGGCATCATTTCTGCTGAACTCATAAGAGAAAGATGCCCTGGAGCATAATGGAAACTGGAACACGTGCTGCTGGGAAGAACAGCAGAGGCTTTTCCCGGAACATTGGATTTCCTTCAACCTGATGAATTTGTTAGCAACACATTGACATTCATGAAATAAAACCTCAAAGGTCACAACCATTCTTCTCTCTGATTACAGTTACTCCTACTAAGTTACAATGAGGAAATAATATTATCTATGGAGGTTTTAAGTGATATGAGAAGGCAACTCTGTTCAGTAATACATGGAAAAGTTGAAGTGCGAATCACACACATTAGGTTCTCTTCTTGCCCACTTCATTTTGCTTCTCAGCAACAAATCTGAAGTGGACAGAGCCCCAGGACAGAGGCTGAAGAGACTCAGCATGGAGAGCAGGTGTGTTTAAATATTAAGATGTTCACAATCTGTTCCTTTATAGTAAGTGTTCTAAGCTGTGAAAAAGCATGTCTTTTAAATAAGAAAGAAACCAAGATGGAAACCCCCCAGCATCAGCAGAATAACAATACAATATTTTTAAAAGGAGGATAATAATGCAATTAACAGTGAAATTGCTATTTTTATATTCCAGAAATATTTATTAAGATTTACACTATCTCAGCTAGGAAGGTAAACAGAAATTATAGCCCCTTTGTGCCCTCTCAAAATATTTAGCAAGCTARAGGAAAACAGACAGCGAAGACAGTACACAGAGAAAAAAACAAGATAATCCAAGATCTTATTTCACTTGGCAAGTAACAAATCCAAATAGGTAGAATCTTTTTGCTGACAAAATTTCCTAGAGTAACTACAGTAAGACAGAACTACAAATCGGTGTTTTCAAGAGGAAACAGAGCAGATGTGTCAACTGAGTTGTCACAGAAGAAATTACGTGAGATCCACAACCATAATTCAGAGGCTCCAGCTATTATCCCAACACTCCCACCAGACTCATCTCATCCTTTCCACAAGCATCCCTCAAACCAGTAGCTCTCATACATCAGCAAGGATAAAGTGAAACTCTAGACAGACCTTTCAGATTTTTACACACAAGCAAGCGTGGCAATTCATGAACACAGATACTTTAAAAAAATTATCCATATATAGATATACACTCACATATATCTATCTATATATATCTCCTATTAACTGTTAATATAAATAAGGCTGTAAGGTTAATTAAGATAAATACGATTGGCGACATCATAATTCACATAAATATGCTTATTTTAAGGCTGGGCATTTCAGCATGTTATTAATTGGATTTGATAATCTTAGAGGTCTTTTCCTACCTAAATAATGCTGTGACTCTGTGTGCAGTTYTCCACTCAGGGTCAGCAAAAGCTGATGTTTCCTGACTCTATTTCACCACAAGTGACAGAGACAAATGGCCACGTTACCTCCAGAGTCCCTTTGGCAGAGTAAGCAGCGTAGGAGTACAGGAGGTCTTGGCTGTGAAGTGTTTTGGGGTCTCTGCTGCACTGTTGTCCACTCGGATAAAAGCATTCCCCGCTGCTCTGCAGAGTGACTGTGTTTGGAGAAGGGCCTGGCAGGTCGAGCAGAACGGAGTAATTCACCAGCTGGACATCTTCCAGGCCTTGGGAACGCCACTGACCCAGGATTTTCATGGCAATGTCTGCATCTTCTTCTCGGGGGAACTCTAACAAATCTCTGTGAAAACAAAACCCACACAAGTAAACACAGGTTTAGTTTGTTTCCCACCAGGACTCTTGTACCTTCGTGTGCACCAGTGCATGACTTTACTAAAAACTGATCATCAAACATGCAAAAAACCCATGCAACTTCCATTTTGTTGCAAATATTTTCTTACCAAGTATGAGGCAACTGCTTTGTGGGAAATAAAAGTAAGAAAAAAATGTATGTACAGGAAACATATCCAAATGAAATAAAGAATCCTACAGGAATGATCACAGTAACTGTTTCAAAATTCAGACATTTGCTGATCAAGTTTCTGAAAGAGCATAAATTTACCCAATCTTTAAACATGAAGAAGCCAATCTGAGGTAACATCTCAAGGATGGCAGGGAGGGCATGGTGCTGAAATTAGTTACAATTACATGTTTGGCTTGAATTCATCAAGGAGAGCAAATTTACYAAGCAGAATGGAACTGCCCCCACAAATGATGTGCTTCACTGTCAGAGAGTTCCTCACATTTCCTATCTGCACTGAAGGACTGCCTGAGCCACCAGCTTGGCCAGCATAAAAGGCAAACATGGGAATTATTCTGACAGTATCCACTGCTGGGTCAATGAGAACTCAGATTTGCCTGAGCTTGTATCACTGGGTTTGCATCACTTCCAACACTGGCTGGCACAGGGGCCACAGGATGAAGGCACCARAGGATCACCCTCCTCCCCAGCACATGCCAAAGGATTCCAGATGCTGAAACTATTGCCATGATCACTTCTGAGGATGGGCTTCCTGAAGCAACAACTGAAGGCTTTCCCTACTTATGCAGGCAAGCAGTCATGTAAGCAAAGGACAGAAATAAAATTCATTACTCAAATAAAAAAGCACTACCCACATGCAGCACAAAAAGCTTATGGAATATGTGCTAAATTCTGTGCAACTGGAGTTTTTTGGAGGCTTTTTTGTGAGTCTACAAAGCTCTCAGGACTGAAAAGAAGATTAAGGATCASAGATGTATTGATTTCCAAGCACAGAGATACTGCCACTGCCTGAAAGTCTTGTCCACAACCTTCTCTTCCCAAGAAGTCCACTGAACTTAACTGCTTTAAGGTCCTCAGCAGAACTTCAAACGATACCCTGGGCTGTCTTGCACACATCAAAAATAATGTACAGTATTTTTAAGCAAGCAAAGGTATCTTAGAATCCCACMAGGTGCTTTCCAGGTACCCCTGCAATATCCCAAACCAGCTGCAGTACTGCAGGTGGGCAGCTCCCAGCTCTCCTAGGGAGAGCCCCAGCAAGCAAAGCTCACCATGGAAGTCAAGCACAAGGGCTCCCTTCTCCACCCATGCTGTGGCTGAACATTTGAAAAATTAACATYTACTACCTAGATAACATCAAGGCCTTAAAAGGGCAGAAAGTGAAGTTGTAACACCCATTACACCTAGAAATGGCCCAAAAATTACATACTCCATTCAAATGCCTAATGTCCATCATTACATTCCATGGGCAGAATGATAATTCCAACATGCAAAAAGGCTTTTTTAAAGATAGAACTTATCTTTGTATAAATATGCTTTTTATAAAACAGATTTGTTCAAACAATATCCCAGGCTGCTCCACACACAAAGTTCAAAATCTTKAYAACAACACTGGCCTTCTGTTGGGACTTCAGGGATCCTGTCAGGAACAATAAACTGCCTTGCAGATTTAATGTTTTTAAATTATCTTTAAAAAAAGTCTTCAAGCAGTCTACACCACGCAGATGACTTAATCCAATCTGCAGTATATTGCAAGTTTCCAATTTCATCTCCTGTGCCTGCTAATGTAATGACATAAACTTGGGCAGTGCAGGAATGCAGAAAGTTTGATTAACACAATCATTAACAGAGTATCTGCATTTCCTTCAGGTGATAGAAATAATATATTAATAGAATAAATAATTAAAGAAACTTATCCCAGGCCAATAGGGTTATGGCCCACTGCAACCAGAAGCATTCAGTCACAAGAAAAGGAATCAAGCATTAAAACAGGAACATACAATAAAGAAAATTGCTTCCTTACTAATAGAAGTTACTGTGCACTTCATAATTAAATCAACATGTCTTTGAAACTTTTGTGTCAACATATCTGATTAAGTTACAGAAATGATCCCCCTCACTATTTACTCCATAATGTCTTTATAGCATGTTAAAATCTAATTGCAAATTATGAGCACACATTATTTTGCAATAAATCAGCACATATTAAACTACTTTGACAAATTTTTTGAACACCACCAGAAAGTTGTTTTTTTCCCAAGACTTATCAGAATAGCTGACTTGCATTTGCCTTTGATGCTGACTGCATGAACTTAAAGTCAGAGGTAATTTAACTCACTATTTTTTCACATACTAATTGTACAACAAGTAAAATATGCAAAACCAGTATTTCCTAAACCCAGCCAAATTCAGAAAATTGTCAAGTTTGGCAGTTCAGATRCTGGAAGAATACCAACACTTCATATGCACTTCTCAGTCCTTTACAAATGCTCCAATGATTTACTTCCCAGCACTTGCAGGGCTCCGAGACTCCCAGCAGTGGGATTCCAGCAGAGGAGAGGAGCAGCCCCTCAGGATGAGGATGYTTCTCAGCTCCCCAAGCAGCTGCATGCTCAGAAGGAACCAATACCAATGCAACTGCCAAATTCCATTTACAGCACTGCCTCTGGTAACTTCRGCCAACTTTTTAACTCCCTTTGGTCACATTAAAAATAAACTTTTTAAAGGGAATAACCACAAAGTTTATGGGCACATCTCTGTTGCTGCAAATCTTCATAATCCAGTGAAGTGGAGCCACCACAGACTGAAGATTTGGTCTCATATCAGAATCAACACTAACAAATGTAACAATGCCATTCTGAACATTCCTGTGCCTTTATAGGATGCTTTCAGAGATTTCCACAAATTCCTGACCTTTACTTTCTAATACAAATCAGTATTGAACTAATGTACATCAGAACAGGACAGAAACTCATTTCTTGAGCATTCTCCTCCATCTCAAAATGCCCAGATCCTGAACTCAAAAAAACCCAGTAAAATTGTACTTAAAACCCAGAAAGTTCACCCTACTTCACTTGAATAAGGTAGAGATTTCCCACTTTTATGTGATGAAAAGACCACTACTGTTGAAGACTCAAAGCCATAAACCTAGAATAATAATTTTGATTATCTTGAAGATATACCTGTAATAAAGCCAGGTGTTCTGCAGTCTCTGCAGCTTCAAAAGGCTACTCTTTACCGGGTGATTATAAAAGATAAATGAACACACACACAAAATACACAAATTTCATTTTCAATTTGGTAACCATGGGGAACACAGACCTGCCGTGCCTTAATGGAAAGTCATTTGCTACAACAGCACTTTTGGACACAGCTTGCCAAAGGAGAGAAGGAGGTGCTGCAAATAAGGCAGCTGGGACACTGGAACACCACTCAACAGACACTGAAAAATCACAACAGGTCACTGTAACAACCAAGAGATGGAATAATTTAACTGTATGACACAATTACTTCTAGGATAATCCTATTAAATTGCAATAAAACCCCATGAAAAAAAAATTGGAATTGCAAAAAGATTCTACAGATTCAATCTGAAAAATCTACATGGACAAAAATTTCCTGCAAACACATAAAATTTCAAGTGTGGTTGGTTTGGTTAATTTTTGTCTTCTCAGATTTACCACCTGTAATGCCATGAGCATGAGGAACTGGCCTACACTTCCTGGCCTACTAAGAAAAAATAATCTKAATTCCAGTTTTGCTGAGTTAGATGTTTAAGTGCCTTATTCCCATATTTTGACTGTAAATTTCCACGATTTTCTTCCAGTTCACTGAAATTGCTCATAAAGCAGCTACTGTAATTTGAGATAAGAGCTAACAAGAAATGCCATTTTGGAATTTTTACAGATCGATTTTTCAGCTGAGTAGCTGCTCTCAGATCCTGTGAGTAGCAACGACTGCTCACACTTTGTAAAGCTGCATCAGATCAAAGAGTTCTCTTGTCTGACACGATGCTCCCAACAGCAGCTGCCAGCAGATAATCACAGAAGAATGCAGGAAATGCATCACGTGGGGTTATTACCTTTATAACCTCTCATGCAGATATTTTTGGGGGTTTTTTTTTGGGTTTTTTTTAAGCTGAAACTTTGTCCAGGCTGAGTTTTAAAGATGTTTTTCATGTGTTGAGGATCTCAGAGCTCGTTTCATYCCACCAAGAGCCAAGCTGTGGCACCCGCACACACTGACTGCTCAGCAGATGCAGCAGCATTTCCCACACTTGCAGAAAGAGGAGTTATYTGTGTCCATCACACAGAGTGTGCACACACAGGAAACGCTCAGGAAATGCCACCTGCCCAAGCCACATCTGCTTCAATTTTAATTACATGTTCCTGTTAATTAGGGCACTCCRCCGGGCTGGTCTCCAACCTGCCCGGTTGGATTTCCCATGGTCTGAACTGATGGCCACAAATTTGCTGCTCCCAAATTACATAAATAAATAAATTCAGGCCCAAAAGAGGATAAACATTTATCAGGAGGTGAGAGAAATATGCTCATGGTGCAAAGAGTTGCAGGCAGGATCCTGGAGCACCTCAGGTTCTTCAGGTTACACTGCAAGGTCACCAGCACCTGCTGCAGAAAGCTGATGTATGGAATGTCCCCTGTCACATCTACCATCAGTCTTCCTACATTCTGGATATTCTGGGCATATTTCTAGCAATAATAATAACAACAATTAATCCCTGCTCATTCTTGGGTAACAACTTAGTGCTTTTGCTGTCTAAGGGAATATTCACAGAGCTGCATCTGCACCACAGATTTTACACAGGGCCTACAATATACATTTTAGCATGCTTTAACATAAAGAAGTACAAATCATGCTTTTAACACAAAGGACTATGATTTATGGCAGCTTTTACTTCTCACAGAAATAGAATAAATTCAATTAATGAAATAATAAACCACACGGAATATCAGAAAACAGAATGCTGGCTCTAGATTTGGTTGTGCAGTTCTCTAGCAAAAAAACAAAAAACACTTTGGAATGTTATTTTTTAAAAAACATTATGTGTACTGTGGCTTTCAAGTATTTCCAATAAAAGTGTCATAAGCTCTCTCTTTAGAAAGTCATACTACGAGAAAACAGAGAAATATTTTAAACAAAACCTGATAGCATTTTTGCATTGTGTTGAAGTCCACCTGGGTATTAGATTTTCACACGGGTACCTGACCATGTGTATCTTCTCCTGTGGCAGTRAGAATTCATGCAGAACTGCTCCAGGGCAAAACCTTTAATTTTCCTGARAAGTTCTTTGCCATGGGACTGAGGAACACTCAGATCTCAGCCCCTGCTGGCTCCCAAGCTYAGCTATTTTGTACATTTATGTTTTKTCACTGCAGGATTACCAAGTTTATTGTTCCTACCCATCACATCAGTCAAATGGCTTTTATATCTTTTAAATAAAACTCACGGGGATAGTTCAACTATCACTTTCCAACATCTTGTTGCAAGGCAAACTTGCATTCAGGGCAGAGAGTGGAAGGCATTGAAAAATGACTGATCCTGTCACTCTGTTCCACAGTTAATTGGAAAACAAGCAATTCTTTGTTCCCCTGCACTAAACATTGCAGAGTCATGAACTGGCCATAGGTGAGCTTTCCAAAGCTTTTTAAGAGATCTGGATGTCAGTTATGTGACATTTAGCCAGCATCCCMATCTTCCAAATACTTCAGAACATCAGAGGGCCAATATGAGATAAGKAAATCACTCAAGGGGAGACAGGTAGGCAGAGACAGAGCTAGGAACAGAAACCAGATTGGCTATTTACACTTGGGCTTCAGTTATCAAAGAGATTTTTTTTTCTTTTTTAATCTTACTTAATCGTATTTTTTTTTCCAAGCACTCACTTTTCTGTGACATGCACAGAAACTCAACTACCCAGTGTAGAGATGGATGAAAATGCCACTCAGCATTTCTCTCCCCTCACTCTGGAAGCAAGTCTAAGGAAAAAAAAATAAATCCATGAAAAACCAAACCAAAAAACACCCAGATGGTAATCACTATCCATTTAACAGCCCCTAACATGGAGAATGACAGCTCCAGTCCCTCAAATGGACTATTTCAAAGAGCCTAAGACCTAATTTCACAGAAAGAAGAGAGAGAAAATAACTTTTACACTGTGTACTTCAGCTTTAAAGAACTCACTGTCATGTTCCAGTGTTCCCTTTGGTTACATGAATGACACACTTTCCTTTTAGCAAAGCAAGGAGACCTTGCGTCTCCCTAACACAAAACTTCAAATACTTACCACAAACTGGACTGATCTACTCCTCACACACTTACTCTATTTCTTACAATAAATGGCTTTCAACAGATGAACTGTTGGTAAAAAAAARTTCTTTCAAAATATGTACACAATAAAGATATCTGTACACTAAACCTCTTTCATTATTATAAAAGGAACTCATGTTTGAAAGATGAGCTCTCAGAACGATGCCGTTTTCTTTCACAATCAATAGTATGCCCACAACTACAGTTTTCTCATTAACTTTCCTAACTGCTAATTTTCAGTCAAGAGACAAGTTTCCCTGTATGCTACAGACACCTGTGTGCATGAGTAACATCACAAACTGCATCCTTGTGCAATTCCAGCTAAAACATTATCAACAAGCTGCATGCTTTAACCTACACCTCCACACAGGACCTACAAGGATCTCTTTGCCTCTGTTTTAAATGCAGCAAAGGGAATACACACTTTTATTCAAATATACATATTTGAATAGATATATTTATAGATCTAATTATTTAATGAAGGGTTTGACTCTGTTTTCTCCTGATGCAAGAGAAGCAGCAGCTGCCATCAGCTGTGCCCTGCATTTCCCAGCAGGTTCCAGCACCAAGGGCGGTGCCACAGCCAAAGGGGGACGGGGAAGGGACAACCCCTCACCTTGAAATGTTTGCATTCACTGGCAGAGCACTGACCCAGCAAAACTCCACAATGAGATCATCCTCCTTTCTTCCCAGCCCACAGGGAACATGTCAGTGTCTCAGTAAAATGTGGCCAGCTGCATAATCAAGTCCAAGYGGTTCCTTTTACTGTCGGAGACAATTAGGTTTACTTCCAGCAAAGAGACCATTTCTGTGTGGATGTGAATAGCAGTGGATGGTTCTTTTCTATACAGAAAACCTATTGATCAAAAAAAAAAAAAAAAAAACCCACCAAAAAACCTTGGAACCTTGGTTTTTATACAGGAAATCTGCTGATGAAAAAAAAAAAAATCTCAATACTGCTCAACTGGCAGTATTTTATTCCTTTCAATTGCAAATCATTAGATTACACAGTGAACTCTAAAGTAATTACACTGAATGTGTCATTCTGATGGCACTGGACATCTTTATTGGAACTGTATGATTTAACTTTTAAGTAATACCCCAGTTCTCAAAGGACAATGAGGAATTAAAGAGGGCATGCTAACCCAAAACCAACCAAAAAAAACCCCAAAAAAATTCCCAGAAACGAACAAAAAACCAACCAAACCCACAACAACTTAGCAATGCTTAGAAAAGCTGCCTTTTATTTAAAGWTTGAGGATTACTTTGAATTAGATGAATCCACCAAATAAATGTTTAATTTTTAGAATTTGAAAAGAATATAAAGAACTTCCATTTCTTTCATGAATGTCAAGAAGTTAACCTTATACACAGAAAAACCTAAGACAGCCACCAGATGATGCCATGTAACCTTCCTGTTACCAGCCTCATYTTCTTATCAGTATATTTTAATTTAGCAGTGCAATTCTAATAGAACTGCAAAAATTCCTAGCTGATATGTCAGCTTGGATATTTTACAGAAATATTTAAAAGTTCAGTAGAGTGTATTGGTTAAAATGAAAACTGCAGATTAAAAGAGGAAAAAAAAAAAGGAGAAAGGATAAAATACCATCTCCACATGCTTATGTAAGGAAAGTGTTATCACAAATGCCATATCACATGGCTTAGTTCTGATAATCTCCATCTCAGCAGCTGAACTGTGTTTCACATGCATTTGTTTTTATCTGGAAACACTGACAGCTTCCAAGTGACCCTTCAGTTCTGATATACAGCTGAGGAAATCAGCACTGATAACCAAAACACTGTCCTGAAGTTATTTACACTGCACCACAAATCCAACTGCTTGTGGATAAACTAAAAGCTCTCTCCAAAGGAGCAAGCATAAAATCTTATAGAGACAGGCTTGGGAAGAGGCCACAGGAGATCATTTGGTTYGAGGCAGGCTCAGCTCACCCCACTGCCACTCCAGGCATTTGTTTTCCTGCCCTTTTCCAAAGATATAAACCTCTTGTCCATCCTAAATAATCGCCCTGCTGTATTTAGACACACATTTCTCCTTTCCCCCACTCACGCTGAGAACAGACTAATCTTTTTCTCTCTGCAAGTTTTTTGGGGTTTTTTTGGGGTTTTTTTTTGCATACTTTAGGATTGCTCTCATGGCCTTTCCTCAACTGATCTTGTCTTAAAATCAAATTTCCTCAGTCTTTTCATCCATTTCCTAAGAGCTACTCCTCCTGAAATCTCCAAGTGCCCTCCCTCACCTCTYCTGGCCCCTTGCCAGCCTGTCCCCACTCCTCCTGAAGCAGAAATCCAACAAAAGGCCATTCTGAATACGCCACTGGCACTGAAAATGAAGGATTAGTATCCAATTATCCTCTGCCTCCATAAAATTCAATTATTATCCTTCTGCTGTCCTTCATTTTGATTTCAATTCTGTGCCTCTCCAGTAAGTTCATCGACTCCTTCAGCTCTGCTGACCTCAGAGGGGCCTCATCATTTCATCACTCATTTGCTTCGAGAAGGAATGGTCCTGAACACATCTCCATGAACTGAATAAAACAGGTCAGATTTTCAAAGTACTGAGACTCCACTGTTAAAAATTCATTCACCTGCCYCCTCCCCCAACCCAAAAAGTTTAGTTGTCTTTTTTGGGAACTTAAGTGCTGGACTTCCAGAATTGTTCTACCTGCCCCACACCAGATTTCACTGCGCACCAGGGTGGACACTAGAAGGGTACATTTTTTTAAGTAGGCAAAATTCAAGTATTTGCTTGCTCAGTTCTAAGCTTTTACTGATGTCAAATCTGGGGCTCATCAGARATTTGGCTTCCACCATCACCCCTCCATTTGCAATGAGTTTGCTCTCAGGACAGCAAATCTCTKGAAACCACACAAAAAGGTCCTTTCTGTCCCTTCTAAGGTTGATCTACCCACTCCATCTCTTCCCAGCAGTGTCAGTGAAGTCCACACATCCCTGAGGGGCACATTTACAACACTTGGGTGTACATGGCAAAGTGAAGGTGTCACAGTGCAGGGATTTCCAGAAAAGTGACAGGAAAGGGACCTGACCTGCTCCCTCTCCACCTCTTCCCTTGGCACATTTTATATGCAACATTCCCTGTTGACACTGGCACGGCCAGGAGCACCTCACTTCCCCCAAAGCCATCCATTTATCCACATTTCCTTGCTCATTGYAGACATCCCTCAGACTTCTGGCTCTTCTCTAGCCAGAATAAAATAAACCCCAGAAAGTGTCCCCAGAATAGCCAGGTGCTGATGTCAGGGAGTAATATTTAAACTGTCTAACTCACTTTCAGCCTCTCTTGTAATCTAACAAAAATTTCAAAGCCTGTTTCTAAGCAAACAGAGCACAAATAAAAGACCAAGACAACAGCAATATGCAGATGTTCAGGAATTGGCTGCAAAATGCTCCCTTCTATTCAGCACAATTTGATGTACAACCACCTGAACTGCTCACTGCCAGGACAAATGGATGTTTTAGTGCCATGATGGTTCAACCCAAAGGCCAGAGTTGGGTGGCTGTTGCTAGACAGCAGAAGTGCTCTAGTCCAAAGCTGCAATGTCAATTAAATCTTTTGGGGGGGAAAAATAATTAAAAGCAGAATTGTTATGTAACAGAAAACTTCTGTATGTTATTTTTGTCTCGCTTTCTGCAAATATGAGTCTGAGTTTGCTCTTAATGCAACAGACAGACATGAGGACMCAAAACAGGACTGAGATTCATCAGTTGAGCAGGTTTTTACTGGGTGTCACATACAGAACACAGTCAAGTTATCTCCACTGCAGAAAAAAATTTTCTCGTGGCCATGCTGCACTGCTTCTCACATCCACTATGAASACAAAGTCATCTATTAAACTATCAAGTAGCTGGAGGAATTGAGGGAGGCAGATGGTCTATTTGTTATTAGCATGACATGACTACCCTTATTCTTGGTAACAAACTGCCCACATGGACTATGCGACACAACATTTCACCCCCAAGTTTCTTAAAAATCRGTGACATTAACACTTATGACACACTCACTGACACATAAAAAGGATTAATATCACAATGACAAAGACAGTTCAAAGTCTAAATATATTCAATCAAGCTGAATCAGAACAGCTTCAGATTTTTAAGCAGGGGACAAAGAAAACATCAAACCACAACTTTTGCAGTGYAGCCACAATCAAAATCGTATGAACAGGAGAAAACAAAATTGAGAAGTTGTAGCTATACCCAAAGCAATAGGCACTTCAAGAGGTATCTATAAAGTCTGTGTTTTGGGAAAACGGAAGACAAATTGAACATTTGTGTTTTACTGGAAACCTTCAGAAAACAAATCTACCTTACTTAGCAAATGCAGGAGCCCAGTGAGTGTTTCACTGCAGCCTAATGGATATCGTGTCTCTTCTTCAACTCCTTCCTCCACTCACCCCCAAAGTGGTTCAGATTTACAGCCCATCTTGTGCCTCTTCACTGCAGGCAGAATTCTGCCAGAAAGAGAAAAATGCTACAGGGAAAGACCCAACAATTCCTGTGCCTTTATTCCTCAGAGCAGCACACTGGAATAGCCAGTTCTGGATTTTGCACACATTTACTTTAATGAACTGAYTGAAATTGCACAGGTTCAAATCCATGCATGGACATTATTTTGAAGTAGTTCTTCTGTTTAATGAAGAATCACTGCAGGCTCTTCTTTCTGCACATCCTCTGCTGGCTGCAARCATTCCCACARGCAGGGTCCATAACTCCCCTGYCACAGAGCAGACACAYCTCACCCCTGCACCAAGGGCAAGCTCTCCCCAAAACACAATTAAAACCATCTGCAAGGAAGCTCCTTTTAAACCAAAATATATATGCCTAAGTTTAGATCAACTCCTTCTGTTTCTTCCAGAGCAGACAGAAGGACAACCAGGACAGCATTCACCTCTGAATTTTGGTTGGCTACTTCAGCAAATTACTTTGCAATAAAGCTTCACTCCCCAAGAACAATCACTGTGAGACCTAAGCAACATGGAGTATGTTAGAAGGCAAAAAGGAGGAGAATTGTTGTGAGTCTTGCTGCTGAAGAAAACACAATCTGGAAGTGAATGCAATACTGAGTGAAACAAATAGTGGATTTTATTAAATCTGATCTCCAATTAAAACAAGTATCACACGTGGTTAAGCCTTAGAAACCTTTTTCTTKAAAACTTATTGTAACAGAGAGCACAAGGGATGATGCAAAGCATATTTTTGGTGAAGTTAAATGTTTTTTCAACAAAATCCAATATTAGCTGTGATATTTATGTAAGCAATATCTTCCAGAGCACCAACAGGATTTAGGAAAGTGAAAAGACTTAAGCTTCTCTTTGGAATTGCATGTGGGATCATCTTTTCTACAGACTCTTTGAAACAGCAGATTTCCTTAGCAGTCAGTGGCAATGCTGTATCAATGCAGAGTCTGGGTATCAGAGGGAGCACAAAAAGGCTCCAGTCACCCAAATATGTGCCAGTCACTGKGAATTAGGAGAAGGTTTGCTTCTGTATCTCTCTCAGTGAGCTCCAGTCTGTCAAGACTGTACCTTGCCTGTACCTTCTCTTCTTTCTGAGGTTCTGTGATTTGCTTTGGGATGTGGGTGTGGAGGAGGGTCACCTCATGTCATACACATTTTTTACCATTCTTGGGAGCTTTTCTACCACTTCTCCTCACCATCCTCCCCTTCCCACAGCAAACCTTCCTTTGGTTACCCCAGTCTTTGATGGCTTCACATCTGCTCTCCTGCACGTTCCACTCCTGAAATGTCCCCTGTCAGCTCCAGCCCACTATTCCCCTATAACACATTCCTCCATGTGCTAAGCTGACAGGATCAGCAAACAAATAATACAAATAATGCATTTGAACCTTGGGACTGAAAAAGGGACTGATGAGCCAAATACACCTTGAGTGGAGAGAGAAAGAAAGAATTCAACTTGACAGGGGAGCTGGACCACGTACGCCTCCCCCAGCCTTTCATCCTGCATGTCACAAGAGAAACACTCCAGAAACATTGGCTTATAAAAATAATTCACTCACAATATCCAGATGGTGAGTGGGGAGAGGAGTAGCCTAGCTGCTGGAAGTGTTTTCCCACCTTGYACTCAGATTTTCAAAGTTTGAGATAAAAGTGATGTCACTTGAGGTGAGTTGGCAGTCTGTGCCCACAGGTTTGCTCTCTAGGCTAGCACAAGGTACAAATTCGTGTAATTTAGGTAAAACCTTTTTCTACCACAAAAATCTGGTCCTAAATTTTATTTAACAATATTACTTATAGCCTTCACATGCAATACAGCACCTTTCTTTTGGAGGATCAAATACCAGCTTATTTAAGGTTTGGATTGTTAGGGTTTTTTGTGGGTTTTTTTTTTGGAGGGGGGAAGTTATGATAAGATTTTGCATAATTCTGTTATGCAAGGCAGATGTGAACATTCAGAGAGCTGAGAGATGGAAAATGAAAATAATCTTGCTCTGCATCATCTTCTATTCACCTTGGCCACTAACATTAAGAACTGTGATTTAATGACACATTTATATGAAGACAACAACAGCTTTATAGCTTACTATACACTACATTGCTAGGATGCATTTCTTAAATCATCAACAAAATTACCCTCTCTAGCTATGCATTTAGTCTACCTCTCAGCAACTGCAAAGATTGAATTAATCACATTAGCCACAGCCAAGATTTCTTCTTACTTTTTTAAATGGATGATTAACATTGGAATCTTAGATCCATATTTAGACATATAAATAAATAAAATCTTGAATTAAAAATGATGAGCACRGAAAATTAGGTCACCTACGTAGGAGTTTTAATAAAGACTTAAGTACAGCTGAGATGATTTCCTCCTCAGTTAGAACATTTTCCCATGGGAGGCTGGCRAGTCCATAGCATCAGGCCTTTCTAAGGACAAGACAGTCCCCAAATTGTTCATCCTCTTCCACCCACTCAGGTCTCAGCCCTAAGTCTCAAGAGCCCAAGTGCTCTCYCTTCCAATATCTGCTGCTTTATCAGCACTGCAAACCCACCCAAAAAAGTCACTCACCTCCAGCTTCCCCTAAAGGGATCCTTGTCCCAAGCCCTTCCCTATCCCTCTGCCTCCATCTGAAAACTCCTGTTTGTTCAACTCAGCTGATAAACAAAAAACCCACCTAATCCAGAACAGCCTGGGGGGATTATTTACACAATTTAAACACTATCTATTTGTTAACTGAGCTAATCCACTAGATATAAGAATATTTTTGAGCAGCCAGTCTGCTCCCTAAAACTAAGCGTAACTTTTTAACAAGCCACCATCCAACACCAGTCCTCTTCCAGCATTTTTTGGGCACCCACAGTAGGCAGTGGCTATTCTGTTTCCTGAAATGAAACCAGCACATCAAAACCTYCTAGCTGAATGGGCCTGACCTTTGTAAAGCAGTGCTATTAATAAGATAAAATAAACTGCAGGACTCCAGCAACCAGGTTAAAAACTCAGCAAAGAGCCAGGAGAGGACATGAAATGAGAGTGAGAGCTCTGTGCGTAATGAAGTGGACGATATCCTAAAATTGAATCAGCTTCCAATAGCCAAGMTCTGCTTTTAAAATACAGAGATACATCTGCATTGGCAAATGAAAAGGCAAAAAGTGCATTTAAAGGCAGTCAAAGGCATGCTGTTTCYATCCATTCCTACTGCAGAACAATGATGCATGAAATAATGGCTGTTAATACACAGGTGTGCASAGGCTGCCAGATTAAGGACAAGCCCCAAAGCAGACTGACTGCAAGAGGAAAACACCTGCTTTTCTCCCTATAAATGTGCAGGTCTCTTCCATGGATATATAACTGTAGAAACAAATTTTCACAACTGCATTTTCTTAGTTAGGATGTGGAATAGATATAAACCCCCAGGAGTAAGTGGTAAYCCATGCACACGTGTGTGCACACAGCATCAGCTGCTGGGGCTGGAAGGAGCCTGACACCTGCTTCATCTGCTGCTGCTCCTGCCTTCCTGTCTAAGGCAGATTGCAGATTTCAGTGCAACCCTTGATGACAGCAAGATGTCTGGAACACAACCTGCTTTCCCYGCCCCTGAACACTTGTAGCTGCAGCTCCACTTGTCTCCTGCCAGCTGCAGCACAAACCCCAGGAGACTCAGCTACCCCAGGCTGCTCCAGCCTCATTTAGCACAGCCCAGCAGAGAGACCCACACAGCTCTTCAGCTGCTGTTAGATGATTACAGAGGAATTTTCAGTAAAAATAATAAAAAAGACAAACAACTAAAAAAAAAATCCAGTATCTAACAAGGTCAAAAACTTAATGTAAGCTCCTAACATCACAAAATTACAGGATCACCTCCCATACACTGAACTCTGTCTCTCTGTGTTAATTACAGAGCAAAGCCGTGCCCCCATACTGAAACCCCCAAAGTTATGGCACTGTACAAAGGGTAAAGTTTAAATTAATCAAAGCCATTTTACATGCTATCTTCACACTCATCAGTTCCATAATGTGACAGAGACATTCACAGTACAAAACCCCATCAAATGCTTCCAGAAATYACAGCATTTTTGCCATATGCTTCAAAAATCTTCTAATGCAAAACCAACTGYAATTCTTTTGCAGTGCTCACAGGAAGTGATCAATTCAGAGACACTAGTAGCTACCAAAAATATATTTATGAACCATGAATATACAAAATTCTATTAAGCAAACTAACCAGTATTTTGCCCACACTACAAAACTAGATGAATCACTAATGTACAAAATATTTTCTAGGTAGCCTCCCTCAGTAGACAACTACTGAATTCTTAGACATCTCCCTTACATAACTAAAACCAGAAAAATAATACACCCAAAACCACAGAAGCCACTTACATAAAAAGCTTTAAAGAGCCTGAAATAGACTGATAGGTAAACTTAATCTGATTACTCACAGCCAATCAAGGATTTCATATTATAACAGGTTGGATTATCAGATAATTCCTGCCAACTGTATCATTAGAAACATTAATAAAATTAGAGGTTATAGTTGTCAGCTAATGAGTGCATTGTTAATGTGGCATCACATATATAATTACAAGGAGTCAATATGTAATTTCTCATTTTTGAGAGTGGTAGATTATCAATAACACAAGAATTTTAACACTGTATTATTTTCCATCTCTTTATAAAGGCCCACTCAGGAAGGAGTGGTAACTGAAACATTCAGAAGGATTTGGGGATCCTTGATTGTCTCAATGCTTTTATTCCTTACAATAGCCAGCACAAGTTTAGCTCATCCCCAAAAAAGGTCCAGTCAGTGCTTTAAACATATAAAATAMAGTTTAAAGCAATTTCAGAAACAGAAGCTGGAGAAGAGGAGTGAAAGCAAAAGGCACAACGTGCTGTCAAGATCCCATTGTGTATTACCAACTCTCATTTTAAGCATATCCATGTAATGTGACCAACTATCAGCAAGATTTTTATAGGATATTACTCAGACAAGCAAATAGTACTTGAAATGTCATGCGTGGTTCACAGTGGAGCCTTTTCCCCCAGCTTTATTCCCAAATTCCTGTAGAAGTGCCTACAGCGACAAATAAGTTTCCAGCCATGCAAATCTGTTTTGCATTTAATCTCAAGTCTTAGCTCCTGGAATACTGTGACAGAGTCAGAWTTTCAGCTTTTATTAAAAAATATTTTAGCTGTTAGGATTACAAAGGAGAACGCGACAGAAATGAACCGAGACCACTCARCAGTCAGATAACAAATTAAAAAGTATTCCTATTTAGACATAATTACTTTCATTGCTTGAGCAAGTAACAATAGAAAGCAGATGAATCAYTTTGCCTCGTGGTGTTGACAATGCTGCTTTGTGCAATGTGAAAAACAAAAATTAAGGTGGTGAGACAGTCACAGAGAGGGACATGGTCCCGTGTGTCTCTGGTGGATGTTTGCCTGCACAGCCAGCAATGAGCAGCTCTGGGGCCACCACTGCAGGGTCCCAAGAGCAATGTCACTGCCAGCCAGCTCTGCTGCCTTTGGGGTCCCTTCCCTGGTGGCAGCTCAGAGGATCCAGCAGGCAGAGAGCCACAATTCAATACACACAGGGCTTTGGATGCTGCCAGGAATGGCTGCACTCCTCTGGTCTAGGCATGTGAGCTCAGTGAAAATAAAAGCAGTATTTGGAATAATATTTTATCCCCCTACACCTCACRCTTGCAGGACAGCTGCTGCATGCCACACCACAGGAGCTGTGTTTCTGTAAAGAGAGGAGAAAACCAAAGGGGTCTGGAGCACTGCAAACCCTGAGCCAAACACTGATTTGATTTACACTGAGGAGAGGAAAAGGATATMATAAGAGATGGATAAACCCCTCTCACTTGCTGTAATATAAAGAAAACTATTCTAAACAACAAGCCTATTCTGGAAAACCCCTAGGCTAACAATTTAATTTCTGACTGCGGGGATATTACCTTGTTAAATCAACAGTCAGTGAAAGGCTTTTACTTCTCCCTGTAAACGCATTCTCACTCCTTCCCTTTGCCACTGTACTCCTGCCACCAGATGGAGGGCACATCATGGCAGGGGAAGGAGCAGGGAAAGCCACAACCCTTCCTGTGGCTCTTGACTCATTCCAAACAAATAAATACAGTTAAAAGTTGCTGTCTGCACTGAGACTGGAGGGAGYATTTGGGCCAGCAGCACGAGGACACAGCCAGCGGTGCCTCACACGCTGTTCCTGGTGGCAAAGCCATACAGCAGTGGTTTTATGAGGAATAAAGTCATTCATTTGAAACTGTGCTGAGAATATAACAGTAATTTATGTAGTTACCACTTACAGTCTTTAGATTAGGAGATGATAGCCAGCCAATGCAAGATTTATTCTTTCAAAAGGCATTTCTTTCTCTTGAAACAGAGGGCAAGCGAAGGCGTGTGCAGTTCTGTTTGTGAGCATTGTATACATTGTGAATTAAGTTACTGCAGAAAAAGGGAAAACAGTTTAACTCTTCAGCCATCTGCTACAGCATGACCCTGCTAGTTTAAGACAGAATAGAGCAATTTTGATGAAAGCAAAAATTATTACAACTTCAGTGAGAACTCGGAATCAGCTGAAAATAGGAGTGAGAAAACTTCTATTTCTGTCTGGAAAGCTCCCATCTATTCCTTATTCACCCAGTCTTTGGAACTGAATAAAATGTTTTCTTCTCCTGTTGCTCCTGACAGATTAAGCATTCCAGAGCTGCCCATAATTAATTTTGGCATGAAGGTAACTACCCTTGCACAGTCTGGAAGACAAATGAAGTGTCAGAGAAAGGCACCCCAGAGTAATTTGTTTCYTGCCTTATCTGTAAGAAACAGGTGTAATTTTTTAACAGGTGTGATAGGACAGCACTAGACAGTGACTCATCACTACCCAGTAAATGGAAACATAAGAGAAATACTTTGAGCACTAAATGTGGGGAGGAAAATATAGAAATCAATTAGTAAAGCAAAACAATCTGACGCCCTGCCCAAAACCCCAGACACGCCTTAGGTGAGCACCACACATCCCAGCCACTRTGAAGGCTGAGGATCTGCAAGGAAGCAGCCAAGGAAATCCTTTCTGGAGATCCTGGTGGCTGTGGTGCAGGTGTCACACACATCACTGTCCCAACAGCTGTGACTCTAACAATCCACCCAGCTCCAGGGCTGGACAGGCTGAAGCAAGTCAGGGACAGATCAGGACATGACACCAATAATAGTTTGGTTTGCCTGACCATCATCATTTGCTGGTGCCTCCTAAGGATATGGCCAGCCTGTTTCCTGGCATCTCTTCCCTTTGGAAAGGCAGGGACCCTACAACTCAAGGCGAGGCAGCAAGAGGGGTGACCCAAATTCCCACTCCTTGTTCCCTTTCCCACAGAGCAGGCTGCCAGCAGAATAAAAAGCCACCAACAGGGACAAGGCCACACAGGAGCAGACTGAGCTCCTGGGATGCCACCATGGGATTACCAGGCAGAGACGCTGCTGTGTGAGGTGGGATGTTATTTATTAACACCAAAAGCACAAACCTGTCATCCCCAAGCTTTCCTTTCTTGTTTACCTCACCTCTCCCCTATCAGCTTAAATCCTGCTATTCTCTCTCTCTCTTTTCTCAGCTCAAGATTACTTTTGGTTGTCTTATCAGCCTCCTCCAGACTGATAGTTTCAAAGGCAGATATATCCTCCATGTGTGTGTCTGACAGGTTTGGCCTCACTTTTTATGACACCTGTGCTGACAGCACATCACCACCACAGACACACACAACTGCAGCTGAGCAAGCCCAAGGACTCTGCAAACAGAAGAAACAAAACTTTTCTTCCTTTTATATCAAGATTTCCGTTGTGACCTTTCCATTAAATACAAATTAKGAGCCCAGCAAATTTMATCCAGTCAGAATGTGTCAGWGARTCAGTCAGTACAGATCMAAAARGTGGRCAAAAGTCTCAATTTCARTCAMAAACTGAAATGAAAATAACAACTTRGTACTATTAAAAARGTGTTACCCACCCTTTTACTCTCCAAAATGTAAGTTTTCAATATTTCAATCAGCTTTTCCCTGAGCAGAAAATAAGGGGAAAGCGTTGTTTCCCCTCTCTYAGAATCACTTGGAAATCAAGGTCAATCAAATCAAAGCTCTGACACACACAGYCCTTATTGCTGGACTTGGTGAAATTAGTGTCTAACACTCCAGCTAAATCCAGACTCCAACCTCCCAACCCAGGAGATGGAAGAGGAGCTGAACAATCAAAGTCTGTTACCATTTTAACAGCTGTGAGTTCCAGTGCTGCTCATTTCAATTCAGTATCACYCAAACACTAAAAACACACCTAAAAAATAAAAAAAGGCACCCAACCCCCCACATCGAATTCAGAAAGTCTGCCAAAAATGTTAATAATCACTCCAGAGTAAACAGAGAGTGAAATAAGAATTTAGGAATATCAGTATGTAGTTGTGAAAAGCATGGCTCTCTCAATTCAGCACAAAATTACTTTTGTTGCCTGTGAAGTTCACAAAAGCATTATCAGAAGTCAGTCAAGAAGCAGGGGATAAAAAAATTACCWAAACCCTCCTGGTGACTAAGAGGTTTCCCAGAGAAAAGCAAGAATTTTACCTGGCCTAAACATYCTCAGAGAACTTTCACAGAGGCTGTAATGTTCTACTGGCTGCCAATATGACATGTTCAATACCACAGATTAGAAATTGGAAAAAGACATTTTAAAAAAAATTTTAAGCGAGTGTACTCATTTAAAGTGGTATTAACATTAAAACCAAAAGAAAATAATACTCTTATATATACACATATAAGGAGGTAAGAATTAAAACTGGAAGAGGATATGCAACAACCYAGCCAGGTTTTATCCACACCATGTTAACTTTAAATGTCCATATTACATGACAGCATGCCAACTGATTATTATACATGTCTTCTGATGATAATTTTCCAAGTTGTTCACCTGAATACAGCTGATTCATTAAAGTGCTTTTTTTGTTTGTTTTGGTTAGGTTGGTTTTTTTTTTAATTAATAATATCAATGTGGCTAAAGRTAAGAAAAGAGAGAAAACATTTCTCATTTTCAGATTTATTGATCACCAAAGGTAATTTAGCAATTACGTTCTCAACTAGAAAGTAAAACCAAGTCCCTCTGAAATCCACAAAAATCTGATGTGCATTGATAAAAGGAAATAAAGAAAATTTCAAGTAAGTGTATAAAGGTTATTTCTGTCAAAACAAGCAGTCTCTTGGACTTGGTGCACTCATTGCATGAGCTGAATATGCAGTAACTTCTCATCTGCTTTTTAAGTAATCTGAATTTCAGATGAATTTAAAAGGAATATGAAGACATATTTGCTGTCCTTTTAAAATCAGCAGTGATAAACTAATCACTACAAATTCAAAAGGGAACAGCTGCTTATTAAAGGAATAGCCCAGTGCAGGTCAGCAATAAAAAAAAGTTTGTTTCATTAAATAATGTTCTGTATTAAATTATGGTTCTACATAATCTGCAATTCWAGTGAAAGTAGAGGGAAATAACTACACCAGCATCATTAATAAAGCCTGAAATAACTAAATTCTGGAAAGAAATAATTGCAGGAGCTACATGGATCAACAGCTTCCCACAGCAGCCAGGGCAAGTCCAGCTTTGGCTCTGAAAGATTCAAACAGGAAAAGGTTTTGCGTGACTGAAAAGCAATACTGGAGTCTACAAGGGGCAAAACTTYCTTGTGACAGGAGGCCAGAAGTTTTCTGTGAAGGAGGCATCTCCAAGGCTTCCAGTGACCTGGTCAGTGCTGCTGCAAAGTGCCACGTGCCCAGGAGATGCCACATCTGCCACCACCAGAACCCTGTGCTCTTTGCCCTCTCCACCCAGTTAAATGCCCTGTTTATGCAAAAGCATCACAAAAAGGATGGATGAAAGCTTTTTTTTTTACCCTCCTTTAATAAAAATATTGTGAAGAGCAGCTAGACAACATTTAAGAAGGAATGATGCATTTAGGTGCTTAATGAAAATATGCATTTGCCTGACCAAAAAAAAAACAACCCACAGATTTTGCTTTTTCAGGAGAATCAGAAACACCTCAAGGCGTAGTACAACCATTAAGTGAGCCGTAATTATTGACTGTGAGCTCCCAGAGAATGCTCTGCTGCATTTGGCACTGGCACAGAACAGGAGGCAGTTTCAATTACATGCCTAATCTGTGAAGTTTATTGATCTTCAGAAGCAGGGCTAAGTCTTAACTGGGAAAGCTCAGACAATGCTGAAAAGGTCTCCTGTTTACCTTCTTGCCTTTTTGCTGCTGCTGTTTTTAATTAATTAACAGGGTTATGGGTTGCTGTCCATGCCTTTTATAAAATTTGGCATAGTTAAATTATGAAATAAACCTTTCAATATTTTCTTAATTTCTCATGTGAAAAGTACAATATTTCAAAGGTGTTTCCYGTTGACACAATTTAACCTTGCATTATTTTAAGCTTTAAGATTCTTAGCCAATTTTTGTCTGAAATCAGAACATTTTTTCRATGAGGAAATTGAAAAACTGGCTTGAAGAGAGCTTGCTCTGCTACCACACTCTCATAACCCACCTTCCTTACTGAAATAGAAATTATAGACAGAATATATAGTACTCTTTTATCTTACACGTAAATACCAAGGCTAATGTTCACTGGGCAGAATTTGTATCCAATATTTTGCTGCTGTTGAARATATAAATTCATATTTTCTGAAATTTAGTATTCATACTTTCATCACATTGATGGTGCAGAAGTGTTATGAGTATAAAAGCAGAAAAAAAATACTGTTAGCTTGGAAATCTTAAATTTTCCTCACTAGTTTGGGGTTCTTTTCCCCCACAGAAGCAATGGAGATGCCTCCTGYGCTGCTACAGCCACTGCAGTTCTCAGTGCTGACAACAGGGTTTGTTTAAGTGTTTGAAGTAGCAGCATTGCAGTCCATCTTTATAGATTTTACAGGGATGTTGATTCCAGTTTAATGAGCATCAGAGAGCATCTGGCAATTATACCCCTGAGGAAAACTAACTGATAAATTTGCAGACCTGCTGCAGCAAGGCCGGCGRAATCCACTCGTTAAAAACAGCGCTCAAACGGTCTCTGGCACACACAGGAAAGTTTGCAGAGAAGGAGCTCCTACTACACTCTGAAAAATGTTAGGAAGACACTAAGTGCCATGCCAGAGCAAAGCTCTGATGAGCTCTGGTTCTTTCCTAAATCAGATTTTCCCAGGAGCACAGCTCCTCACGGAGATGTCTGGCAGGAAGGTCAGGATCACAAGGAATTGCTCTCTTACGGAAGGGAGTAAGGATTGGCCACCACACTTTCCAGGAGAAAAAGCTGGCAGAAARCACCTGGAAGGACCAAGGCAGAAGGTTGTTGATGTGTCAGCTAGCAAGGTGGCATGGGAATTCCCTTGGTTACACAAGTTCCACAACCTGGGAAAAACAAACTACGGAAGATGCAAAAATCATSGGAGTTTTTGTCCGGGGTTGACTGAGGCAGTTGCACGAGGGAAACTGAGAAGCATCTGAAGCACTGSCCTAGTKCASTGTGTGAGTACAGTTCAGAGACACGGTGCTCAACAAATAAAACAGGAGAGTAAAAGCAAACAGCCCTTTCCATCCAGCAGCAGTAAAACCAGAGGGCAGAAAATGATGCTGAACCGCTTGCGCTTGTTGCACCAACAAACCCCGTCTGAGAGTTCCAAAATCTGTGTCTCAGGGTAACCCCTCCTATGCAACACGGGGCAGAACAACTACGTGCTGCCACCAAAGACAACCTGAACCCACAAAAAGGACTTACCCTGGGAAATGGGGGCGTGTGAAGGAGGAAAGGGCTGTGTGAGGGCCAGCAGAAAGCAAAGCAGCGTGCAGGCACTGCTGTGTAAGAGCAAGGAACCASAGGGGGCTTGCTTAAACCACCTAAATACGAGTATGACCACAGGTGACAAAGAGAGTTCCATCATTTTGGTGATTGCCAAGCACAGTCAGCAGCTCCCAGTGCTCTTCCAGGGCTAGGCACAGCCTCAAATGAAAATGTGAGCTGAGGACTAAAGTTAAAAGAGCAAACGTCTGGACAGCACAAGGCAGTGTGAGAAACAACCCCATGATGAGCTGTTTGTGATCTCACTTTCCTCTGGGCGGCCTGAGCACTTGCAGAGCTACACAGACAGCAAAGCTAATRAATTTGGAAAATACCAGAACAATTTTAAGCAACTTCAGATGTTCAAACAAAGAATCCTCATTTTTAGTCAAATATTAATAAAGTTGTGTTTTAAAGAAAAAACCCCACCCATTTCTAATGCTGAATAAATGCAGACTATAATAAAATTCCTTCTACTAATTKCAGATTTAGAATGTTCAGAATAACACATTAAGAGAATTTTATGGTTCTTCACATTCTTAGCCTGGGACTCCTACTCATTTGGTACCTCTCATTCAAATTCTTTTCACACCTGTCATATGCAAGAGTAAGATTTAAAAAAACCTTGTCCTAGATAGGGCAGAGATTTTTGAGCACGTTTCATTGGGCTCATGCAGACTTTTGTTTCTAACCACATTAGAAGCCTGTGTTGGCTAAGTGATTTTGAAATGTCACTACTGCAAACATAAACTTTGTACTGTGCATCAAAACTGACTGAAAGGATTTAAAAGGATGCACAGTTCCATGACTGCAGATGTTCAAATACAAAGCTTTTAAATAAAAACAAAGTATTAACTGTAAAAATAAAAAATCAACAATAGTTTCCTGTTTAAATGAAAGGTGTATCTTAAAAAAAAATGAGATTAATTCCTAGTATCAAGCTGACCAAAGTGAATTAAATTTTCAAGAATTATTCTGTCACTAGAGTTTCAATCTCTCWCCTAGTAGTGATTCAAATATTAGTTCCATAATACCTCTGCAAATACAAAAATTCCCAACATCTCAGCTGTCTTATTCCTTCCAATAATCCTGTGCCTGAAAACGTGTCTGGGGCTTTAAAACACAAACTTCCAAATAACCCAAAAGAACCCAAAACCAAACCAAAATAAAACCAAAGCCCTAACACACCTGAGCTGCTCAGAGCTAAGGCACTTCCCTTATTCCCTCACCCCACTAATTTATGAGGMGCTCCAGGGCACAGTGTGAAACATATTCTGGAAGCAATTACAGTTTCAGGGCAACTGGTGTCCTGAAGAAACAAAATATGTTGCATTTACAGCCTCTTTGGTCTTCTTTAACCTTCAAACTGCTTAAAAACCCAAGGATAATTTTTACTCAGCGCATTCCATGGCATCAAACTAGCACCTCTCCAAAGCTGAGAAAACATATGCTGTCAGCAAAGAACAAAATGATCTCTTTGATACTAATACCTGTGATAGTAGCATGATAATAACTATGTGTGACAACTTCTCCCTGCTCTCAGAATAATTATGGCTCTCCAGAACTCAACATCTGCGTTACCAGATGTTACTGTCAACCACGTAAGCAAAAGCACTGCAGAAGCCTGGCCAGCCTCCAGAGCYTCAGTCTCAGTACCTCAGCAGATGCAGGTGGTTTTCAGCAGTCCAATATTTGGAGCACCAAGCCATGCAAATCCACTTGTGTAAACAAGAAAACGGCATCAGCAAATAATGCATCATACCCAAACAGGCTTGGTGCAGTCTGGGACTGACATTTCTGCCAACCCAAGGAGATCTGAGATGAGATTTAGCATGTCTAACACAAAAAAAAAATAGTAATGTTACGACATGCTTCTGTTTGAAAATTCAGTTTCATTAAGTCCTTTTAACTTTGACTTTCACACACAGAGCATGTGCCAGCTGGATGACACATGAGCTATTAAAAAACAGGCATGGGCAGCAGAATCCTAAAATATCATCTCAAACCCATAAATCATTCACTCTTAAGACATAAGTGGCATCTTAGCACCAGACTCTTTGCCTGAACAGGATGATTTACATACAGTGCAGCTTTTATGGAAGAATTTTTCTTCTGTCTATGTTCATCTAAACTGCTGCAATCTGAAATCAAATTATCTTCAGCAGGGAAGCAATCCAAACTCCAGCTGAACTTCCTAAGTGAAAATAAACATATTTAAAATGGAATTAACTGTAGCCAAAAGGTAACAATCTTTCATAAGCATGCCTGAAGCCCTTGGATGGTGAACCTTTTTYATTTCACACTCCTCAACTATTAAACCAACAGGTTCATACTGAGTAAGAAGAACAAGTTGCTTTTTGCTAATGAGTGCTTCACCATTTTGTGCAGTTCATCAAGCAGGGAGAGATGAGCCTGACCTGTCCTATGTGGCCAGACTTGCTTTTGTTTCTCCCTTTCCCAGAAGAGGCACATGGAGGGCAACTCTGCTGCTGCAGCATCTCTCCAGTGCAGCACAGCTGAGACCCCAGCTCCTCTTTCCCTCCTCAATAACCCACTGTGGATCCCCAGGGCTGCCAAACCATTTTGGGAACCACTCATCCAACACACTGATGGGCACACAGAGGGTGTTGCTACAAATCCRCTGAGGTCTCATGTGCTCATGCAGTTTATTTATAAATTAGGGAGGTGTGAGTGGAGGCTTAATCGAGATGTAAAACACCAACAAGAACAGAATCTGTCTGCTAGATCTCAGCAGGCTGAGAGGTAAAGCAAAGCAGCTTTCACAGCCAAAGACTGCATCCAGCATTTGGACTTGGACATGAATCTCTAAAGGGTAGTGAATGCATATCAASCTAAGTGTTCAGATACATAATTAAGTCAGAAATCATTAGGGCCTTTATGACAGCTCTACAGCACTAAAAGTCAAGGTTTCCACTATAAAACTTCTTCTTCATGCATGTAAAAATTAGCTGTCAGAATTATTTCTAGGTTCAAATAYGTCTCATAAGCTCTTCACCTTCAAGCAAATTAAACTGAAGTGCCCAATCATTTTTAAATGGCATACGCAGTAAGTTCTAGGGGGGGGATTGCAGTCTGATACAATTCTGAATATTCAGCCTTTTAACTTCAACTTCAGCAACTGAGGTTTCCTTAGCAGCAGGAGCTTCACCCTCTCTCCAACTCTGTGCTCACAATTTTCTCATTTTCTACAATTATGGCAAAGGCTGCATTCAAAATTAAGAAGCATMAGCTACACATGCAGGCAATAAATTTTAGGAAAACACAGACACTGCYTATTGGCATTTTAGTGGCTTGAAACAGAGGAATCTGAGTTCAAGGCTCCAGAACACCAGTACAGAGAGCAAATAAAATCCCTCACTACCCAGAGAGCTCCCAGCCTAGACACCTGATAAACCAGATTTTTAAAATCCAGACATTCATGGTCTTTAGTGTTTCTGGTCCCTCTATGCACAGAGGTAGTTCTTTTAAAAATATTTCAAAAAACAAGTGCCTATCAATGCTGTAAATAACCTCACTCAGTCTTGCTGGGGCTTGTCTCTGAGAAACTGTGTAACAGTCAGGACTATTTTATTTATGAGTTTAAAAAAAATCCAACTGTGTTACCCCATATTCCTCAGGTGTGCCAAGACATGCTAGATATCTCACCTAACAAAATTAAAATATTAAAATATTCCCACTGTAAGTAATGAAAATTGAAATAAAGCAGCTAAGTTATACAACTGCAAGTTCAGAACAATTCTGGAAAATTCAGGAAAATTAGTGATCGGAAAAAAGAAAAATTAATTTATTTTAAATCTGCTCTGAAAGGGGAACTAATTAGTTAAATAATTAGTTATACATCTAGAGCATTACAAGGGGAGTTGCACACTGGAGGGGCTCCCTATATGGGGCAAAACCAGGGAGAACAGTTCAGGAGCACTTAAAAAGGACACAATTTGCCTTTGTCCACCAAGTGGCTTTATCCTCCTCTAAGAAACACAGCTCCACTTTCATGACTATCAATATACTACTTAAAATTATTCTTATAATTCATTTAAATTTCAAATTATTTTTATTAGGTTTTTTTTTAGTTCTTTCTGACTGGAACCATAGTAATTTGCTGAATTACTAAATTACTGAAGTGCTGAATCTATATTTAGTCAACCAGTCCCTTCTGCTCAGATCTGCCAATATAAGAAGATGAGAACAATTTCACATTATATTCATGGAAAAATTAATTTAATGTATTTGATTATTTCCTTAAAGAAGGGTCTAAACATCATTAGCTCAGACTTTTTGATTCCCAATGCATAATAAAATTTGTGTAATAATTCATGCCTGTCTTTTGTTTAGATTTTTTGTTCTTTTTTAAGGAAAAATAAAATACAGACAATGATTTTGATTAAATCAAAACATTATTATAGAACACACACTCTGAAAGGCAAATTGAATACCATCAAGGAGCTTTTCTTGTCTTCATTCCATCTCCTTTCCCTAAATAATTAAGCCTCCTCTGAAAATGCAGACTTTCAGCTGAAGAGATAACTATTTTGTGATGCTGTACTTTAACATTTGCATGCATTCAAGGCTGGTGAGAGACAATATTTCCAGTGGGAACGAAATTCTTCTGGCAAATAGGGAAAAGCAACTAAAAACTTTGCTACATTGCCTTCAAGATCAAACCAGGACCTCCCCACGGAGCTTTCCTCCATTTCATCAAATCAGAGCCACATCATTACTTGTGAGCAAGTACTCTCTGTAATTTCCCATMTCTTGTAGAATGTGGTGTCTCTCAAAGCTGGTGTTCAAGTAATGCTGTAAGTAAAAAATGTTTCATTTTACTGTATTCTCACCTATTCCCAGGGTGGTTCAAGCCTGAGCTAACAGAGATCCATCAGCTCCCTCTCACCTCTAATAACAACAAACCAATCTTGAGCACACACAAATGTTTCCAAGGTTTCAAACACTGGTGTGGGCAAAATAAGAGCTTTTCTGGCAAACTTTAATAGCATTCGCAGCTGAGAAGTAAACACATTGTTGGTAGCACAAAAAAAAAAGCACAAAGACATCACCTAGCTGTCTGGTAAGGAACACTAATTCTATCAAGTCATCTCTTCAAAGCATTACAAACAGTATTACAATATACCTTTGATGCTTCTGGAATAGCTACCCCTGCAGTTCTTGATAAGGTCACACTTTTAAGTTATCTTTKTAGTAGTTTTATGAGGCACTATTTACATCCCGTATCACAACCTAGCATTAAAAAATGAAACTATTTGTGTATGGCTACAGGAAACCTCACTGCAATTATTACTATCCCTCTATGTATGAAATTGCTTTCCTCTCATCCTGAAAAAAGAAACTATTTTTCCTTTGGGGTAAAAGATCTTCAGATACTGATGGAGTAGCACCATTCTTGTCCCAAAGTCACTCTTCATGAGTGGCACAACAGCACACAACAAGTACTTAACACTCATCTTTAGATAAATCTGTTTTCTACCTCTGCTGAACTGAGTCACATAATATAATGCAGCCAGCAACCAGTGTCTAACACACAATAAATAAAGGTGTTAAMATGTCTTTATGCACCAGGAGATCCAATACATGACTAATGCTGAAGTTMATTCTTTTGGGGTAGACTGGGTTATTCAATACCCAAATTTCAGTGYAAATATTCTGAATTCTTTGGAGGATAATAGAAATTTGGAGCAAGKGTGTGAGAAAACCACTAAAGAACACCCTTCTGTGCTAACAGGTGCTGCAGGAATGCCAGCTGCTCCTAAGAGGATGCAAACAGGACCAGATCTCAAAGAGATTCGCCTGTTTTGGAGAGACCAAACACATGAGCACAGCAGGATCACATCAAGTCCCTCAGGAGTCAGAAGATGCTGGTGCCATCACASCCTTTGCTGGGACAGGTGTGCCCAGCTCAGCTGAGATGCCCTGGGAGAACCCTGGGGTTTCCCTGAGGCACTGCAGGAAGGGTCCCTGAGGAAAGGCAGCCAAGCATTTAGATTTGGTACACAGAATTCCACAGTSCTGCTGGAAAAACTCCAGCATTCCCCCAAAGCAATCTGGGAAATGACCACTTTTGTCAGTGTTGGGGAGGCAGAGACCAGCTGGGCAAAGAGGAACCTTCCACCAGTGAGACCCAGAGCACCTGGGGATTCCTCCCAGCCTCCTCAGCAGGACAGGTCCAGCACCATGCAGGAATGTCAATGAAGAGTTTCTCACTTACCTAATTTGATATAGGATAATTTGATCTTTAATGTCAGTCTTAATTACGTTAACTGAGGGGAAGGGATCCAATCCTGCCGCCAACATTTAATAGTGCTGTGACTCATCCTGATCTAATTAACTGTTTCCCACACAGAAAAACCTATCTAATGTCAGGACACACTGAGTCAGGAGGAAATGAGAGAGACAGAAGAGAGACCCAGCTCTCCATGAGCCTCATTCCTCCTCAGGAATCTGTGATCTGTACCCGGCTGCTGAGGCAGCAGTGCTGGCAGAAACTGGAAAAAGGGAGTTAGACTAATCCAGGCAGGATGCGACAGAAGCATGTAAAACCAATTTCCAAATCCACAGGACTAAAGGAGGATTTAATTTATTTAGCTTTGTATTTCTAGAATAATACCAAATTATTCTTGTTTTAACAGAGTCTGCTTCTTAAAAAAAAAAAAATAGTTTTGCTAGCAAAGAGCTGCAAATCCCAGATAATGCCCAGCCTGTTCAGAATGCCATGTACAGCTCCCTGTGCCTTCCAGGAGCTCTGTGACAGCACCCAGCCCCATCCCAGCTCCTGCAGCCAGCAGAGCCCAAATCCTCTGGTTTAGTTCACTTTGTTAATCAGGACAGACTATTAACACCAAGCCCTCTCAGGCACCCTAGCAAAAACAGCTATAGAAGAAAGGGGAAAAAAGCATTCATTCAAAAGTTAGTYACAAATGTTATTCATCTTGGTATGCTTCAATACCAGCTCTGAAAATACTGATGAAATGCAAAGATCAGGGGAAAAAAACAGAAATCACTAAATCACCTCACCTTTTCTATGGCACAGWCATACTCTGCCCTGTGTTGGCTAAAGAACATCCAACAACAGAACAAAGCCATAAAGGAATTAGTTCCATTCATCAGCTTTTCTGTGCTGTACACTTTTTACTTGTAATTTAATACTGGATTCTTCCCCAGGTATACATATTTTATGTGGAAATGCTTCTGTAGTGGAATCAACTAACTTCATCTCACATTCTATATAATCCTTATGTCGATATGAACGAGAGAAGCCCCCCAAGCTGTATTTATATATAAGGACTGTGTCCTTAATAACTCTCTGGGCATTTATGATACAGCCATCATGGTACTTGGAGTTTGTACTGTTTCAAAGGAACTATGAACACAAGAAGTACTTCTGGCCCTGGGATTAGAAGGCAATCAGACTTCAGCCATGACCACAGGGAGAAGTGGTGCCAAGCACTGGAATATATGTGACAGCTTTGAGAAGTGCTGTGTAAAGGCCAGAACTTCAGCTGAKAAGCAAAATGACACCTATGTATTCACACAGGCACAAAACCCCATATAGAAATGGGCAACTATGCAAATAAGTATTTTTCTGTCTGTAGGAAACAACCCTTACAAAAGTTATTMCTTTTTTTTATAAAGAACCTACACATTTTCCTCAAGCACAAAATGAATACCTGTATTAAGACCATGCCTTATCTATCCTCTTAGCTGAATATATCCTCTTATAAACTGAATAATCTAGAAACATATCCCCTGCAGGGTCTGTGCTAGGATCCTGAGGAACCATGCAGATGTAACTTTTTTTTGTCACAGGGTTTAGATTTCTTAAATAGCTTCCAGAAATATTAGTAAAGAAAAACAGGCATTATAATAGGGAAGAAAACCATTTGTATATTTTAGGTCACTATTTGCACTGCTAGCAACACAGCAGCAGGTTCCATTTGCCTTGCACTAAGCATGTTATGAATAATTCAGCTCCTTGCTTCGTTCCCTAAATAGTTGACAGGGAACAGAAACTTTGTTCATGACCTGTATGGCCTTTTTTGAAGCCTGCCTATTCATGTAATAATGCACATCACAAGGCCCATCACCCAGGCTGGCATTTATTAAAAATAAAAGCATTCAATAATGATTACTAACAAATGACCATGAAACAAGTGACTTCCCAGAGCTACCACCTTTTACTCCCCAACAGCACTCAGCCAACTATTTCAATAATTAAATGCTCCCAGTCTGCACYGCACCAGCCCTGGCTCACGTAGCCTTGGACAGGAAACAGATTCCAGAAGCACTGGGGACACCTTCCAGCCTGGCCACTGTAACTGTAAATATCTGAGCTCTCTGCTGAAGCACAGCTGGCACAAAGAAAACAACGTCCATCAAAGGCACACTGAATTTTCATGGACTCATTATACATTCTTAAACATTGATCCTCCTTCTCACTGTCTCACCACTCCAAATTTTGATCAAGTCCTGGGCTTCCCCCAGTCTGCAGCCTTCAGTTAGTTATCTGGAGCAGCAGCAAAATGTGATTTTGCCTGGAGCATCACACCAGTACTGGACTGCTGAGTCAAGGTCAGAATTCTGTGCTTCAGAATTCTGGCCACTTCACCAATTCTGTGTTACAAGAGAGGATTACTGCAGGGTCTGCAGCCATGTCCCARCTTCCACAGCAAAGACATTCCAAATCACTTTCTCTAGACCCAGATCTCAGTAAAACACTACAACTACTGCAAACTCCTGTCTGTAGAGCTCTCCCAAATTTCCTGGAGAGAATTCCATCTGTGATGGGGTCCTGACCCTTTCAGCATTTGTGACCTTTCTCCTGGAGCATCACACAACTCCTTTAATTAGCCAGATGGCTTATGAGGATTGAACACTCATTTAAAAAAGTAAAACAAATAAGATCCTAAAGTGCAGTTTTTAATCCTCATATTTGTTTCTGTTATCTTCTCTACTTTGTCAAATAAAAAATTTTTGCAAGAGACAAATAAAGACATTAATAAGTTGGTCAAGGACCAGACATTGCTTTGTGGGGAACTGTCAGCACACACATCCCAAATTCCCCAAACAGCAACAAAAATCATGAGGTCTCCAAKAAAAAATATTTCCAAACAATTTTGCTTCTGAGCTATTTGARCACWGTTTTGATAGTGACATTTCAATTCMCTTTTCAAGTTTTATGTTCCCCTAAAAAGAAAAAAAAAGAATGGAAAGAGAAAATTCCATCTCACTTGAAAATTACAGCCTTTTCAGCCTTGAAGAAATACTCATAAACCAAGCAGAGTATGAGTCTGTATTTTAACTTGAACAGGAACAAATGTAAATTTCTGGCAACTGGATGTGTTCAAAGGCAACATCAGCTTACATGAAGGATGAGAAAGGAAACACCAGCTTATATGAAGGATGAGACTTGAAAACATGTATTTAAASATCACCCATCACTGAGACTGAGAGAAATGAGACATACACACAGAGCAGGAGGCATTATTTCACTTCTTATCCACAAACAGTACTCTAGAAATTTTATAAAAGCCAACTTGTTTAATTTTGAAAAGTCTTACACTCCACAAGTTCCAATATTGCCAGGGAAAGCCCCAGCTTTTCAATGCAATCCATACTGGTTTCATTCCAGAAACTCATCAGCTTCCAAAGAGAATTGARCTGAGAATAGAAGCCCCTTAGCAGAAGACTACTGCAGAATACCACCATTAAAATTGATTATTATTCAGACCATATCAATTTCATTATCCCTGATCGATCCTGAGCAATGTTCCCCAGCAGCCTCCAGTTCCAAATGCTGCATGAACAGTAACTAAGTACAGCACAACCAAGTGCAGTTAGTTCAATTCAGCAGTCTGACTTATCAGGCTTCCAGAAAACAGCTGTCATAGGTGCTGATGGTAGGAACTGCATGTCAAAGCACCTCCAAGAAGGGCTGAGAAAACTCCTTCCCCTCAGGGCTTTGTTAATTTGATTTATGTGTACAGGCAGGAARCTAATTGCTTATTGTTGCAGTGCCTACCATGGAAGTGCAGATTCCATTGAAAGGCTGGATCTCAGGAGTATCCATGGACTCCAGTTTTACACAATGCTGATGAGAGATGCATCCTAAACAGSAATCTGCCAGTGCTTGGTGCTTCAGAAATTTTAGGGACTCTTTGCAATCCCCTCTGAGGAAAAACCCATCCTCTGAACACACTGTAACACTGGGAAGTTCAGAAAGGAACAGGAGAAACTCCTGGAGTTTGTTCAGGGCATTAGGAGAGTCGCTGTGTCACTAATTAAATTGTTAAGGGTTTGTTCCTCACTATCATTAATTATATGCACATCCCTGGGACCACCAGCCAAAATTGCTGATCCTCCTGGTATTGAGTGGCAAGGACTGCACAGTGAAGGATAACTTGGTCCAGTTTCTTCACCCTACAGGATTTACCAAATGGAAACATGTGGCCTACAATGAAAACTGGCTGTCATCTCAGCAGGCTGTGTGGGGCTTTTTTCCTTCAGGTTCTTTCTGTTAGGAAAAATGTGGTTTGGTGAAATCTATAAAAATGATAGATGGCAAAGTAAATAACCCTTTAGCTTCTAAATACTGCCTCTTAGCCAGCATTAATGTCAGAGTTGCTCACCAATCTGCAGTCAAGTATTTCTGTTTTTCAGATCAAGTACAGAGCCTATCACTCACCAAAAGTTTCTTAAAATGGATGGAATTTTGAAATCCACAGATGTTTCACCATCCATTCCAGTTTATCCCTGAAAYAGAAATGATCCCTTGAAAATCTGAGCTTTTCAAACTCAGTACCCAGACACCGACAGGCAGGGGGGAAGAGAGCAAGATGTGCTGGGGCAACCCAGCTGCCAGAATGATTCAAGGCATCATCAGGCCCTCCTCAATCCCTCTGCTACCCCAAACAGTAAGGAATGTGGAACGCCAGACTTTAAAAAACAAATTACTCCCTCAGCCACGCCGGCACAGCTCATTTCATCATCTATTAGGGAAAGTAGCACTTGTCACCGTTCAGAATTGCTSTTCTAATTGGGACTAAATTGCCCCACACTTTAAGCAGTGATGGTGAAGAAGCAGACAGCTAATGGCCATGGAAATTGGYTCCCTCTCTAAACCCTAACCACACTCCTCTTAGGAGGACTGAGAGGCAATTCCAGCAAGGTGATCTTTAATGTAAGTRAGATTATGCAATTCAAAAATAAGTGATCAGAGCAAAATCCATTTATACTTTATGCCTATCAGAAACTGGTGTCACTTTTCCGTGGGAAACAGGAGGCACTGTACAGCAGCAAGACTAAAGCCATTCAGCCAGGCTGTGATAGCAAATTTATCAAGGGACTTATTATGCTGAYGTGGCATAATATAGTTTATTGATACTATTTCATTAACATATCACACTTATTGATTAGGAAATCAAACATGCATTGCTTAGGAAATCTATTTTAAGGCAACACYATGTACTTAATTTACAAAGGATGCAGTTATGATACAAAAAATCAGGTTTCACTGTAAATGATTTCTCAAATCCAACATCCAAAAATCGATATATTTTTATGGTTACTGTTAAAAAAATAATCAGCTGAAAAGAAAAATTGTTCTCAGTGAAACACATGGTGGACTTGAAACACGTCCTTTCAATGGTAAGTAAACCCTAACCTAAGACTTTTCTTCAACAAAGAAAAGGAATATTGTAAGCATATACTGCAGCAGCTGACCCTAACAGGATCAAACTTAGATGTCCTTCCCATGCATTATATTGATATAATGCATCCTTTTTTCATCTTAAAAAAAAAGAAACAAAATTTTAAAAAAAAGAATGAAACCAAGGAAAGCCATAAAACTGACAAGCCTTTCTATTAAAACCTCTGAAATACAGATATAACCTATTTTTTGGTTTAAAAAGAAATGATATGTGACATGAGTGGGTATCTGAAGCCTAAATTTATCAAGTCTCTGTTCCACAGATAGCACTTGGGTCACACAGGGCATCTTTCTTCCACAAAAGACACTTCCCCATGTTCCCAGAGCCATTCTTCAATGGGGAGGTGGCAGGGGAATAACTGGGAACTTTCTGTTGTTTGATATTACTCTTATCTCCTTTCAAAAGGGGCTTTGTACTTAGAAATACACATTCAAAATTATCATGTGAATGAAGAGAATCCCAAGTGATTCTGCAGTGGGAATGCAACAGATCCAGGGAGCTCCTGGTTACCTGGGAATACGCCAACATCCATTTCCAAAGATGAAGCAGACCTGGCTTCAGACCAAGACTAACTAAATTTAATCCTTGCATATTTGATACCAACACAAGAAATACCTGGAACTGAAATCCAGGAGGAAATAAGATGAGTTCCCACTGAGATTTGCTTCTTGCAATGCTCTTTTCAGCTGTTGGTGTGACAAAAAAACCCCAAAATTTGTGTGCAGGGCGCAAAGCTGAGGATGAGTGAAGTGAGCAGGGGCYTAGGCCAGCACACTGCTCCCAGCAGCCATGGAGGGGTAGCTGTTAATTAACAGCAGCAGTTAATTAACAGCAGTGGGCACTACATGGCTCTGTACCCAGGGCAGCAGTGCCCAGAGCCCTCCTTCCCTCACACCCTTCCTGAGGAGGCTTCACCCTTCCTGCTCCTGCAGTGATTCCTCATCCCTGCAACAAAGGCAACTCACCAAGCACCAGCCTGGAAATTTCACTCAGCCCAAATCTCCAGAACTCCCATTCTCCAAGAGGTTCCAGGCTCTCTTTGCTCCTCAGGTCTGCATTTCACAGGCTTTACCTGGGAAAAAGGTTTGAAGCCCCAAGGTTTCAACAGGACTGATTACAACTGACCAGGGAACGAGAAACACATCGATATGGAAGCATCTCACTTCACTTGGAGAAAAAAACAAAACAAGTAAAAGTCCTTTTCTCACTGCACTGGCACTTTGGCTCCTTGGCCATGGCACACAGGAGAGCAGCAGCTGCCTGCTCCCCCAAAGCCCTCTGRAGAATGAAGCTGAAGTTATGGATAGCAGCAGGCACCAGTGACAAATCAATTCTTGCCGGAGATGTATTTGGGAGATTCTGCAGGTGATATTACCAGCTGGAATAAGGAACTGATAGGCCTCTAAAGGACAGTTAGTTACAACTGGGTGTATTATGAAGGGATTTAAACCTCCCTATTGCTTGAAGGGGGGAAAAATGATAGTGAAGGAAGCATTTGAGAATACACAGGATGAAAAGCAGAGTTGAGATGTAGGAGCTTCTCTGCAGACTGGCTGGAGAGCAAAGCAAAGATTCTTCTCTCTCTGCCCCCATCCCAGTTTTAATAAAAAAAACCCTGTGGATCTGATAATAACCAAGATTGGAAAGTCATTATTGAGTAAAGCTCAGATATTCTACAYCATCACAGAATTGTTTAGGTTGGGAAACACCTCTGAGTCCAACCTTTAAGCCAGCACTGCTGAGTGACAAGGTGACCAAAGCACATCCCTAAATGCCACATCTACACGTCCAGTAAATCCCTGCAGGGATGGGGACTCAAGCACTTCCATTCCTAGCAGGGACTGGTAGACAGGCTTCATTCAACCCACACRAAATCCAGTCCAAACCCAAACAAAACCAACACAAGTTCCCTGGAACACTTCTGCCACCTYTTCAGAAGTGCAAAGGGTCCAATCCTCAAAGCTACATCCAACCASAAGCAGATTTCACCCCAACAGAACGCTCCCACCCCAGACCTTCAAGCACATTAAAGTGATGTCTGCTCCAGCACCTTGATTGGCACCTCTGTGTCTCCCAAACAGGTTTTTTTTCCCCCTCCTAATTTCTTTACAGGACTGTTAGCAAACTCCCATACCATCTGAGCCTGATCTAAAGAGTAAACAACAAAAATTAAATTAACAGCATGCTCAGTAACGTTTAGAAATTGCAGGCTAAGCAGCTGCCACTTATTCCTAGTAACTCAAAATATTTTACTGAAGGAAATTTTCYAATAACATATACTGATTTTGTCAGGTCTGGGCTTCTTTTTTTTAACCAAGAACATATTTTGCATGTTCTGTTCTTGTAGGCCAAGAGGTTTCATTGCAGTCACTCTGACTCCTGCCAAACAGATGTTGAGGGAAAGCCAGTGAACACAACATGGGATAAAAGCTGTCTCAGACCAAAATGCTGGGTTAGGAAAAACCTTGTGGGTAATGCAGTGTACTTAAAAGCACTGATTATATATGTATATACAGAATTGATTGGTAGCTGAATTAATATTCAACTGCTTTTATTAAAATGCTATTAAATAGGAAATAAGCCCAAACAAATATTAAAACTATGTTATGGGATGGCAACTACCAAAGTTTTTTAGGTTTTAAAATATTTATATAATTCATTTTACCTAAAATCCAGTTCTCACTAGAATCCTAATAGCATCCTGAAATAATTTGACAAGTGATAAAGGATTTGAAAAGGGATGGTTTTTAACCAACCTTTGAAATAACAGAATGGCAAGTGATTCCCAGTCCCCAAACACAAAGTACTGAAGTTTTATCCTGAGTCTGACAGACATGCCAGCAATTTGCTGTAATTTGTGCAATACCCAATCTTAAGGCTTGCTCCATACCTTGATCATGATGAAGCCTAATGACAGATTTACTCTCTGAAAGACAAAGAAATTATTTTTTTACATTAAAAATCAACATTTTTCATGACCTGTACCCTTTCCCATTATGAAAATAATTAGATTTGTATGAAGCAGGATCAGTTCAGTACATGAAAACTGACATGAAACCCTTCATATTTACTCTTTCTCTTGAATTTAGTGACAGTGTTGGCTCAAAGCATGGTATTACCCACTACAGGATTTAAGACTTGGCTTAGCAAATACAATAAAAGACAAATGTTGTTAGAACACCCCTGTGGTTACTTCTGATGTATTTCTGATCTACTCAGTAACACCTCTTTGGATGACCATGACAACAATCTTTTCAGGTATGGGAGTTCTGCTGCTCCTGAACTGATACCAACCAAAAAATCTGCAATGCATCACCTTTAACATGAAAAAGGAACTCTGCATTCCAGAAGCCAAAAATAAACCCATCTCCCCTCCCCATACAGAAGTAACTTTCAAAAGTTGGCAGGAAAACCTATTTTCTTCCACACTCACTGCTACAGAAAACAGACTATACTCTGATACAAATATGTTATAGAGACTGTCAAAGCACTGAAAGGATTTCAYATTGAAAAAAAGAATAAAATCAAACCCAGTCAAACCCAGATATCTACAAAAATTCACATTCTTAAAACAGGAAATAAAGAATAAAAGATAAACAAATTACCATCATTCAAAGTAAAAAGGTCAATTTTTCCATCCTAAACCCACAAAGAATAAAGGTTTAACTCACCATATAGAGGAAAAACACCAGTTAGAATTTATTTTTGTGCCAAAAATTAGATGGGGATTTCTCAAAGCACCAAATATTACAAAACATCATATCAACCTTGCTTTTCAATGGTGTTATTTGGCAGTCAACTGGATCTAGGACAGCTGTTCTATTCTCTATATTTCAATTAAATTTTAATAATCTGTGTTTTTCAATTCATTTCCGTTAAAGATAACATATTTATCAATAGAACATTATTAAAACAAAACCTATTATGATTAGCACAAATTTGCAATATCAAAAAATGGATTTTGTACACGCCTACGAACATCTCCCAAGCATCATGATAAAACTGAACATTAAAAATAAAGTTAGGGTTTGTAAATAACATTCCACAAAAAAAATATCAGCTGAAGACTTCACAGTGGCACGTGAGAGCATTCAGACAAAAAACCTGCCGAGGTACATACCTGTAAATTCGTTGAATATTTTCAGCCTTGATTTCCTTGAGGATTTCATGGTAGACGTGAGGATTATTTGGTTCTTGAGATGCTGGGGGAGAAGGGCATTTCTTGCGTGCGTAATACCCCACCACAATCCCAAAAATAAATAAAATCAAAGCAGTGCAAAACGCTTTGAGTATCCGAAAAACGCTGCAGCGGCCGCTCTTTGGCGCCTGCCTCGTGTAGCGGGAGACGTAGTCAGGGTCTTCCTGAAGCCTCTGGAACCTTCCCTTTGGAGAGGAGGAAGTCTGGATGGGCTCCAGGTCGAGGTCAGGGCTCTGTGAGTTCCCCAGGTGGCGCTGGGCTGTGCTGTCCAGTCGGAAGTGGTCGAAGCCAGGCTCCTCCAGCTCTTTTTCCATGTCCCACTCCAGATCCAGCGCTGTGGCTTGGAGCTCATCGTTGTCAAGGTATGGAGAGTGCCCCTGTGCTCTCTGGTCTGCATTCACCTTGTGATAGGCCATCTTTTTATCTATTAAAACAAAATTTAGAACCCAAATGTTTGTTTCTATATGCACACATGAACTATTTATTTATTCTTTGTAAACCTGGGAGAATGAAACAGAGAATAAAGCCCAAAAACTGGGTTCTCTGTATTTCACTCTCCCCATTTCCAATGTCCTGYTTTTTGTAGGATTAGCAGTCCCATGAACATCCTCATGGGAAATAAATTGTAAGAATATGAATAAAAGGAATTTAAAAGTGCCAATGGCAAACCACTGAAATTATCCAATTATTTTGTCAGTCCTCGAGATAATATTAAAAAATTGAGTGAAGGCTCAGAGTTTCCAAAACAATTATTCGTTACCTGAAAGTAATTTTAAAGCTTAACAACTGTGTGCAACAATTTCATTTCACACACCACACAAAATAATGCTGCTAAAATAAAGTTGAAAAGCTGGAAATAATATGAATTGCCTCATCTGATTCTAAACACAAGGAAATGATAAATTAAAAAAGAAACTTCAGGGTGACACTGTGCTTACATATCAATAAAAGGCTTCCATTTAGTTGGAGCATTCTATTATTTATAGGTATTTTAAATGCATAGTTCCTGAATGACTGATGAATTTACTTAGAAATTGTCCCAGCTGTTTTGCTCCACTTATTTTTCCCATTTTAATGAATCAAAAGCAGCACCAGGTAAGTATTTGTAACAAAAAAAAAATCATTCTTTTAATAGCAAGGCACAACTGTGGCACTTCTAGATATTTCTATGGAAGTGGAAGGCCTCTAAAGGGAACTCTGACCCCCACTACAAACGATCAAAGTCAATTTTCAACAAATCATTTTTGACAGACTGCAACAACAGGGTGCCTTTTCCCCCACACTCTGACAATAGCCATTCCAACACATAAGCATCTGTAATTTAGGGCTTTTCAAACATCAGACTCACTTCTCAATTAGAAAAAAATGAAGAGAAAGATATGAAACCTCTCATAGCGATGAACACTGGGCTGACACCTACAGCACTACATTATCACTCCATTTTTATGTTTTAAGGCATTTTCACTCTCCAAGRCTCATCTCCAAGTAACACTGCCACATAATAGAGGAACCCACTGTAATGGCAAAGTGGAATTCAGCTTTTTGAAGCTCTCTGAAGAGAGCAAACGGCTCCCAAGCTCCAATATAATGAAACAGCCTATTGTCCCCTGAAAGGCTATCTGCCTCTATACAATACCAATTTACAGTTCCTATTTTCCCCCTACGGCCATATAAATATCCCTCACCTATAACTGTCACACAGCCTGGGAACAAGAGTCAGGAGAGCCCACACTTTCCAGTCCCTTTGCAAATCAATTCTCCCCCTCCAGTCCAAAACTCTTCTACATGCAGTGGGAACAGAGTTTAGAGTGAGCTGAACTAAAGCCTCTGAAATTAGTGTGAAAACCTGCATCATTTATTTAAATAACAATTGCAAGTTTCGTCCCTGAATTCCAGCGGAATCCACAAATGGCTCTGAAGTCAAACAGCTGCAGAGCTGCTGTGGCTGCCCCCTCTGTGCCCTTTGTTAGCCCAGCCCTCAGGTGTGATCCCCTGAATTTCAGCACCTCAATCCCCAGGGCTGTGCATCACCTCAGCATCTCCCAAGGGAACACTCTGCCTCTCCATCCACCTTGTTCAGGAAGGTATTCAATAATRCCAGCCCCAGAAATGATGCCTGCTGCACTGAGCTTCCTGCCAAGCACCAACTGGACGTCAAACCGTGCATTAATATTCTTTGGAAAATTGAGATAACTCATTTTCAAGATATTTAAATGCCCTTTCATTCCATCTTTTCTTCTGTTAGAAGAAGGATTAATTTGTAAACCATCAGTGACAGAGATCACTGCTAGGTAATATAGCTGCCCAATAACCTCATCTTCCCAATTCCACCTCATATTGCTTTTTATTAGAAATCAAAGACTGATGTTTTGTCCTTTAAAGCAAAGCAAATCATCACTGCATTTCATAAACACATCATTTTTGGCTCTAGAATTCCTGAAGTCATTTAACAAACTGTTTTAGCCAAATMAGTAAACCCTTGCAGATTACTAGCCATATACCAGAATTAAGGCAATTTTTCAGATGCAGTTTCATGGAAAATATTAATCTTGCTGGGCTTATAAATGTTGACCATTGCCTATCTGTGGTAGTTAAGTTTTCCCAGTATTTATTACATTAAAGAAAAGTGTATTATTGTTCAATGGAGTGTATTAATACAGGTTATTTAAATCTACATATAAATGCACAATAAAAATTCATATGAAATTTCTTGAAATGGTTATTAGTGGTTCTTATACAGATGAGYAGTAACCCCACTCCACATCTCAGCATCTCAGCAATTCAATTCTCATTCAAAGCACCAAAACCAGTTTCCTCACTTCAGGGAAAAAACCCAACAACAACAAACAGGCAAGCAGCTRAATGACCTCAAATAAAAAATCAATATTCAATTCAGTTTTATATTTGAGACCAGTCTTTGGAGTATGGGATCTTATTAGCAACACACGTCCTTAAGTTAAAGAATGCACAGAATGCAGGAGTAGCTGCAGTTGTTAACTTCACTTTCTCCACTAATATTTCTAAGCTCATTGCTTCAGGACACAGCACAATTTTCCTTGAAGTATCTGAGATCAGGGCCTGCACTGCATTTAAACCATTCCAAAAATAATTTTACAAAGGGGTCTCCTGCTTCTCAAGGCACAGATTATTTGTGCCATGCAATCTGTTCTATTTAGTATTTGGTATTTAGCTGGTTAAGTAAGCATTATGTATTAAATGTAATTTTGGCTTGGAACTGGAAGGAGAAAGAAAACACTGCATATTCACAGCAACAGTGAATTGTGACCAAAAAAAAAGGACAACAGAAATACAGAAAAAACTGAAGAAAAACCACTACAATACTCAGTTCAGTCTTCTCTATAACACAGACCATRAAATGAACATATTTTTGAAAGACATTTTTGAAAACTTCAGGAGATAGAAAATTCACCCCATCTGCCAGCAAGCTGTTTCAACATTTAATTGTTGTTAAATACATGCTTTATTATAAAGATAAAAGAGCAACTGCAAAATGCCAGAAGTCTGAATATGCACCAAGTGAGCTTTAAAGCCACYCTATGGGGACAGCAAAGGGGATCATAAACTCTGGAATACTGGACAGAGCCAAGCTGATGACCAATAAAGCTGATGTACATTTCTATACTTCCACTGATTTGTGGGGAGAATGTTTATAAAGAGGTATCAAACCAAAGCTAAATATCCTTTCAAGTAACTGTACACAAGRAATCAGGAGAGTCAGCTTTATCAGGTCATTACTGCCTTAATGAGCCCATTTCAAACCTCTCTGCCTGTGCCTGGACCTCAAAAATAACACATTTGCATCCTGCCTGATAGGAACATCTCGTTATGGAACCACCAGAAACTTCTTTTCTTGACAACTTTCCCTGCTTCAATCCCTTCTCAGCAAAGCTTTTTACAACTACAGAACATGATCTCCATTAAAGGTCCTGCCACCCCCAATACCTCCGTAACAGAGAGGTGAGTTCACAGGAACATTTTATGAAACCAACAAGGAAAAAGCAGTATGAACACACTACTGTAAATTGTTTGTGACTGGTGCTGCAGTTGTTAAATGCAGCTCATAAATAGCTGAGACAATTAGCRGGCTCATGCAAGGCAGGAAGTGTGGCAAGTGTTAATGGGCTGCACACAGCAAGCCCTTCTCAGTCCACTTAGTGCTCAGCACTGAAAGGGCAAAATTCACCCAGGAATTCTCCTAAAGGYATTGTGGCCTCTTTGTGCAGTCATAAATCCGAAATTCCAGTCTAGTTGGCTCACCTCATTTTGAAGGGGTCTTTCATTTCTATTTTCTTCTCAATTTCTTTTCTACAGAGGGCTTTTCCTCTAAGTCCTTGTAATCCTAGGAAAACCCCCAAAGTAGATCTAGTATCACCTGTTTAAAGGGCCAATAGCCGTGCTTATCATGGAACTCAACACCCACTGCACTTGCAAGGCTTTTAAGTATGTATGACAACAAATTAGTACTTTGTTAAACGAGATGATGTCAAGTTTCAGGCCTAGACAAATTTCTTCGGAGTCATAAATCCCTGTTTGCAGAAGAGATTATGATGCCCTTGTCAACAGCAACATTACACTACCCTGTAATTCAAAAATAAGAATGTGATATTTCCATCACCGCTGCCTTAATTTGGTGCAGTAATGATTTCTCCCTTCCCTCACCTTTGGGATATGAACAAGGCAAGCAGTTCAGTTACAGCAGGACAATCGAGGACCTTGTCACTCCACAGAGCCACCAGATAAAGACAAATGGCARAACTCACCAGTTGTTCACATTTCACTCAAGATGAATGCAACCTGAAAGACTGAGCAGTGTTGTAGCAGGAACAACAGAGAGATCAGAGTGGAGAAAGGTCTGTAAAACACAGCTGAGTTGAATCTAAAGTTRTCTCCTCATTAGTAAGTCATTTTCGGCACAGATGAATGATACAGAGTATTTAACCTCTCCAAAATCTCTCATTGATTTTATTATCTCACAAACAYGTGGATCAGGATACCATTCACAGCAGCACAAAGGATGACCACATGACAAGAACAGGGTCTGTGGTGCACCCTGATTGATGAGACTTGTCCACAACCATGTCCAGCTGGAACAAGAGTGGATTTGCCTATGATCAGATGCATCGGCCACCTGAGCTATCATATCCTGAGCCAYCCAGATGTGCACAGGAACATGGAGTTATTTGCCTGCTTCCTTTTCAGAATCTCTTTTCAGAATTCCTGGGGCTTGCAGAAGGATTGCAGGAAGCTCCTTCTTCCCCAGCACACAAGTACCAGGTAACACAAAGGCAGCCTTAGCTGGTCTCTGAYACGCTGGGCATGCATTACTAACACAGACACGTTTAGTTTGGAAATACCTATTTGCCTGAAACAAAACTCAGATATATTTACTGACCTTATAGGGGCTAACAGCCTCTGTGATATATGCAGAGTCTACCTAGGAGGTTTATTAAAACTGCAGTGTAATCAGACCAGTATAAATGGCTCTGTTATGGAGCCTGTGCATTCCTAGTGGGACGTGCTGTGCTGCTGCCTTTGCTTTGCTTCCAGGACAGCTCTTCCCTCCCATTAGGGTGGGAATAGCTCAGGCTTCTCACTGCTCACTCTTTCTGCTCATTTGCAAACATCAAGGATGACAATGCCAAACAAGGAGAGAGAAGCCACACACACAAACCCTCCAGTTTCTTAGTTCATGAATTAATCACTCATTTTTCCACTGGAATCAACAGTCAGATCCTGCTGTTCTCCTTGAGAAGGGCACTGGAGGGGATTTCAGTGTTGCTAAAAGCAGTGAAGCAGAGGGAGAACCAGGACTTCCAGGGCTGGTTGGGCTGTGTTGTGTACGTGCCTTTACACGCTGTTCTTACACTGGGTGTAAGGGGGAGAAATTCTGTCCCCCATCTCTGTTCATCTGCACCAGGCCCCAGCTCTACCACCTAAATCCTCCTGCCCAAACCCCCTCCCCACCATTTACCATCACAAAACTCTGCCCAAGCTCCCGTCCATCCCACCCTAAGCTCTTCTTCCAAAACGTCCATCTTTCCCTTTTCCCATTTTTCCTCACACCAACTATCTGTACACTAACCTAATAYCCAGTTTGCCTGCATAGATATTTATTTCCAACTTCAAGGTTTCATCAAGTATATATTATGCATTACATCCCCCCAGACATTATCATTGCCTGTGAAAGAAATAAAGTACAAAGCTTTACCAGGACAAAAAMTATTATTGGGGCATTTGCATTTAAGCTTATAGTTGAATTTGATGTGAAACAAAATAATTGTAAATGGTGTTTGACTTGAAAATGCTGACAGCAAYAGCTCTACTAACAGGCCATAGCAGTTTAAGAAAGTTAATTTTATATGACTCATTTCTGCTTTGGAAATTTTTACGTTGCCAGTCTTTAGCTTGGGCACATTTTACTTTGATATTTTTCAAACTCTTTTTTCTCTTTAATGACAACAAATCCTATCTAAATTATTATTTAAAAAACTAAGTAATTTTAACTTCAAAAATCTGGAAAGTGTATACTTGCAAACYACTACACTGTAATAAAGTGTGCTAGTGGGAGCCTGTTATACTTCAGAAGATGCAAACCAACATTGCAAAATACTGAGTGGTTTCAACCCATATCTTGGAAAGAACAAAAAAACCACAAACCACAAAAACCAAYACCACAACCAACCAGCCAACTAACAACAAAAACAAACAAAASMAAACCAAAATCAAAAGGTCACTTCTATGGATGAGCTACAAACAAAAAAACCAGGAATGTGGCCTCATCATTGGCATCAACTCCATTCCTGATTTTGAACAATCATTGACAAAACTTTGCAGTGGAAATATTAACAGGGGGAAAGAAAAACAACCAAACAAAGAAAGAAACCACAACCCACAAACAAGCTGATGACTCTGGAGCATTTGGGATACAATTTTATCTAAAACTGGTCCAGCCTCGCTGCCCCAGCGGGGTCATCCCAGAGGACACAGCACAAGATCAGCATCCAGATGGTTCCGGGGCATCTCCAGAGAAGGAGACTCCACACCCTTTTTCTGGGCAATCTGTTCCAAATGCTCCAGTTTTCAGAGTTTAGGATCAATTTCTCAAACTTAGCTGGTTACAGAAGAGAAATTAGCAATTTGCATTACAAATTCCTATTAGCAATATTTCACATGGAAATTATAGATACAGAGGAAATATGAAGCCTTAATGTCTCATGACAAGAGCAATTTTTTGGATATAACCAGACTTTAAATGATATATTCAAAATACTGATAGATAGACACAAAAATGTTCCTGCTRTCACCATCCTGTGCTATTCTAACTTGCTGTAGAAAAATAGGTCAGTACTTGTATAAAAAAATTAAATTCTTACTTCAATACTACATTTTCTAGATTTTTTTTTCTTTTTTCTCATTTCTTTCTCAGYGGGGTTTTACTCACTTTTATCAAGTTCAACAATGACAGGGAGCCCTTAAAAATAATATATTATGGAGCTGAAGATGGCAACATTTACAATTTAGCTTTATTGGAATTTTACTATATTTTGATAGATGACAGCTTTAATGATTCTGTGCATGGTTTATGGCAGAAAACAGTAAGGCAGTCACATAATTTTCTKCTCTTTCCAACGATCTGTATCCAAAGAATTCAGAAAACAAGCGAGCGTGCTTCATAATCACGCCARATTTATTTTCTGGGTGAACTCTCAAATGTTAAAGCTCAAGTACACAGAGTGGCGTTGCCGTGGCAACTGCTACTGCAGCCCAGGATGAGGCCAGCTTCTGAAAGCACACTCCTGTCCCCCTACACCTGCGAGGCACAGGGATGTCCCAGACTCCTGTCAGGAGGCAATCGAGCTGCTCTCGCATCTCAGCCCCGAGGCTGCTCCTGGCGAGGCAGGGGGACCCTTGCTGGAGCCATCAGGCTGTAACAGCCCTGCATGTGATCCATGCAATGGCAGAATCATGTGGGTGGTTAGACTGCAAAAGACCTTCAAGGTCACTGAGCCCAGCCATTAACCCAGCRCTGCCAAGGCCACCACKACASCGTGTCCCCAAGTGTCACAACTACACGGCTTTTGAATACCTCCAGGGGTGGTGACTCCACACTGCTCTGGGCAGCTGTGCCAGGGCTTTCAGTGAGGAAATATTTCCTTATAACCAATCTAAACCTTCTTTGGTGCAGCTTAAAATCATTTCTYCCTGTCTCACCACTTGCTACCTGAGAGAAGAGACWGACCCCACYTGKCTAAACCTCCTTTCAGGGAGCTGTAGAGAAGATAAGGTCTCCCCTAAGACTCCTTTTCTCCAAACAACACCACCTCCCTCAGCTGTTCTTCCTAAGCCTTGTTTACTCCTGCTTCTAGGGCCTAAATGAGAAAGCCTTTATTTGCCCCAAGATGTACTATTAGAAGATTTCGTGTTGCCATAGCTATAGGCGGAATAGAGCAGTAATATGTTCGGCGTCCTTTGACCTTTTTTTTCCTAAACCTCCACTGAAATAAGCTGTCAAGTTTGAGAAATGTCAAGAGTTTGGTCATTTGAGTCTGCCTGGAGGTGTAATTTTGCATGGAGTACAATTCCTGTGAATTTATCAGAACATGTTTTTTCACACATAGTCAACATGGTGAGACATTCAGCATSCTGAACCCGCCGATGTCTGCACGCTGAAATGAGTTTATGATTTCTCTTAGAAAGAAAATCCGAGATGTGTTAGTTCRGGTCAACAAAGGAATCCTCAGTGGATTCCTGAGGTCAGAAATTAAAGGAAGCACCCCTTCTTTCTGCCATTTCCCCTGCACACCTGTCTTCTGGCAGTTCTGCACAGGTTTCACACCTGTGATGAAGTACATCTACATGTAAAGTGTCACATATCAGTAAAGTATGTGTTTTCAGTAGCTCTCCAGAAGAATTTCACACTTTTATTTAAGCCCTTCTGGAACAAAGCCACAAAAGCAGCCAGATCTGGTGCTATTTTCAGTCAAGTCCCACCCAACTGTGACCACATCCTTGGRAGAACAGGCACAGTTGCTTAGCCTATGGTTTAATCTTCCTTGATGGTTTCCCAATAATTATTTAGGGAAATCTCTCAGCCTTGCTGTGTTTTGTGGAGATGAGGGCATTGCAAGAAATAAACTAGAGAAGTCCATTACTCTAAAGATTACCTCAGTTCTCAGTCTCAGCCCAATCTTTTTTTACACACTCGTTTTTTACACACTCAAGCTGACAGTCGAACTTCCATCTATGCACAACTTATCACAGACTGCCAGTACACTGAGCTTATTTCTACTTTTAATCTATACACAATTCTCAGTGAGTAATTTCTTAAAAAAGCAACCATAACAGTTCTTGACCACTTAGAGAAGAGTATGATACTTGACCACTTAGAGAAGAGTATGATAC